>CM060188.1:29539997-29994997 GCA_030549335.1 Pontederia crassipes
ATCGTAATTTATGCACTTCTTTGTTTAGTCTCTTGCTCCCATGTCCACACCATATATATCTAGATGTTGGATTTGCTAAGATTTTTCTGCATTGAATTTGCAAATTATGATTGATCGAATTATATATATATATATATATATATATATATGGTTGCGAATGTTCTTTTCGTGTGTATATATGTAATTCATCTTTTGATATACGTTAATAAAAAAACATTCAGCCATTGAGCTTACAGTTAATTTGATTAGAACAACCTTAATTATATTTACTCTCATGAGGCACAAATCAAATTTGATTTACGCATCTATCATGTTCATATATAAATGCAAATTGTGTAAGATTATATCTTGTGATCGTAAAGAATACTCTATATTCAGGCAAAAAAAAAAGGGCTATGAAAAACGAAGATCCAATTGATGAGCATCATAGGTACCGGTGGAGCAGATTAGCTAATTGAACAAATTTGCTTCCCTCATTCTTTATTGCCAAAGGAAGAAGATGTTAGGTAACTCAAATTTGGACCAAGTGGGAAAAATTAATTGAGCTCTCACCAAATGCCCATTCAAGACCAACTTCCCTTTCGATCTACCATAAAAGATATGCCCTAAATTGTTAAATATAATCAAAGAGCTAATTAGTAGTGTAATAGGTAGAGTCCCTTTATTGATTTTGTTTGATATCGATTAAAAAAAAAGTTTGCGGACCACAAGATAAAATTTCCTTCCGTCTCAAATTGGTAGATCTTAAGCGTGTCGGGTGAAAGAATATGGGCTGAAGATGAAACACGTCTTTATTTGAGAATATAAAATATTCCACTGAAAAGCTAGTTTTCAGTGTAAATTCTAATATCTAATATGTTACCAGAAAAATGATTTATACAAAATACAACACCATTTTAGTATTTTATTTTAATCACTTTTAAATTTTAACATATATTTCTAGATTTATTTTATATACTTTGTTTTAGTTGGTGATCTATTGTTTGTGTTATTTCTGTTGGGAAAAAAGATGAACTGATAGTTACGAAATTATTTCTTTTTTTTCTTTAATTAATACGTATAATAATAATAATAATAATAATAGGATGATGATAATAATAGAAAATGTTAAATAAGACCAAAAACGTAAATGATTTACGTGAAAAACCTCTCAATGTGAGAGGAAAAAATCACGGAAGCTAGCAACAAATTTTTCACTATAAAATAATAGTATGTTACAAAGTTTTTTCTTTGAATTACGTAGAGAAATACAATAATAATCTCAATAATCAATCTTGAATGCCACAAAATAAATGGCTCTCGGAATTGATGATAGGAGTAGAAACGATCTCATCAGAATATGAGTAATAGATGAAAAGGCTGCTGAGAAATAACGTCTAAAGTTTCGTCGAAAATGAATGAATATTCGTTCCCCAATCAAACCCGAAGTTTCTCTCCCTTCTCTCGATGATTGTTCATGCACACATAACAACTAGGTTATGCACCCCTCTAATTATCCCTCTTTGCTATGCATGTAAGTCCTTTTATAGCATTAGGATGACTACTTCATCTCGTAATTTATTCCTCCACGTCTTCAACACATGTTTTCCTTTATTTATTTTCAACTTGACGTGCTCTCTTAATCTTTGTCAGGCTCGCATTGTCAAGAACTGTCCAACAAACTCTCCCTTCTTGTCTATGTGAAGGAATCCACCAAGCTTCCTTGTAGAACTCGATCTTCTCTCTCGATAGAGGTTTAATCATCATATCTAATGTATTCTTGTCATTATGGATCTTGCGAAGAAAGAATTTCTTCTTCTTCATTTCGTTCACGAATCCAGTGATATTGAACATCAATGTGCTTGGACTTAGAATGAAAACTAGAATGCTTACTCAGATGTATCGCACTATAATTATCGCAGTGGATAATGTACTTCTCCTGCATCAAACCTAAGTCCCTCAGAAATTATTTCATCCACATAATTTTCTTGCCTACTTCAGTGGTGTGATATATCCTGCTTCAGTTGTTGATAGTGTCATACACTTCTGTAACTTGGATTGCCATGAGATTCTGCGAATGTCACCAAGTAGCCAGAAGTTGACTTTCAACTATCAATATCTCTTGTCATGTTAGCGTCAGTAAATTCTTCCAACATTAGATTCGCATTTTTGAAGATATCTGAGAATTCACTTAACTGCATCCTAACGTTCTCTACTAGGATTTGATAGAAATTGGCTCACTTCACCAACTACATGTGTTATGTTTGTCATTGTGCAAACCATTGCATACATCAGACTGCCAAGTGCATATGCGTATGGAACGTTCTTCATCTTCTACTTCTCGATTTTGCTCTTTAGACAATGTCTAGAACTCAACTTTAAGTGACTTGCAAGTGGCGATGTAATTGCCTTTGTGTTCTTCAAGTTGAACCTCTCCAAAACTTTGTCGATGTACCTTTCTTAGGATAATCATAGCTTGCATTGGTCTTGGTCACGTGTGATCTTCATGCCAAAGATATTTTTTGCTACGCCTAGGTCTTTCATGGAAAAACATTGATTTTAATTTGTCAATCTTGTTTTTATCCTGACTTACAATAAGCATGTCATCAACATATAATAACATGATAATAAAATCATCATGTGAAAAATATTTCATGAAGAAATAATTTTCTGATATGATCTTATTGTATCCTTGCTGCGTCATGAATGACGCAAACTTCTTGTACCACTGACAATGTGTCTGTTTGAGTCCATATAAGTTTTTCTGTAATTTACACACCGGGTTTTCTTTTCTTTTCTCTCGAAAACCCTCTAATTATTTCATGTAAATTTCTTCTTTTAAATCATCATGAAGAAATGCTGTCTTAATGTCTAATTGTTGAATTTCCAGGTCCTTGGTAGCAACTAATCCAAAGATCACTCAAATTAATGATATCTTAATCACTGATAAGAATATCTCATCAAAATTAATTTTTTTCTTCTGACTAAACCCTTTGACAACTAACCTTGCCTTATATCTTGGGTGTGGATTATTCTCTTCACTCTTCAGTCGAAACATCCACTTGTTCTTGAGTGCCCTCTTCCCTTTAGAAAGCTTCACTAGTTTATAAGTGTTATTCTCATGCAGGGATTACATCTCATCCTACATGAATTTCATCCACTCATCCTTCTGCTCATGTGACAGATAACACACTGGTTCTCTCCCTTCAGTTAATAACATGTACTCTGTCAGAAAATACTGCTTTCTCTTGTCTTTGCTTACTCGATCTTCTTAATTGAGGCTCTTGCACTGATTCATCATGCTCGACATGTGGCTCATCATCAATGTCTTGACTATTTGAAGGTATATCTGAATTATGTGAGTTGCTATCATTGCTACTATCATTTTGATCACCTTCTGGAGCAATGTCATTTTCTATTGGTATGTTAACTGAACTCAGTTCAGCTAGATAATCAGTGAAGGTAATTGACTCTTTGTTCTTCGACAAATCTTCAATTGTTTGATGTTCTATGAACACAACATCTTTGCTTCTATAACCTTTCTGTTAGCAAGATCCCATAATCTGTAACTAAATTCTTCACTTCCATATCCGAGGAAGATACATTCTTTCGATTTGTTGTCAAGTTTTGACCACTCATCACTAGAAATGTGAACAAAGGCTCTGCATCCGAACACTTTGAGATGTTGATATGAAACATCCTTCTCTAACCAGATTTTCAGAAGTATGTCACAATTTAAAAGTACTGATGGTGAGTGGTTGATCTATTCGACTGTAGTCACCATTGTTTCACCTCAAAATCCCTTTGATAACTTGGTATGTAGAAGTATACATCTGACACATTTCTCGATTATTCTATTAATTCTCTCAGCAATATCGTTTTGTTAAGAAGTCTTGGGAACTGTCTTCTCAAGCTTGATGTCATAGGTATTGCAGTATTCTTCAAACGATCCTTAGTATTCGTCACCATTATCTGTCCGAATACACTTAAACTTCTTGTCAGTTTCTCTTTCGACCTTGGCATGAAACTTCTTGAACTCTACCAACACCTGATTTTTTGTGTGCTATAAGAAAAGTCAAAACTCTTCTAAAATGATCATCAAAATAACGAGTACAACCTAGAGTTTTATCCTTCATATAACAGACATCAGTATGCACCAAATTAAGTACGTGTGAACTTCTAGATAAAGAAGTTCTATTAAATGTAACTCTAGTCTGCTTACAAGCCAAACAATGAACATACGCTAAGTGAAGTGCCTTTCATACCTGGTAGTAGATTTCGTGGAGTTAATATCTGAAGTCCTTTCTCACCTATGTGACCAAGCCACTTGTGCCATAATTTAGAGAATGACAACTCTTGCCTCAGTGTAGTGTTGAGCTTCAGTCTTGTAGAGAGTAAAATCTTTGTGTCCTTTCGTTAGTAGGAGTGAATCTCTCTTGAGTTTCCACACTCCCCATTTGAAGTTGCTCTCATAGTCATCGTCGTCTAATTTTTTAACTGAAATCAGGTTGAGACGAATTTCTGATACATGCCTCACATCTTTGAGCACAATCTTGCATCATGTATTGTCTTCAACTAAATATCTTCAATGCCATCAATTTGGGATTCCGACTTGTTTTCCATCTTTATTAACTTAAATGCTCCCTCTCTATATGTTGAGAATATATCTTTACGAGAGGTAACATGGAACGAAGTTACAGTGTCTAATATTCAAATTGAATCTTAACTCACAACATTGACACTATCTTCTTCCTCTTCTTGAGTAAGAAAGTATACATCATCTGATGTAACCATTACAACATTATTTTCACCACTGTTATTTTTCTCCTTTTTAGTATCTTCAGACCATTTATGTGCCTAATCAAGCTTTAATTTTCTACACTCATTCTTGAAGTGTTTTAGCTTGCTACAATGATAACATGTGATTTCTTTTTTGGACTTCGACTTGACCTTGATCTATTGTGGCTGTGAGAGTTTCTCTATTTATTTCTCCCACGATCTTCCACGATGAATGCCTCTGATTTATTGTTGAGACTTTGCTCTTGTCTTTTCGTTTCTTCATTGAACAAACAATCCTTGATAGTTTATTGTTTCTTCTTTCACCTGGAGCAGAGTTATTCAAAGAAATAATGAGTGTTTCCCAACTATTAGGTACTCATTTTCAAATACGATATTTACTGAGGATAACTTGTTAATTAATTCTTAAAAGCTATCAAGATGTTCTGCAACGGAATGACCATCCTTATACTTCAGGTTGATAAGTTTTTTCATTAATAACACTTTATTCTGCGACGATCTACGCTCATACATTTCTTGCAATTTTTTTCATACTTCATTCGATTTATCGATATTGGCGATATGATGAAACACCTTGTCATCGACTCGTTGTCGAATTTGTGCGACTGTCTTGGTTTTAATCCTCCACACTTTTTAACATCCAAGTCCTCGAGCTTTGCAGCATCACCTTCGATTAGAACATAAAAGGTCCTTGCAATTTAAGTAGTCCTTCATCCAAGGCTTTCAGATAAAATAATTTGTACATGTGAGCATAGACATCCGACTAGGGCATTATTGTCCTCCATTGTAATGTGCGCTTTTTTGACTAGGCTCTGATACCACTGTTGAAAAAAAAAGGTAGAAATGATAGTTGCAAAATTATCTATTTTTTCCTTTTTAATGCACACAATAATAATGGAACGATGACAATAATATAAAGGAATTAAATCAGACCAAAGACACAAATGATGTACGTGGAAAATTTCTCAATGTGAGAAGAAAAAACCACGGGAGCTAGCAACAAATATTCCATTATGAAATAATAGTAGGTTACAAAATATCTTCTCTGAACTACGCAAAGGAATATAATAATAATCTCAAGAATCAATCTTGAATGCTATAGAATAAATGCCTCTCAGAACTGAGGATAGGAGTCAGAACGATCTCATCAGAATATGAGGAAGCTTCAAAGAAGTAATGCCTGAAATTTCATCGAGAACAGATGAGTACTCATTCCCAAATCGAACCCCGAAGTTTCTCTCCCTTCATTCTTTCTCTCTCTCGATGGCTGTTCACGCACACGTAATGGCTTGGTTCTACACCCCTTCACTACAAGAAAATTACCATTTTCCGACAGATAATTTTTTACGGATACCCATCCGTCGCAATTGCCGACGGATTTTTCGACGGTCGTGACCGTCGAAAATGAAAATACTAAATTATGTAATTTGTTATATTATTATTTTATTTTTTGTTGATTAGGAACGTCGATACTTTCGACGGATACCCATGCGTCACAATTTTTGACGGATTTTCCGACGGTCCTGACCGTCAGAAATGAAAATACTAAATTATGTAATTTGTTATATTAATATTTTATTTTTTGATGATTAGGAACGTCGATATTTCCGACGGATATCAATCCGTCGTAAAATTCGTCATAATTTTCGACGGTCGTAACCAACAATAAATGTATAATAATATAATATGAGGATTATTTTATTAATATAATTTATGACAGTCCAACCCGTCGTAATTTCCGATGGTTCAAACCGTCGGTAATCATTAGCGACTGTTCAAACCGTCGATAACTTTAAAAATAATTAATATTTATTTTTTCGACGATCAGAGCCGTCAGTAATTAAAATTCCATTATCCCGCTTTTTTTTCGTTTTCCTGCTTTCTCATCTTTCATATACATATATATATATATATATAAAACCCCATCTCCTCTCTCCCTCCTCTCCTCTCTCTCTCCCTCTCCCTCTCCCGGCCCACGAGCACCGGACGTCATCGACCGCCGGCGACCCTCTCCCGCGCCGATCAGGCGGCCGGATCCGGCCCCCAGCGGCTAGATCCGACTGTGGGCGTTTGGATCCGACAGCGGCCGTCGGCCAGCTAATTTATTTTATATTATAAAAATTCTTTGTGACGATTTTGAGCGTCGAAACTTCGGCGGTTGCTGGACAATCGCCGAAATTTTCGGTGATAGTAACCGCCGATATTTGCGGCGGTTGACGAAATCGTCGAAAACTTTGGCGATCACGACCGCCGAAGTTTTCGACGGTTTGGTCGACCGCCGCAAATATCGACGGTCATGACCACCGAATTATCGACAGTTTTGTAGATCGTCGCTAATATCGGCGGTCGTGATCGTTGAAAATCCGTCGAAATTTCCGACGGTTCTTTCCCAACCGTCGGAAATGATTTGCGACGAGCATTTTTTGGATGTTTCTGATTCCGTCGATAAAATCGTCGGAAACACCGTTTCCGACAATTTTAGGAAAAATTACAGACGGCTTCGACTGTCTGTAATTCCCTTATTTCTTGTAGTGCTCTAATTATCCCTCTTTGCTATGCATGCACATCCTTTTGTAGCATCAGGATAAACTACTTCATCTCATAGTTTACTCCTCCACATCGGATTGTTGTTCGTCTCCAACACTTGTTTTCCTTTTATTTATTTTCAACTTGACGTGCTCTCTTAATCATTGTCGGGCTCGCATTGTCAAAAACCACCCAACATTTTTTTTGCATATTATACATCTAAGAGTCATACAAACTAAGTGAATAAATTTTCAGTAATTTTATAGCTCAACTTAGACAAAATGTTTGCAAGTCATGACATATGGTCATGATCCCCGATCGACTTTGAAATCAATAAGCACCCAAGACTTGAAAAAATGGTCATAACTCGACATTTGTCCTTATTTAAAAAGAAAAGAGGCACTGCTTAGCACCCTTGCTAAGCAGCCTGTTGAGCGGATTGATCTCCACCGTCCATCTTCGTTCAACGGTCTGGATGTTTTTCCTCCTTTTTCACGTGAAGGGTAAAATAGATGAGGAGGTGGCGACACAACAAACTTGGCGATGATGGCATTGGAGGCGTCGAGAAGGGTGAGGGCGAAGCGGAGGAGCAAGTGGCGGCACAACGACCTTGGCAACAACGACGTTGGAGGCATCGAGGAGGGCGAAGAGAAGGAGCAGGCGGCGGCGACGACGATGACGTTGGAGGCATCAAGGAGGGCGAGGGCGAAGTAGAGGAGCAGGAGGTAGCAAAGGTGTTGGAGGCGTCGAGGAGGGAGAGGGCAAAGTGGACGAGGAGGAGGCGGCGGTGCATTAGAGACGAAGACGACGGTTGTGGCATTGCGGAGGACGAGGGTGAAGCAGAGGAGGCAGCGGCGCAAACGGTCAACTTCGACATTGGAGGTGTCAAGGAGGGCAACGCTAGAGTCGAGTTGCATGGCGAGGGCCGCCCGAGTCGGAGTCGGAGATGGCGAGGGTGATGGTGGTGTTGTGGCCAGTGATCGACGAGGAGGAGGGAGAAGAGGCAGGCGGAGAGGAGGCGAGCATGCATACATGAAAAAGAAAAAAATGATCGTTCGATGCCATCCGATGACCTAGATGCGCTCTGTAGGGCGCTAAGCAACCCCTCTTTTCTCTTATTTAAATTGCATTGTGGACTGCCAACGTCTCTCCCATGGTGTAACACCTAACTATTTGATCTTATGAATTATTTTAGGACCATGAAATACAGAAACATCTGGTTTAGTTTGACTATATGTAAGCCGTGAGAGTTATGTGGCTACCTCATCATCTTAATGGAAACCCTAATCGTGACCCTTGGGAGATCGTTGGTTCCAATCACATCTTATTAGGGCATCGTATCTGATCATATTGAGACACGATTTGCAACATCTAACTCGCAAAGAACGACAACTTTTTCCACGAGTTAGTGATACCTCGTCCTTAAGAGAAGCAACTTGCAACAATTAGTTGCAAGCCTTAACCGTCTTATGTTTGCAAAACCTCCAGGAGCTCTCACATCTAAACAAATATCATACATCATGACATTTGAATGTGATTGTGATTTTTGAAAGCTAATTGTGACATTAACGTAAAAGATCTTAATCCTAAATATTATGGATCATGACATATTAGAATAATCTAATACATGGATAAATTTTTTTTATTATATTTTTCAAGATTATTGATTTCATGCATACTAACATATAATTATGCTTACATTTAGTCTTAATTCAATTAATTTTCATAGTAAACATCATTTTTATCAATAACTAGTTTTTTTCTTTGAGTCGTAAACTATTTAAGTGTGTGCTACCTTAAAAAGAATACATAAAATAGACTAAAAAATGGTTGAAAGAATTGAACAATGAAAGGAATCCAAAATTTATAAAGTTTAACGATATTGATTTCACAAGTCATGGAGAATATTTCGCAGTCGAGGAGGTTGGATTTGGATTTTGTGAATCATCATGTGTTGATAATGACCGTAGGAGAGGATCATTAGAATTTCAATTATCAACTTCACAAACCATTACCAACATGTCATAATTATGTCAAAAAAACTATCAACAAGATTTTAGCATGTCACGAGTTAGCTTAGAAGTTAGCCACGATAAAAGGACACGTCATGACTCAGCTTATAGGTTATGATGAGTTAAAATTTGAAATTTAAAATCTAAATCATGGCATATTATAAGTTGATTATGTGATAATGAAAGATGTCATGACAAAGCTAAAGTTTATTGTGACCAAAGCAAACTCCTTATCCCGATGAGACTTAGGGTCTGTTCAGTTTAAAATTCATTAAGGGAAAGAGAAGGTAAAGAGTGGGAAGAAAAATGATGGGAACAAAATGTAGGGGAATGAAGATGAATAATTACTCATGTTTGGTTGGTATCATTAAAGGGAAAGGAAGGGAATGAATGTTAAGTGATTAATCTATTTAGACGATTTTATCCTTTACATATATAGTTATATGTTTAATTTATTTAGTTAAAATTGGAAACACATACTAAATATGTCTTTCCCCTCCTTTCCACTCCGATTTGAAGGGGAAAGAAAAAAAGAATATTGGAGGAGAATGAAGGGAAAGGAAGGAACTTTCTCCTTCATTTTCTTCTAACTTAAACTTAACCAAATGAGAGGACCAGATTCTCCTCCTTTCCCTTCCCCCTTCTTACCATCTTTTCACCCCCAATCAAAGTATGTATGATATTCGAGTCATGACGAGCTAACTTTTCTATCCCGCACCTACAAATAGAGGTCCGAAGGTATCAAAACAATTCGCGATTCAAGCCTTGAATTTTTTGTAATGCTAGAGGAATGGAAAGTACTTTGAGGATTGAGAGAGGCAATGTATCTCTACCAATGTGTTTTCTTCTAGAGTTTGTTCTTTCTCCATATTAATCTTAAATGAACTCTAATAGAGTTCAATGCTTGTACTACCACATTTAAGGGTAGCACCATTAGACATCTATTAATTAATGTTGAATTTATGATGGATGCAACTAAATATTTCCATCGTTCATCATGAATCTAAACCATATGATCAATGGACGTCTGATAGTGTTACCACAATCATTTTTCCACTCTAATATGTAATTAGTTTATTTTTAATTTTGAATACTTTGAAGCTATTTTAGTATTAATAGGCAAACTTGTGGTGCTTATTTTTAAATTTAGTTGAGTTCTTTTGATAATGGGTATGATGAGTTTAATGTGATTTCACATATTGATTAGAGTCTTTAATAATCATTATTTTGATGAGGAGATATTGCAGATGATTTGATGCTATTGCATGAAATTGATTCTTTGAGTATCTAGTTAGCACTATTATCCTATTAGGTAGTGTTAGTTGAATGGTCTATTGATTATTACCTTGCTAATGGACGATTAATAGTTTAGACGATACTTTTTTTTATTTTTAATTTAATGTTATGTTATAGAATATAATTCATGTAAGAGATAATTATCTTTACCAAGTTTGGAACTATCCAATGTTTGATGTCATCATAATTATGTTTTAGTTTATCTCTTTACTTTACTTTATTTTTTCCTAAAATTAAATTTTGAAATATATTTTTTGTGTTGTTTGTTTATGAGATTAGATAATTAACCAATATTTTTTTCATGGACTCAACACCCTATGTGTAATTCATATATTACTTGAATGATTAATTGATTTACTAGCACTTAATTTTCTTTTTATTTATACACATCATGCGTTTAATATCTTTTGATGATCTTATTAACTTATGGAATTAATTACAAATTAAGTACAAAATGATCAATTCTATAATTTATTATTATTCTAAAAATTAATCTTTTACTTATGAGTTGAAATATTCATAATGCCTCATGTGGGCTATTAATGATTTCTTGATTGTGGATGAATGATAGTTTAGAAGATAGGTAGGTATTCATGCATCTTAGTATATTGTTAAATTGAGGATTGGCAATACTTGAGATACTTTTAATTAGTCTTAGGAACAACATTGTTCTTTACAAGTTTAACATTAGTTTTTAGTCATCACACTAAAATATTTTGCTCCTCAAGCAATGATTTGCAATTATGTCCGATCTTAATCCCCTTTTCGCCACTACTATTGGCATTCGGTTCTCTGAAGCTTAAAGTCTAGTAGCCATGGGCTCCCAATCAGTAACAAGCATCGCCTGTCTTGTTCTTGATCAATCAATTCCGTATCTCAGTGTACTTTGTGTAGTCTGTAGTTGCTTCAACAGTTCAAGCCATGGTTTTCCACCATTTATATGATTTGATGGCCGCTCTGCAAAATTTTATCTTCCGAAGGAGTGCCGCCTTGTAAACATTACAATCATTCGGAGAGAAATTTTCTGTCCTCTCGAATCATTGTAATATGCAATTTAGTTTATAGAAAGTTTGGTAGATGCTAGTTTTCCTCATGATGGTACCTGATATGTTGAAGAGTTTTCTCTAACAACCGTTCTTGTATTTTCTAATGACTGACTCCGAAGGTGCAGCAAGAGCCTAAAATGAAACGATTTCCTCATTATTTTTAACTTGCATGTACTCTTGTTGATGTTGCTTCTGCAGAAAGTCAGAAATTGCGTAGATGTAATGCCATATTCTCCTCAGTGAAAGGTTTCTTGATTTCGAGATTCTACAATCAAGCATTCACAATCATGAATTAATGAACACAGAGAGCCGTCCATTTGGTGATGGTGAAGTTTAGAAAGATGCTATTAAAAATGCAATTGACTTGTGCTCAAGTAACTTCTCTATAATCTTGAGTTTCACTCCCATTTTCATTATTTGATTATATTGATAATGCCTTGAATCTAAACCCAGTTAGTCCTCCTACATAGTCAGCAGCAGAATTTCCTTGCGGGAGTTGCAAGGGGGCAGAGCCCCCTAAGCGAAAATTTTTAGGGGTATTCTGTATGTGATTCGGATTTGATTTATTTTCTTATCACAAAATAGGTGTCTTATTTTGGAGATTAATTCAGAGTCTCAGTCGGACTGTAATTCCTATCATCTGTTAAAGGGAGTACCTATATAAACTTTCTAGAGGTCCATACAGAGACTCATCCTTGTAATCATCATTATTCCATAACAAAGAAAGTCGTCGCTTCCTGAGGACGTAACCCGATTTAGGGTGAACCTCATAAATCTCCGTGTTCCTCTGTGTTCGTGCGATTTCTCTCTCACTCTTTTCGTAACAAACTGGTATAAAAGTTTTAGGGTTCGTCAGCGATTCTTGATCAGTAGGGAGATGACGTTGCACAACATAAGTGTAGAGAAGTTCACCGGCAGAAACAGTTTCGGGTTGTGGCAAATCAAGATGTTGACGCTTCTAAAGCAACAAGGAGTCTGGGCGCCGCTAGATTTCAAGCGTGTCGAAGAACAAAGAAAAGGAGAAAGACTCGAAGGGCAAAGAAAATGAGATCGACCTCGCAATTTTGACGGCACAGGAGGAGAAGGCGCACTCGATGATTCTATTGTGTCTGACGGATGAGGTGATAATCAAGGTCGCAGATGAAGAAAAGATGACCGGTCTGTGGTTGAGACTCGAGAGTCTGCATATGACGAAATCTCTCACCAACAAATTGCTGTTGAAGCAACGTCTGTTCTCTCTCCGCATGCAAGAAGGTACCCTTCTGAAAGAACATCTTGATTAATTAAATTCTTTGTTGATGGAACTAAGAAATATCGGTGTTAACATCGAGGATGAAGATGCTGCCCTAATTCTGTTAGTTTCGCTTCCTCCATCATATAAGATCGAGAAGGAAACTATAAGTCTGGAAGAAGTAAGATCGAGTCTCCATACTCGTGAACTTCGGTATAGGACATCTAAAAATTCTGCAAAGACTCAAGCCGCGGGATTAATATCGACCACGGAGAAGGGACATACCTCTTATTCGAATAAATCCAAGTACAAGAAGAAGAAAAATCACTGCGAAAGACATTTATAATTATTGCAAGGAACCAGGTCATTGGAAGAAGGATTGCCCAAAGAAGAAGAAGGCCCCGTCGCTATGGTGGCACATGAAATTGGGAATTTCGAAAATGATTTGGTTCTGGTTGTTTCTGATCAAGGATGTTTGGAGGATAGTTGGGTTCTGAATTCGGGGTGTTCCTATCATGTAACTCCGAATAAAGAATGGTTCTCATCTTATTAGAAGGTTGACGGTGGAAATGTCATCATGGGCAACATCGTGTCATGTCAGATAGTTGGGATCGATTCTGTGCAGATGAGGACTCATGACAATCTTGTGAGGACGTTGATAGATGTCCGTCATGTTCCGCAATCGAAGAAAAATTTGATATCACTTGGAGTCCTCGACTCTAAAGGTGTCAGATCAAGATTGCTGGAGGCATCATCACGATCATGAAGGATGATGTTACCGTTCTGAAAGGAGTCAGATAGAAGTCCTTGTATATATTGCAAGGCAAGACAAAATCTGATGTTGCTGCAGTGGCTAGTTCATCCAGATTAGATGTGTTCAAGCTGTGGCATATGCGTCTTGAGCATATGAGTCAGAACAGTATGAATATTCTCAACAAACAAGGTCTTTTGAGAGGTCAAAAAATATCTGAAATCAATTTATGCAAGCACTGCACATTCGGCAAAAATGAAGGCTTCAGTTTGGCAAGGCAGTGCACGGGACGAAGGCGACACTTGACTACATCCATACTGATTGTTGGCGTCCCTCTCATGTTCCATCATTAGGAGATGCGAGGTACTTCCTATTCGTGATTGATGACTATTCGAGGATGACTTGGGTATTCTTGATGAAACACAAGAGTGAATCCTTCGAGTAGTGGAAGGTTTTGGTGAAAAATTAGACGTCAAAGAAAGTGAAGCATCTTCACACTAATAATTGTTTGGAGTTATGTTCTGCTGAATTAGATCAGTTCTGCAAAATTGTCAGACATCGCACAGTCAGAAATATTCCACAGCAGAATGAAGTTGCAGAACGAATGAACAGAACACTTTTGAAGAGGGCAAGATGCATGCTCTCTAATGTTGGCCTGAATAGGACATTCTGAGCTGAAGCTGTTAACACAGCTTGCTACTTGGTGAATCGAAGTCCGACGATTGCGATTGATCTCAAAACTCCAACTGAGGTATGGTCAGAAAATCCTACTAATTATACTAATCTAAAAGTTTTTTATTGTCTAGCATACTATCACTTCACTAAGGGAAAGTTGGAGCCAAGGGCCAAAGAAGGAGTGTTCATGAGATATGGTGCAGGAGTGAAGGAATACAGAATCTGGTCTTCTTTGAAACACAAGGATAAGGAAGGTCAGAAAAGCTAGCAAGTGTCACGCCGACCTGATTTTCACGTTTTATCGCAGCTTTCCGTTTTCTCAAACTCGCTTAGATTTATCTATGCTGCTCCTATCCGTAGTGCTGGATCCCAGTCCGCTCCTATAGGGCCATTTTGCCTATTTCAACAGAATCCGATGGTAATCTGATTGAAGATCAGGAACGATGTCATCCGTGACCTTTGATAAAACATCAATGCTTCAGCTGAAGGTAGAGGCTGAAGAGAGTATTAATAAACAAGTGGAGGTTGAAATCACTTCATATGGGGATGACGCTGAAGGATCACATCAAGAAGCAGAACCAAAAGATGAAGAGTCTGATGAGCAACCTGAAGAGGATTCAATTGCTTCTAGACGTCCTCGCAAGGAAGTGAGTCCTCCAAAGAGATATGGTTTCGAGGACATGACTACTTATGCACTACAAGTAGCTAAAGAGGTGGAGTCTCTAGAGTCGTTCTCTTATAGGGATACCATCACACGTGTCGAATCTGAACAGTGGATCACTGCTATGGATGAGGAGATAGAATCTCTTCACAAAAATTAGACGTGAGAGCTGATCAAGTTGGTTAAAGGCAAAAAGGTTATTGGTTGTAAATGGATCTTAAAGAAGAAAGCTGAAAGTCCAAGAGTTAAAGGCACAAGATACAAAGCACGACTAATTGCTAAAGGTTATAATCAGAAAAAAAGTATGGATTAAAATGAGATATTCTCGCTCATTGTCAGACACACTTCTACCAAGGTGCTACTTGCTCTTGTAGTACATGAGAATCTAGAGCTCGAACAACTAAATATGAAGATTATTTTTCTCCATGGAGAACTTGAAGAAGACATTCTTATAAGCCAACTAAAGGGATTCTCCATTCCAGAAAAGGAGAATCAAATTTGCAGATTGAAGAAATCTTTGTATGACTTGAAGCAGTCTCCCAGACAATGGTACAAGAGGTTCGACAACTTCATAATCAGTAAGGGATTCAGTTGAAGTCCCTATGATTGATGTGTATATCACAAGAAGGTAAAGGATGACTCCATCATCTATCTGCTCTTGCATGTTGATCATATGCTTATTGCTGCCAGAGACATGACAAACATGCATAATCTGAAGAAGCTCTTCAGTGCAGAATTCGACATGAAGAATCTTGGTGCAGCACAAAAGATTTTGAGGATGAAAATTCTAAGGGTTCGCGCATAGGGTAAACTCTTCTTATCTCAAAAAAGTTATATTGAGAAAATTTTATCCATTTTGGAATGTCAGGAACGAAGCTTTTGAATACTCAATCAGTTGCAAATGTTCATTTTTCTGTTGCTTTCGCAGCAAAATTAGAAGCAGAGAAGAAATACATGTCTCAGATTCCATATGCTAGTGCAGTTGAAAGTCTGATGTATGCCATGATTTGCATAAGATCAGACATTGTTCATGTAATTAGTGTTGTAATACAGGAAAAAAGCACTGGCAAGCAGTGAAGTGAATCTTTAGGTATCTGAGAGGAACATCTGATATTGGCCTCATCTATAGAAGTGATAAAGAGTGTTTGGTTGCAGGGTATTCAGACTATGTTGGAGATATTGATGGAAGACGCTCTATGACAGGGTATGTCTTCACTTTGGATAGTTCAATTATAAGTTGGAAAGCCGCACTTCAACCATCAATTACATTATCCACCACAGAGGCTGAATACATGGCACTGACCGAAGCTGCCAAGGAAGACATCTGGTTAAAAGGCTTAGTTGGAGATCTCGATTACATCAGGAGCAGGCTATAGCACACTGTGATAGTCTGAGTGCAATTTGTTTAGCTAAGGATCAAGTGCATCATGAAAGAACCAAACACATTGATATCATGTATCACTTCATCCGCACTGAGAAGAGGATTAAGGTGAAGAATATTGACACTAAAGATAATTCAACTGATATGTTCATCAAATCTATTTCTCATGACAAGTTCCAGCATTGCTTGAACTTGCTTAACATCAATACTTGGTAATAGCCTCAAGGTAGAGCTGACGGTGGCGTAGCATGATATTAAAGTTTTTTGTTTGTGTTATGAAGATGATTCAAATCAAAGTGGAGATTTATTGATAACGCCTTGAATCTAAACCTAATTGGTCCCCGTACGTAGTCAGGCGCTTCAATAGAATTTTTCTACGAAAGTCTCGTTGCCCGATCAGCGAACTTGTGGGGGGAGGGGGGTCAAGGAGGGGATCCAAGGAGATCCCATGCGGGAGTTGCAAGGGGGCGGAGCCCTTGAGCGAAACTTTTTAGAGGTATTCTGTATGTGATTCAGATTTGATTTATTTTCTTTGTTTTGGAAATTAATTCAAAGTCTCAGTCGGTCTGCAATTCCTATCATATGTTAAAGAAAGTACCTATATAAACTCCCTAAGGATCCATATATAGACCCATCCTTGTAACCATCATTATTCCATAACAAAGAAAGTCGTCGCTTTCCGAGTACATAATCTGATTTAAGATAAACCTCGTAAATCTCCGTGTTTCTTTGTGTTCATGCGATCTCTTTCTCCCTCTTTTCGTAACAGATTGTTTAGTCACCAAATCTCAAAATGCGCTTGCATTTACTTATGTTCCTACATAGGAAGAACAATGGAAGTCTACTTTCAGGATCTCATTTTCCTACGAAGAAGAAACTAAAATTTGAACCAAGCTTTTGGAATGATAACCGAAAGACATGCTTTTGCTTCATCCTCTTCACCTTTGTAGTGTCAGCATGCTTGCACATTTGATTATTTGACAGGCGATGCATTTTGGTGTTCCCTGGCCGTGTAGCATTTCCTTTACAGGAAGTCCCTTCCCCTGTTATCTCAATGATGAGAAAGCCCTTCACAAATCACAGCTAATTAATCCTCATATTCAAAACTCAACAACCAAACGCACAATTGTTCACATGGTAAAATTGATTTGAATTTAAATTAACACCGTCCCGGCAAAAATATGTGTTTTTAAATAAGGTACTATCAGTTCTGAATAATAGCGAAAAAAAAAAACAGAGCTGGGTACCAAGGCTATTATTAGAACATGCATAATGCATGCGAAATAGGGTTGGTGGGACTCTCCTTTATATGGCCATCTTTGCAACTCGCCGACAAGTGTCGCAGCCATCAAATATTCATCTGTTCCCCCTCCTGGTGGGAGAAATTAGGCACCTTTGCTCCTATACTTCTCCAAGTTGATGCTTTGGTACTCTATCTGCCAGTTGAATTCCCAATGGCTACGTTAAACCCCATGGATGTCCTAATCAGTTTACTCTTTCGTAACTACGCCACGTTTTATTTTGTTTTTTCTAAGATTAAGTTCATACGAATCGGCCATTGTACTTGGATGTATTGTTGATTTAAATCATTGGTCGATATGTAAAATAAGAATTGATATGCAAATTGTGAAAGCTTTTGACTTACAGATTTTAATGGATATATGTTATTTGGAGGGAGTCTGTTAACAAGCTCACTTCTTGCTCGGAGATCACTCTACAACCATGTGCCCGCATCCAGAGGATTCTGTCCATTGGTCCTTCTATAGATATTAAAACAGCAATTTGGATCTTAAATCTTACTGTAAACAAAGCAGTCAACTAAGGTTGGCAGAATCCGCAACATTACACAAGATTCTGTGCGAATCATAAAGACGTATAAAGGCGTCTATCTAACCAATAGCAGCACCAGCATGAACTCACAGATCAGCATTCTGCGCAACTTTGCAAAAAGATTCACTGCGAATCAGAAAGAGGCCTCTACTCAATAGCTAGCACACAGATCAGCAGTTCACAATTCTATGCAACATGGAGCAATTCAGCATTCTGTGCAACATGGTACATGATGGGCATTGAATCAATCATGAACAGGGAAAAGAGACCGAGAGGGGAAGGGATTAAGAAGAGTTGAAATGAAGGGAAGAAAAACGCTGACTGGTTTTTTGTTGTATAATGAATTATTCTGCAGCTTACAGTGATTTTGGCTTTGCCTTGGAACTTCACACTAATGAATTTCCCTTTGTACTCTCTTCCTTTTGATTTTGCTAATGGAGGGAAGGTGCCATGTGGTGACCTGAAGGCCCTGCACATGGCTTCTCCACTTTCTAAGCCATTGGACCTCAAAAACCTGCACCTGGGGCCATTTGCTAGCCCTTGGTTGTCTCAAAAGGAATCAGGGTCAGAAAGCTGAAGGACCCTCGACGTCTTGGGCGCATTTAGAGGAAGAAGCCTATCAGGTTTAGGGGAAAGTGCATACAGGAAAGAAAAAAAGAGAGTAAATAAATAAGGTGCAATGGAAGATGTGAAGTGAAGGGATATTAGGCTAACCACTCAGTTCTGTTTCAAGGCAGAGAAGCAACTCTGATAATTGCTATTTTCTACTGTTCCAGTTCAAGACCTCTCCTCCTCAAATCTTCTTTAGTAACAGTAATTATCCATGTTCATGACGTAAGAAACATGAACTTTCCCTTTCTTTTCATCAATACTTTGCTGGAGCATCTGATTTCACCTGATTTCCTGCCATAAACTTGCTGAGAGCGGTCAAGGAAGCGAAGATCTGAGAAGACAAGGATCTGTAAGGTGTCCTTCACGCTTCTTACTTCATCCCCTAAAACTCTGAGTAGCATTTGCCAAAGGTCCGGTCTCAATTTGATTCAGTGAAGGCGTGCGTTACCAGATAATGCACTGTCCACGGTAGAGCCATTTGAATCACGAATGGGACCTTGCTTCCAGAAGCATCTCAGAGCCGCAATGGCGCTCTCCCTCTTCCTCTGCGTCTACTGCAGCCGCCGTTACACCAATTCCTTCACCCCTGCACTGCTAACTATGGTGGTCTTGCTCCTGTCCACTTCCTTCCCGTTGCTTCTCCCAATGATCAGAGTTTTCTACAAGATGGGTTCGATAGAGAAACCACAAGTTATGGAGGTCATTCTACCTAAGGACGAGGCTTTCCAAGAGAAGGGCACCGCTCAAGGAAGAGAAGATGGATCCAGGACGACGGCCGGCCAACTGGTGCAACAGACAGAGCGGATCGATCGCTCGACCTCCGACGGCGAGTTCTCTTCCTCGGACGCTTCGATATCGGACGACGAAAACCTCATCGAGCTGGAGCTTCCCGATGGCCACTACGTGGAACACACGAAACCGCGCGCGACCTGCCGGCCGCTGCCTGACTCGAGGAGCGGATTCCTGCCATGCTTCCTCCCGGAGTCGGTGTTCAGGCAGCGCGGGCTCAAGGAGCTGCTGTCAGAGATCAACGAAGAGGACAACCTGATAGAGATCGACATCATCCGTGGCTCCATCAAATGCCAGAGATTGGAGATAAAAGTGTAAGGCTGGATGCATGCAAAGGAAAGGTTCGCCCTCGCCTCTCTGATCCATACATGAATGTTACAATGTCGGCACAGAATCAAGTTGGGAACCGTAGGATCCATCCATGTTTTCTTCTTCTGGTTCTTGCACACTTTTCCATATCATCGACTTAGAGGTTGCTCTCTTGGTCAATGATCTGCGCACGCCTGTCGACGCGGCCAGAGTCGTCCCGTCCGTGTGCCCCCAGGCGTCAACGAGGTTAGTTAGACCCACGAAATGCTGCTTTCTCAAAACACACCATGTTTGGCGTTCAGTGCCTGATTTCGTTTCGAACTCGGACTGTGGCCCCCCATTAAGTAGAACATTTTTCAGTAGTTTTGTGGCATTAATCCGTGTGGAGATTGTGCGGAAGTACTGGTCTTGTAATGCTTTTTGAATCGTTGAAATCGAACAATTCTTCACTTCACCATCATGTTCGTTTGTTTTCTCGCTAAGTCTGGAAATCCAATAAGACAGTCGTCACTTGTGTCTCTGGATTCGATCTGTGCTTGATGTCGTAAGAATTAAAACATATCAGTTGCACTCCAGATATGATCTATTTTTTTCATTTCTTTTTGTTACCAACTCGATATCTGAGAAACGAACTCGATGATTTAAATAATCTGCAAAGCCCACTGTAAAAAATCGATTGGGAAAGGAGTGAGAAGTGAAAGGACGGTGCCAAAAATGTAACTCCAATAAAAATCACAAATATAACTCCAATAAAAAATTTCTAATTCACACCAACTTCGTTAGATCTTGCTCTCGATGCTGCCAAATATGTACTGGAAAAAGCAAATCTGAACAGTCATCAACTCACAGTATGTGACACTGCCTCCCAGAAAAAGAAAAAGTGGTGCAAAGGTCCGGCCTGGTCATGCAGGATTTGCTATCTGGCTTGTTAACAAATCTTGAATAGAGTTTAATTTTTGGGATCTCCAATGTTCTTTAATTTCTAGTTTTCCCTTATTTTTTATGCACCAGTTCGGATGCAAAAGAATAATTTTGACTACCAATCTTTTGTATATTATTTAACATAGGGGACAAACAGTCTAAAAAGGTAGGAGTGATAGGAGAACCCTTTTATATAGGATTTTTTTTCCGCTGATCCTTCTTTTAATTATGAATTTTTTTTACATTTATTCATATTTTTCGAACATTTTATTGACCTCTCTTGAACTATATCGTCTTTTCCTCTTAAGTTCATCGGTCAACCTCTCTTAATTTTTCGTTAATTTTTACTTTTTTATTTTTGAAATAATCAAATTACCCTTCTCTTTAATATTAGAAAAAAATAAAATAATACATTATAAAAACAAAAATAATTTATTTCACAGGGGCGTCAAAGGGGCAAGCTATTTTATATTTACTATTTGTATTATTTTAAGTTTTGATAGTATTTTAATCATTTCATAAATAAAAAAATTAAAAATTAATAAAAAAATTAACGGAGGTTGACGAATGGACTTAAGCGGAAAATGAGGTATGGTTCAAGAGGTGTCAGCGGAATATTCGAAAAACGTAGATAGACACAAAAAAATCATAATTCAAAAAGGTCAACAGAAAAAATCCTTTTATATATTGTTCACGTTTTTGTATTGAAAGCTCATTGCATTTGAAGAAGCGTAACAAAGGAAATGAAAGGATATTTGAATACAGAACACTTAGTTTTATTTTTTTTAATATAATCGTCCTTTCTAGTTTTATTTTTTTTAATGTAATCGATTTTTTCTACCAATCTGTTGGTTATCGCTGGCCGAGAGAGTTAATAGTCACGAGCAATGTTATTAAAACCGGACCGGACCGGCCGGTCCGGCCGGTTTAACCACGAAACGGCAATAAATCCGGTCCAAGCGAACATTGGAAACTGGAAATGTAATTAAACCGGATTGGACCGAATTAAACCGTCAAGAACCGGCGAACCGGACGAAACCCGGTTCATCATCGATTAAGCTTTTCCAAACATTTTAGAAAAGCCGCCGCAGGGCACTTTGGGAAACAAAATTAAAAATGGGCTTTTAAGTTCTTCCCTAATTTGTTTTTACTTTTTAGCTGGCAACTTGGCGGCTTTGGCTTGGGGCAGGAACACGACGACATTTCGACTTCCGACCTCGCAGCGTCTTTTCGGCATCGGTGCAACTCGACTGCATCTTTGTTCTCCGGCGATAGCGACTTCCGACGACGCAACATCTTTTTGGCATCGGTGCAACTCGACTGCATCTTCTCCCAAACGCAAAGCTCTGTTGGTTAGTGATATGTCCACCATTTTTGTTAACATCTGTCATCTGTGTGTGTGAATAAACTGAATATACCAATTATATGCCAACATTCAGATTTTTTTTAATAAAATGAGTTAATGAATTATCTTTCCAGTGACCTCTTAGGCTCTTACTATATCGGAACATTTTAATAAAATTTCTTATGAACACCATCGTAGTGCTATAGTCTTCAAATGTTTCCCATTGGCCTCTGAACATTCAAAAAAGCTTGTTCTTTCTCCTTCCCTCCCCAATTCTAGTTGAACTCACAGTCCGGCCAGCTCTCTCTCGTTGTCTCATTTGCATCATGCATGCAGAAGCTCCCACCATGGGAGGACGCAGAGCATGCCATCACCTGATTTGCCTCACTGTTTTGAGTGGGGAACATGCTTGCATGCTGAGAATTCATGGCCACTACAGACATCAAGTGGATCGTTGGATCACGTATAGATGTAGACACAACAGGAATGCGATTGCATGGTGGGATCAATAATAAGGAATTGTGGAGACATGGAGAGAGCATTCTTTTGTGGTTCAGCATCATACTATGGCCACATTTCTAACGTATCTGAATATATAAAGGCTATCATTAGAGGCACAAGTAACCTCTGAAGACTCAAATGGCCAGACTTTGATCGCATGAAGAAGATACCTGATTAGTGTGTAAACTGCGTTGGAGAGCAGTTTCTGCCACAGATTTGATTCAGGGACACAAAGATACATGATATATGGTTTACTCGTCCTTTGGTCATATTGGCATTGCCATTAACACAAAGAAGAGAAATAGATTAGAGCATGAAAGGTTAAATGATCTTGTGTATGTTCATTACAATTTGAGGTTGAAAGAAAGGTAAGTGCTCTTTTTTAATATAATTTTAGTTCTATATTATATCATGCATCAAAATAATTAAGTTAATTATTGATTAGTCTTAGGATGTCAATGTTCAAAAAATCATATGATCCAATTGATATTGAATCAATAGATAAAACGGAATTTTGGATTATGGAAAGAGAAGAAGAAGGGGAACCTGATTATGATGAACTTGATAATATGATTCAAGAAGAAATTCCAAAGGACATTGAAGGGTTAAATGTTGAAGGTTTGTCTTAATTTACTATGTATTGTTTGTTTATATTCTAAACTTCTAATATTATTTTGGTGGTGGATATTTAAATTTGTGCTGTTTTTTATTTTGTAGATCTTGAAGATTACATGTTGGATTCAATAGAATCTCAAGAAGAAGATGAAAATAATGATGAAGATGATTAAGATGCTATAGACAAATGTTAAACTATCTTTTTTCTTTAACATTTTGATTAATTTTGAAACCTTTTGTATGAAGATAAACTTTTGTTCAAATATTCAAGATTATGTTGTTTGAAACTTCCTTGATGCATGGGTGTTTGAAGTTATCTAATGATCAATATATGAATGTTTAAAGTTTTGTTTGATTGTTATATTGTTGTAGTATAAATGATTTAATTATGATATATGAATAAAGGTAATATGTTGTTTATTTATTATTTATAATAAATAATATTATTTTATTTAAAATCCGGTTCAACTCGATTGAATCCGATTTAACCGATTCAACCACGACCCAGTTGGCACACCGGTTCATTGGCCGGTCCGGTTATAATAACATTGGTCACGAGCTTTAGAAGGCACCATCAGAAATGAATTATTTTTTAATACTTCACACCATTCCTAGGATTAGTCAAATACTCCTTGAATAGAAAAAATTAGAATTTGGACTCAACCTTTGATGTATATAACATCATCCTCAAAAATTAGAAATGAGCGTTCATCTATATTGTTATTAGTCTGAAATTCAAATTTCAAAATTATCATATTGGTTAAGAAATAAATTATTTTTATTTTATCTTTTTAATTTCAAATTAGTCGAACATTGATAGCATCAATACCGAAGATCTCTCGTACATTCGATTCAAATAGAGAGAACAACTCATAGTTACGGAATTATCATTTTTTCTTTTAATGCGCACAATAATAATGAGATTATGACAATAATATAGTAGAATTAAATCAGACCAAAGACGCAAATGATTTGTTAGAGTTAGTGAATACTTCAGGGCCCCTTGTTTCTCACACCGGGTTCGCCCACGTGAGCTTAGGGGAATCTGAGTATTACCCACTTAACAGTATTGCTGGCGTACGAATGAAAGGGGGGGTTCGGGGGGCCCCGCCCCCCGATGGCGGTCCCGCTCGCCGGTGAGCGGGCGGGGGTTCGGGGGCAGCGCCCCCGAAACCTAGACGGGTTTTGGGCTTTTGTTTAGCCGGCCCGTGTGGTTCGGATTAGGTTTTTTCTCTGTTTGTTTGGGTTTTAAACCCGGTTTGGAGAGGCTATTAATAGCCTAATTTCTGATGTAATTTAGTGCGGCGGCTGTAAACCTAAACGATATAGTGGAACCTCTTTGCAGGACGTAGCCCTCATCTCAAGGGTGAACCTGGGTAAATTCGTGTGTCTCCTCTATTTTTCTGCAATCTCTCTGCGATCTTCTCTCCTTGTTCTCGGATTTTCCCATCATGATTAACGTGAAAAACCTCTCAACGTGAGAGAAAAAAATCACGAGAGAAAGCAGTAGATTTTTTACTATGAAATAATAGTATGTTACAAAATATCTTCTCTAAACTACGTATAGGAATACAATAATAATTTCAAAAATTAATCTTAGATGTCACAGAATAAATATCTCTCGAAACTGAGGATAGAAGTCAGAACGATCTCATTGGAATATGAGAAATAGATGAGAAGACTGCTGAGAAGTAATGCCTGAAATTTCGTCGAGAACGAATAAGAACTCGTTCCTGAAACGAATCCCGAAGTTTTCTTCTCTCTTCTTTTTCTCTCTCTTGTGGATGTGCGTCCTACTATTGCTGGTACTTGGTTCTGCACTTGCGTGCTGCTTTTATAGCTTCGTGATAATCAACTTGGACGTCTTCGACTCGGGCAGAGGACGACTCCAACTCGTTCAATCACACGGCTTCAATTCAAGACATCTTCAACTCGGAGTGGTTTTCAACACCAATACGAATTTTCCTTTTCCTTCGTTGGATTTACTTTCCTACTCCAATTCGTTGTCGGATCATATTACTTGTCGCATAAGCAATAACGAACCAACAAACTCCCCCTTCTTGTTTATGCGGAGGAATCCACCAAGCCTGCATGCTTCCTATAGAACTCGGTCTTCTCTCTTGGTAAAAACTTTGTCATCATATTTGACATATTCTTGTCAGTATGGATCTTTCGAAGACAGAATTTCTTCTTCTTCATTTCATCACAAATCCAATGATATCGGACATCAATATGCTTAGACGTAGAGTGAAAACTAAAATGCTTACTCAAATGTATCGCACTCTGATTTTCGCAGTGGATAATATACTTATCCTGCGTCAAACCTAAGTACCTCAAAAATTGTCTCATCCACAGAATTTCCTTGCCTGCTTCAGTAGCTGCGATATATTCTGCTTTAGTCATTGATAGTGCCACACACTTCTATAACTTGGATTGTCATGAGACTACTGCTCCTGCGAATGTCATCAAGTAACTAGAAGTTAACTTTCGACTATCAATGTCTCCTGTCATGTTTGAGTCAATAAAACCTTCTAACACTGGCTCAGCATTTTTGAAACATAAACATATCTTAGACGTGCCTCGAAGATATCTGAGAATCCACTTGACTGCATTTCAATGCTCTCTACCAGGATTTAATGGAATCGACTCACCACACCAACTGTATATGTTATGTCTGGCCTTGTACAAATCATTGCATACATCAGACTGCCAACTGCAGATGCGTATGTGACGTTCTTCATCTTCAGATTCTCGATTTTGCTTCTCAGACACTGTCTAGAACTCAACTTGAAGTGATATGCAAGTGGCGATGTAACTACCTTTGTGTTCTTCATGTTGAACCTCTCCAAGACTTTATCGATGTACATTTTTTGGGATAACCATAGTTTGCGCTGCTCTCGGTCACGAGTGATCCTCATGCCAAGAATATTTTTTACTGCGCTTAGGTCTTTCATGGAAAAGCATTGACTCAGCTCCTGCTTTAATCTGTCAATTTTGCTTTTATCCTGACCTACAATAAGTATGACATCAACATATAACAACAAGATAATAAAGTCATTATGTGAAAAATATTTCACGAAGACACAATGATCTGATATGATCATATTGTATCCTTGTTGTGTCATGAACGATTCAAACTTTTTGTACCACTGACGATGTGCTTGTTTGAGTCCATATAAGTTTTTTTGTAATTTACACACTAGGTTTTCTTTTCCTTTCTCTCGGAAACCCTCTGGTTGTTCCATGTAAATCTCTTCTTCCAAGTCACCATGAAGAAAAATTGTCTTGACGTCTAACTATTGAATTTCCAGGTCCTTGGTAGCAACTAATTCAAGAACCACTCGAATTGATGACATTTTGACTACTAGTGAGAATATCTCATCAAAATCAATTTCTCTCTTCTGACTGAACCCCTTGGCAACTAACCTTGCCTTGTATCTTGGGTGTAGATTATTCTCTTCACTCTTCAGTCGAATCACTCATTTGTTCTTGAGTGCCATCTTCTTTTTAGGAAGCTTCATAAGTTTGCAAGTGTTGTTCTCATGCAGAGATTGCATCTCATCCTGCACGACTTTCATCCACTCATCCTTCTGCTCATATAACAAGACTTCTTGGTAACACACTAGTTCTCTCCCTTCAGTTAATAACATGTACTCAGTCGGGGAGTACCACTTTAACTCTTATCTTTATCTGTTCGATCTTCTGAATTGAGACTCTTGCACTAGTGCATCATGCTCGACATGTGGCTCATCATCACTGTCTTCACTATCCGAAGGTATATCTATATTATGTGAGTTGTTATCACTGCTACTATCATCTTGGTCAGCTTCTAGAATAATGTCATTTTCTATCGGTGCGTCAACTAAACTCGGTTCAGCTAGATAATGAGTGAAGGAAGTTGGCTCTTTGTCCTTCGACAAATCTTCAATTATTTGGTATTCTATGAACATAACATTTCTGCTTCTGATAACCTTCCTATTAATAGGATCACAGAGTCTATAGTCAAATTCTTCACCTCCATATTCGAGGAAGATACATTCTTTCGATTTACTATCAAATTTGGACTGCTCATCAGCCGAACACTCTAGGATGTTTGTATGAAATATCCTTCCCTAACCAGACTTTCAGAGGTATGTCACCATCTAGAGGTACTGATGGAGTGGTTGATCAGTTCAACTACAGTCATCATTGCTTCACCCTAGAATCCCTTCGATAGCTTGGCATGTAATAGCATATATCTGACACGTTCCTCAATTGTTCTATTCATCCTCCCAGAAACTCCATTTTGCTGAGGAGTCTTGGGAACTGTCTTCTCAAGTTTGATGCCATAGGTGTTGCAATATTCTTCAAAAGGTCCTCTGTATTCGCCGCCATTATCTAGCTCGAATACATTTGAGCTTCTTGCCAGTTTCTCTTTCGACTTTGTCGTGAAACTTCTTGAACTCTGCCAACACCTGATTCTTGTGTATTATAGGAAAAGTCCAAACTGTTCTAGAATGGTCATCAATAAATGTAACAAAATAAAGAGCACCACCTAGAGTTTTATCCTTCATATAGCAGCAGTATGCACCAAATCAAGTACGTGTAATCTTCTAAACGAAGAAGTTCTATTAAATGTAACACTAGTCTGCTTCCCAGCCAAACAATGGACACATACGTCAAGTGAAGTGTCTTTCATACCTAGTAGCAGATTTTATTGAGTTAATATATGAAGTCCTTTCTCACCTATGTGACCAAGCTGCTTGTGCCATAACTCAAAAGATGACATCTCTTGAATCACGTTTATCTCATCGGTGCAGTGTTGTGCTTCAGTCTTATAGAGTGTACCATCTTTATTTCCTTTCGTCAGTAGGAGTGAACCTCGCTTGAGTTTCCACACTCCCCCTTTGAAGTTACTCTCGTAGTCATCATCGTCTAATTTTCCAACTAAAATTAGGTTAAGACTGATCTCTGATACATGCCTCACATCTTTGAGTACAATCTTGCATCCGGTATTGGTCTTCAACTGAATGTCTCCGACGTCAGCAATTTGGAACTCCAACTTGTTCTCCATCTTTACTAACCTGAATGCTCCCTCTTTATATGTTGAGAATACATCTCTGCGAGGGGTAACATGGAATGAAGCTGCAGTGTCTAAGGTCCAAACTAAATCTTGACTCATAATATTAATACCATCTTCTTCCTCTTCTTGAGTAAGAAAGTATACATCATCTGATGTAGCCACTGCAACGTTGTTTTCACCAATGCCCTTCTTCTCATTTTCAGCATCTTCAGATTCTTCATGTGACTGATCATGCTTTAATTTTTTGCACTCCTTCTTGAAGTCTCATGACTTGCCACAATGATAACAAGTGACTTCTTTCTTGAACTTCAACTTGTCTCTTAATCTTGATCTATCGTGGCTGTGAGAGTTTCTCTGTTTGTTTCTCCCACGATCTTCCACGATGAATTTCTCTGATTTATTGTTAAGATTTTGCTTTTGCCTTCTCGTTTCTTCATTGAACAAACTATCCTTGATAGTTTTTAAAGATAATTGTCCACTTGGAGCAGAGTTGTTCAGAAAGATAACGAGCGTTTTCCAACTATCAGGTAAATAATTCAGCAGTAGTAGTGCTTGAATCTCATATTCAAACACGATCTTCATTGAGGACAACTTGTTAATTAATTCCTGAAAACTGCCAAGATGTTAATTAATTCATTGAATGACCATCCTTGTACTTCATGTTAACAAGTTTCTTCATCGATAGCACCTTATTCTGTGACGATTTGCGCTCATATATTTCTTGTAATTTTTTCCACACTTCATCGGGTTCATCGATATTTGCGATATGATGAAACACCTTGTCGTCGACCCATTGTCGAATTTGTGGGGCTTTGCAGCATCACCTTCAATTGGATCATAAAGATCTCTGCAATTTAAGTAATCCTTCATCTGAGGCTTCCAGATAGAATAATTTGTCCCTGTGAGCACAGACATCCGATTGGGGGCATTATTGTCCTCCATTATAATGTGCACTTCTTGATCAAGATCTGATATCACTATTGGGAAAAAAAGGTTGAACTGATAGTTGCGGAATTATCTTCTTTTTCTCTTTTAATGCGCACAATAATAATGGGATTATGACAATAATATAACAAAATTAAATCAGACCAAAGATGCAAATGATTAACGTGGAAAACACCTCAACGTGAGAGAAAAAACCACGGGAGCAAGCAACAGATCTTCCACTATGAAATAATAGTAGATTATAAAATATTTTCTTTGAACTACGCAGAGAAATATAATAATTTCAAGAATTAATCTTGGATGTCACAGAATAAATGTCTCTCGAAACTGAGAATAGAAGTCAGAACGATCTCACCGGAATACGAGGAATAGATGAGAAGGCTGCTGAGAAGTAATGCCTGAAGTTTCATCGAGAACCACTATAAGAAAAATGGAAATTACAGACGATTTCGACCGTCTATAATCGATTCTTTCTAAAAATGGTCGTCGTAAATCAATTTCCGACGATTGGGAGAAAAACGTCGGAAATTTCGATGAAAGTCCGCCAATATTTGCGGCGGTCGCGAACCGCCGAAAATTTCGATGGTCACGATCGCCGATATTTGCGACGGTCGACAGAACCGTCGAAATTTCGACGGTCGTGATCGTCGAAACTTTCGAAGGTCACAACGATCGTCACAAATATCGGCGATCGCTACCGCCGAAGCTTTCGGCGATCGCGATTAGAACCATCGCAAAGAAATTTTATAATATATAAAAAATTGGCTAGCCACTAGCCACCGATCCGGCGGCCAGCGACCAGTTTTGGCCAATCCGAAGGTCAGCGGCTGGATCCCACAGCCAACGAGCTGGATCAGGCCGTTGAGCCACGGTCGAATCCGACGTCCCGCAGCCAAATTCGGCCGCCAAGCAGTAGATCCGGCCGCTCGCGGCCGAATTCTGAATTCTGGATTCGGCCGCCTGACGGTATGGGCTTGAGAGAGAGAGAAGGGGAGAGGGACGTCGAGAGGAGAGGGAGAACGGAAAGATGAGAAAAGAGGGATTACATATATATATATAGGTGGAAAGATGAGAAAATGAAAAAAATAGAACGGGATAGTGAAATTTTAATTACCGATGGCTATGACCGTCGAAAATTTAGTAAATATTAATAATATATATTATCATGATATATACGAATATGATATTATAATTAATTATTTTTAAAATTACCGACGGCTGTGACCGTCGCAAATTATTGAATTATAAATATAAAATATTATATTTAGTTATATATAATAGTTATTTCTTAGTTTACCGACGGTTTGAATCGTCGCTAATTATTACCGACAGTCCTGACCGTCGGAAATTGTGACGGTTCAAACTGTCGCTAATTATATTAACAAAATATTCAATACATTATATTACTTTTCATTTACCGATGGTTTGAATCGTCGAAAATTATGACGGTCTAAACTGTCGCTAATTATATTAATAAAATACTCCTCATAATATATTATTTTACATTTATCGACGGTCTAGACCGTCGGAAATTGCGACGGATAGATACCCGTTGAAAATTTTGATGTTCCAAATCGTCAAAAAATTAAGTAATAATATAATAAATTACATAATTTGTTATTTTGATTTTCGACGGTTGTGACCGTCAGAAATTTTGACGGATCGCTATCCGTCATAAAATCCATCGCAAATTGCGATGAATTTCTATCCGTCGGAAACGATTTGTCAAAAAATCGCAGTTTTCTTGTAGTGAACGGATAAGAACTCTTTCTCGAAATGAATCCTGAAATTTTCTTCTCTCTCTTCTCTTTCTCTCTTGGTGGCTGTACGTCCTGTTGTTGCTAGTACTTGGCTCTGCACTTGCATGCTTGATCACTTGCTGATCACTATATGTTTCTAACCCATTTTAGATGCAATTCATACATATCGAGTTCCACTTTTGCCTATATTTGAGCCAATTATACTTGGAATGCATACATTGTGATAACTAGTTGATATTCCTCATTTCATACTTAATTCCATGTGCATAGAGGTTCTGAAATGCCAAAATCCATTAATATTTAAATTCTATGCCAAGTTATCATTTTGAGGACAAGTTATCATTCTTAAGTGTCAAGTTATCATTATTTTGAATGAAATGATTTTCAATGGTTTTCTTGCTCTAAATCCATCATTATCATGTATAAATCATATTTGGATAGTCACATCTCAACTTGTGCAAAGTTTTAAGTCTATTTGAACAAGTTATCATTTTTCAAGTGCCAAGTTATCGTTAAAGGGCAATTCTATCTTTTCGACATGCAAAACCATTAATTCTGTACAGGGACCTTAAGCAATCATCTTGTTATTGTTCTAACTCTTTGCTGGTCAAATTTCATCACATTTGGATAACTACAACTCAAGTTATCACAAGTTATCGTTTTTAAGTCATATAAGTTATCATTTTTGGGCACCCAAGTTATCACTTCTTAGAAATTTCATTCATATTTGATTTCTGAATGCACTCACTTATTACTCTAGTCCATTTGATGCTTCTAATACTTTGAATCACTTGCATTTGGATAATTTCCATGATTTGTGACAAGTTATCATTCCGGACCCCTAAATTCATTAATATCGATATAAGTTATCACTCTTGGACAACATCCAACTTCAATTAATATCTGAGTTAGCAACTATCATTATCTTGATCTTTATTTGTCAAAACACCATTCAAGGACTTTTGATGCTTGCTGTTTGGGGATTTGTAGCAGGAAGAAAGGTGGCCAAAAAGTAGAAAAAGTAGGGGGGGGACCATCTACTTTTTCCTGCACAAAAAGGAATCTGCAGCTGGAATTTCTACAGGGGACACATGGCTGCAATCAAAGGATAAAAAACATTCTGATGCTGATCCAAAGGTGGATAAGAGTCATATAAAAGGGAAATTGCTGGAGGAGAGAAAGGGGGGCTGGACATTGAGGGTTTGAGCAAGGGTTTGAAGCAAGGAAGGAGAGCCTCCATTTGGAGGGCTGCTGGACCAGGAGCAAGGTGGAGGAGCTGAAGTGCTGCTGGGATTTCTGTCAACAGCTTCTAACTCAAGGATGATTTACTTCTATTTTTCTTGCTATCTTGTATCTAAGTTTGTAATCATGAGGAGCTAAACTCCAAGTCTCCTAGGATAGGGTAGTAGTCTAGGTTAATTTGAATGGATATGGACAGAAATTAATTCCAAACTGTTATCAATTCTGATTTTTAGATTTTTGCATTGAAATGAATCTATTCTTATCATTGTTAGATCCTACTTGTATCTACAACTGAGAAGTTGTCATTTGATCTAACATTTGTTCATATATGAATTAAGAATCAGTGATAAGTTTCTGGATTCCATTTCTGAAATTTGATTTCTGCATTCTAATTTTCTGAACTTCCTGAATCTGATTTATTTGATTTCTTTGAATCTGTTTGTCAATTGGGATTTGATTAATTGAGTAACTGAGAGGTTGATATTGGTCCAAGTCTTGTTCAGAAATGAATCAAGATACTTTGGCATTTTATGATTCAAACCTGTCCTCCATTTCTGATTTCTGAAATTATATTCCTAAAATCTATTTTTTGAAATTTATTGGAATCTGATTTGCTAATTGAATCTCCAATTTCATTCAATCACTGAAAGGTGAACCCTAAGAATTTCTTGTTGTCTAGAGATGGATCAATAAGCACTTAGCAAATCTAGAATTCCAATGAGAAGCATTACTGATTTTCTTGCTGTTTTCCCAATCTGATTTCTGAAATTATTTTGCTGAATTCTGATTTCTAATTTCTTGGGAATCTGATTGCCATTGTTAAGCCCTGCTTAATCCACCATTGAGAGATGATTTTTAGGCCTTCCTTGAGATTCAGAGATGAGCCAAGGAGTAATGACAATTTATGATTTCCCAAACTTGTATTAGGTGCTGATTTCTATCCAATTCATTAATGGAAATGTGGATTTCATTTGAATTTGCAGCTGAGAAGCTGATTTTAAATCCTCTTGTAGTTTAGAGATAAACCAAGGAGCATTTGCATTAATATTGAATTGATTTCATCCCTGTTTATTTAATTGAAGCATTCCTTTCATTTTCAAGGTGCAATTTAGAAGTTATCATTTCAGATTTTGTTGAAATTGCCCAAAAATCAGCAAGTGCATTGAGTTGAGCCTAATGATAACTTAATTTTCAGTGGGGATTCTTTTCTAATTCAACCTAACTAATAATTATATGATAATATATTGATTAGTTCAGGGCCAATTGAGCTGTGAGAGCAGCTATATCCAAGGTTGAATCAGATTTGAGCTTTTAATGATAACTTGATCCAATCCATCCATAATTAATTTAGATGAACCCCAACTCCTAGGAGAACTTTACTCATAGATAGTTAAACCATTTTAGCTTATAATCTAGCATTTATAATTCAGTTTTGACAGATTTTCAAAACCCCAAAAATAGTTATCATTCTACACAATTAAAAATCTGTTTTCCAAACTCTTTAAAAATCTATTTTTGCCATTTCAAGTAGGATTAATCTAAATTATTTTTATGTAGTCTAGGACTTCAAATCACTGTGGATATGACATTTAGGGTTACTACAATTGACCTGTGCACTGCAATAGAGAGTGAATTAGGGGATTGAAACAAAAATTCAAAAATTTGACTTTTGAACCAAAAATCAGCAAGTTATCATAAAATCCCCAAATATCACTATCAATGCTGCTTTTATAGTTTCGTGATAATCAACTTGAACGACTCCAACTCGTTCAATCACACGACTTCAATTCAAGACGTCTTCAACTCGGAGTAGTTTTCAACACCAATAGGAATTTTCCTTTTCTTCCGTATACTTTCCTACTCCAATTCGCTGTCGGATCATATTGCTTGTCCCATAAGCAATAACGAACCAACAAGTAATTATTTTTCGCCCGACATATGAACTCAGTTCGAATATACTTTTGAGCCAGTAAAGCAGAGGATATTTGGTTGATTTAGATCGATGAATTTGATCCATATTGACTCGACATGCCAAGCAGGTCTTGTGCCTATTTTAATTCATTTTTTGTATAAATAATATTAATTAATTTTATGCTAGTAATAATTTTGATTATATACTATTATGATTACTCTTTTATTATCATTCCTAGTGATCTTTGATCCAAAAGGCTTATGACGCCCAAAATGATGATTTCATACTGATTTATGATGCCTCAAAAATTGATGTAAAATCTCAAAAGATAAAAAGTATAAAATGTAAATAAAGAATTCTATGATGATGAATTGACAATTACCAATAAATAATAAGTTTTTTTCACCACAGGTTAGAAAATATCTCTGATGGAGTTAAATGATACTTTTCGACGATATGAAAAAAAAATGGGTTGAAAGATATCCCATTACAAGTTAAAAATGTAATATAATTAATGATGAAGATAAAGAAGAAGTGTATTAACAATAAAAACATCTCCTATAATTATGATTGACAATAGTCAGTATTAAGATGATAATTCATTATAATCTTTCTCAATCCTAATTAATTATGAATATGTCACATTACTTTATTATGAATCTATGTTTTTATAAATCTTTTTCTCATTTTGATGATAATGCTTTTTATAATATAATGATTGATCCCTTAGCTTTTGCATGATGACTACACTTATATTTTAGTCCCTTACATATTCAATATTACAAATATTGATCTCACTCATTAAGATGGTCGACCATGCTTGTGATGACAGCACATGAATGTCTTGTCTTTTAGTTTCTTTGATTCATCTTACTATCATTCATATTATTTGAATGGTGTAATAATTGAGTCGCACTAAGTACTCATTTGATGTTATTAAGTATGACTCGCTTTATCATGTTGTTTTTTTTTAATTTTATTATTCAATATCTTTTGCATATAGTTTTAATTACTTTGACCACGTCTATATTCCATAGTGCCATCTAAGGTGTGTTTTGTCAGATGGCTGGATATGTTTGGGGCATTACATTTATGTATCAAGTCTAACATCAAGACATTAATAATTTTAATGTCATGTATTGGTCCTATTATGCAATGATCCATGTCAAATTGACACATGCAATCACTGCACCACTTGACATAAAGTTTAGCAACTAATTTATGATGTCTAAAGTAGGGTTTGATGTATAATGATATAGATGCCTTCGCGATGAGCTATTGCTTGTCAAGGTCATAGCTGAGGTGGAGGCCATGGTTGAGTGTTGCAAAACATGAAATTGAAGAGAGGGTGGACTATAATGAAATCCAGAATAGTTGTATCATCATTGCATCTCAACAACTAGTGCAATAGTAGGTGTCCTCGAAGGACACCGTCCAAGTGTTCCTCAAGTTAAAGCCAGTTCCCTGTTCCATTTGAAGTTTTGTCATCATCCATTTACTATTCCTCTTATAGCTGCGGATAAAGCCAACTTTTTTTAGCATCTCAATTGTGTCATCATCGCATGTTTGATGCATATTTTTATTTCTTAGCATTGTCGTAGTAGCCATTTAGGTTATTTTTTTATTTCGGTCCTCTAAGTCATTTGATGTGTCTTCGTGTATGGGTTGCAAGTTGGCAAAACACTTGTGATGATCCTTTTGTTTTAGACTAGTGACACTATATGTAACTACTCAATTACTCCCGTTATAAATAATGCATTATGATACTTGAGGTCCCCTATATTTCATTCGGTAAACAAAAATCTTCGTGATGATCCTCAATCTCATCATCTTCGATTCTCTAGCCATGTGTTCTTTCATTCGAAAGCATGACATTTTATTTTATCCTTCATCTTTCTTTGTCATAGCTTCTATAGGGTCCAGAGTCAACCTTATTTCGATTTTCCTCTTGACGCGATTTATATGGATCTTGAGACTTGTAGATTGTTATCAAAGGCCTTGAAACACACGATAGGCACTTACATTTCTTAGAACATTTTCAAGAATTAGTATTTAGAACTTTTAAGGACAATTTCATATTAGTATCAACTCAGCTAAATCTTTTAATGTAAAGTGATCAAGCGTGAGTATTTGACGACATAGTAGGTGCCCCTAGAGTACCTCAATTGAACCCCTTTTTAAACAAGTCTTAAAATTTGTCACTTCCAACTACTCAAGCTATAAGTTTCATGACTTTTCTTATAATATATTTAGATCGATACACAGAAAAATTATTTCACCTTTTCAAACTAGCGATCCAGAAAGAACATAATATTAAGTTTCAAAGAAAATAAATAACTAAGATTTCATAAACAAGCAAAAAAATATTCTTTTTAATGGTTTCCCTTTTAACGAAAGAGAACTATTAGACAAGAAAATGACTAATGAGAAGGAGATGAAGAAAATTTAGTAACAATGATTATTAAGGCAAATAGACTTCCTTGTGAAGAAAGTAGGGATGACACTCGATCCTGTTCAAGACGGGGGAGACACTTCCTTCGCCCCGACTCTGTTGACTGGCCCCGCTCCAAATCCCTGGTGTAGGGGGAATCTAATCCCCACCAAAATCCTACGGGATCCGATTCCCCAAATTTTTAGATGAAAATTATAAAAATATTTAATAGTTATACAATATTAATAATATACATAATTAAATTTAACAAAATTAATCTAACATTTGTTACAAGTTTCACAATTTAATTAGGATGTTAAAAATAGCAAAAAAAAAATCACCTCTCTGCTTGAAATTCAAGTCTTGAATATATATGTCAAACAAAAAATAACAAATAAAAAAATAGCACCTTCCTGCAATACACAGAGGTTCCTTTGTCGATCGACTGGCCGTCATTCACGAGCGCCAAGCCGCCAACCTCCTCTCGCATCTGACCTGAATACGCCATTCGGCGAGCACACAGAGCGAGAGTCATTTCCTCAACCTTCTCCTTGTCCACCGCATCAAACCCATACTGGAAGGTTGGGGCGACAACTAGTGACGACCTCCAACATCAAGATGTCGAAGCCATAGACATCGATCGAGGGCGTAGCTCACATCGCCCCATCCTTGTATTCCAGCAACATGTGCCCCGCAGTGCCGACAACTTGCGTGGACATGTGCGACCGGGATAAGCTGACCGACATTGCCAGTGTCACGAACGTGCTCCACAAACATCATCTATATATAATAATACTTTTAATTATCATATTAAGTTAGTTTAGATGCTTATATAGTCATGATTGCATATAGCAATTAACTTTTGGATTAAAGCATAATGATAATTGATAAGCATTACAAAAATATTATATAAGATTATTAAGAATAAATTCTAATATTTTATAATAAATATGTCTAATTATGATTAACTAAGGTTAATTAGAGGTTTAACATTAATTTTTAACCAAATAATATGATTGAACCTTCGTTTCAACCAATAGGGTTTCAAATAACTAAAGCAGCAGCTTAAAAATCATTTTTTCAAACTGCCATATGACATGTTAAAAATCTGTAAAAAATAAATAAATTAAATAATCTTATCTTCGGAGAGCAGAAAATTTTTCAAGTCGAGATCCCTACTCGAATGGCCGGAAGAAATTCAGCAACATTGATTGTTGAAAGTAAATCCCTAGATCCAAAATTAATCTTCCAGTTCATGAGATCTTAACTTCATGTTTCTTTCTCCAAATCCTGAAATTTTACATGGTCCATCCATTCGAAGTTATCTTTCCATAGCCTCTGTAATCATCTAAAAAAGAGTTTTATAGAGGAAGTCATATACTAACTTCGTTGTTCCCTCATCCTGTCCCGAGTCTGATCCACGTTCAACTTGTAAATTAAGGCACGGTTAGAATATAACGAATTAAGGTTTGAAATTTGGATATGCTTAATTAGAAATTCTAAGGACTCGGTGAGAAGTAGAATCATCTTATTTGGACTTATATTTTTGAAGAAATAAATTTTCCATTTAATAGTGATTCTTTTGTCACATAAATAGAACATGACATGAATTGATTAATTTTGTTATAAGGGAATACAAGGAGTTAAATTCTACAATTTTTATGACTAAATGCTACTGAAGTCTAGATTCTAGAAAAATTAGGATCACATCAAATGGATAACTATTGTTAAAAATATAAATTAATAATTCAGTGATACACAGTCTAGCAGAGCATAAACCCTAATCAGATTGCCTTGAATTTTATAGCTTACTCATTTGGAATTAGTTAATGATATTTGAGAGTTGGAAATCTTAGTAAGTCTAGTTTTTAATTTATTCAGAATCATAAGATTTGTCTATGTGATTAAGAAGTTATGAATTATTTATTGACAAGTACTCAGTCTGAAATTATGAGACAACACCTAGTTAAACTATGGAAGTTTGAGAAGTTCCAATTATGAAATAGCCTATGAACAAAAAATACCTGAAGTTAGAAATTGGTATTAGAGGAGATTATAGGCATTTTAGGGTGCATAAACATTCATGCATCATGAGCACGCATTGCATATTACCTTATTAGTGATTGAGAAGTAAAAATGTATTATTAATTATAGGAAAATATCATGTTGCAAATGAAAGGGAGGAAATCTAATAAGCCTCTTTGAAGGGATAAAGTAAAGGTGAGTGGTAAATTTACAACATAGTAAAATATTACATGTTAGTTCTTTTATTTATGATTATCTCAAGCAAAGATTATTATTATTATTATTGAAACATATCTTGAGCTATGAAATGTCTTTATGATATGTTTCAAGGATTTCATATGAGATAGAGCAATCTCTTACATGAAAGTATTTTTAGGGAACAATGCTTGTGAAGTTAAAATAAGTTTTACTGATAATGATATGTGATTATAACATGTGTATTTTGATATTGTTAAACTCCATGTGTTCATTAGTCATGCTAGTTGAAAAAAAAATTTTGGGATCGCATTCGATATACATGAAGCCTTTGAGACGTATATTGGGTGTCTTTGCCCTTTGGGGCTGCTCTACGTGCATGTATTGTGCTTTGCGTATTTAAAAATCATGATTAATTGACACACAATCATGATTGGGATACGTATTGACCCATGATTTGCTCTGCATATCTGAGACTTTTTTATTGTGAAGTTCTGCTTAACTGTATGACATACAATCATGGAGAGATACGTATTGACTCATGATTTGCTTTGCATATATGATACTCTTGATTATGAAGTTCTGCTTAACTGAATGACACATGATCATAGAGGGATACATATTGACCCATGATGATTATGTGCAATGACATATGTGTAGAGTTTAACTGTGAATATGATAATATCTTGGATAATTTTTATTTATGTAAAAGTTCATATGATTTGAAAACTTAAGTGATATGAGTTATGCTTTAAATGTTTTCTCATATGAAAGAAATGTAATTATTTAAATGTTATATGCACTCCTATTGTTCCCCTATATTGTACTTTTATTTCACTTACTGAGTAAACGATTGTTGCTCACATTATCCTTGTTGAATTTTTCATATAACTCAAAGTTCTCGAGTTAAGTCGACTTGAAGCTTATTTTTTATGCATATAGAAGAGGTCGAACCGTCAGAGCATTTTTATTTTTCTTTCACTTTTGTTTTTGAAAGCATGTATGTAATAGATAAACTCGAGAGTTGTACTAGAGTTTATTAGAATCATTTTATAATGTTGTATAAAACTTGATCACGTGGGGTGTTGAATGTGAAATGAGTTGTGAAATAATAGTGATAATATGTGAATGTGATGTCTTATAACTTTTTATTAAACTTTGATGGATATATATATGCATTATTATATTTATTGACAAATGACATAAAATATTTAAGGGAGGAAGTTTTGTCAATTTTATTTATAGAATTGTTAAACATAATTAAGGAAGGTAATAGTTGGAATTACAACTTAATCATGGAGTAGGGTGTGACGGCAAGCTCGAAGTCAACCATCTGCGCCTCGAAATTAGCATCCTCCCGGTGTCATGACCCTCCTCCGGTGAGCCGCAGTCCTTCACAACATCCTCTAGCGACCCTCCGTCAACGAGGCCTTTTGTCAAGCTGATTGGCGTCATGGACAAGCTGATCGTCCATTAGGTGGAAGAAAAAGTGAAGGGATTGACTTGAGGGACGAGCTGGCCTAAGGGCTCGAGCGTCATGTGGAAGAAAAAGAAAGGGATGGCTGGTGGACTAAAAAGAAAGGGATTAACCGTAAGGTGAAAGAAAAAGGAAAAGAGAAGAAAAAGAAATGGGTTGTCATGGTTAGGGGAGGGGGAGGAGCAATTCATCCCGTCTCGATCATCGAAATAGGAGGCGGGGCAATTTGCCCTCCATCCCCGCCCTTGCGTGGAAAATTCTCGAATGTGAAGCTTCAAATGGGGAATCCTCGTAAGGTCTCTCGGGCGACGGGAGATATTGTCAAGAACTAGTGCTATTTGTTTAAGGACATCACTATTATCACTTTAAAAAATGATGAAAATGTTGAATATTTTTACTCTTTCAAGATAAAATGAAGTGATAATAGCATATTTTAAAATGAACAATAGTGTGTCATTTATTTAATTAGACTACTTAAACGTTGCGAAACTTATGTGTAGCTCCTTACACTCTCACTCAGATTTAATCTGAATAAAATTTGAGAATCCATTGCAGACGCATTCTCCCCAGTTTTGTTTAGGACATTCGTCCATAAATGCATTTAAGCCGTAGCCCCTCAACTGATACTTCAACTCTAAAATGCCATGACTCATTCTTTCCTTATCAAGTGGCTACCCCTCGAATTATCACCATCCTCAGCGCACATAATAGAGGAACAATCAAACTAAAAAAAGGAAATGGCTTACAATGGACAATCTATAAACAACAACGCCATTAACATTAACAAGAAATACAATGAAAATAATAAAAAAAATCAACAGATGCATTAAACATAAATGTTTAAGATAAAAGAGAAAAGTAATAATTGTTTTAACTTCACAAGAAACCTCTGACTCCAATGAACTATTTTAATGAGATAAATCCATATCTTAAACAAAAAATATTAATATTATTCAATGCAATATCTATGTTCATCTTCTTCTTCTAAAATGAAGTTCAAAACTACAAAAACGAAATTGTAGTGGACAAAATCCAACCTTTTCTCTCACTCCAATTCTTTTTGGTCACACTCTTCTCTCCCACAAAAAAAATGGCAATTGCCTCCTCTGAGCATCTTTTCTTTCTCTGTTATATATTAATATTGATGTGTACATTAAATCATCAGTTTAATATTTGTACTACTCATTTTCATCATACACTTATTATCATTCAATTTATAATGGATCATGAATTAATTAATTAAATATTTTTTAATCATAAATTAAATGATAATTAATAGACATATAATAATGTTACTCCTTAAAAGATACAACACAATCATTTATTCTTAAATCATATAATTATATTTTTATATATTATGATTAAACTAAATATATATATTTAATTACAAATTTCAAGTACATTGAGATCTTTTTATTATAAAAATAACTTATCAACCATTTTATTATCAAATATTGTGCAATTATTTTTTTTTCTTCATCCATCTCCAACTACTTGTAGGACCAGTAACTCACACGGATGGCCAAGATGTCGGAAGAGCTTGTATCGACGGCAGCGGCGAGCCCACAAGGTTACCCAAACTTATCGACAAACAAACGGCCATCGCATTTCCACGTGTCGTTCCCGATGGGAGATATTAGATCGAGATCGACTGCACCCTCCCGGTCACTCGTCCGCCCCCCGCGTCTCCGACCAACGTCGCCTCTCCACTCTCCCACCTCCTTCCTCCGTCCTCTGACCCTGTTCTCCTCGGCAAATCCACAGCCTAATCAGTACAGACGATTTCCAGGGCCCTTCTATGTCAATCGATGACTCCTTGGTGTTCATCTCTTGTTGTTGCATCGGAAAAATCATTCCTTTTTCATCTCTTTCTGAAGTTTTCTGAAAGGAATTCATCTTTTCCTTCATTTTGATCTCACTTCTCGAAGTCGGGGAATCAGTGTTCATATTCTTGTTTCTCTGACTACAGCATAGGTACACTTTTCAGGCTTCAATTATATCTGGTACTTCCTGCAGCACCAGATTGCATTTTTACGACCTTGAATTTTTTACTTTCGGAACTGCATCTTGAGAAGAGCTTGAAAACTTTCCAGGAGGTCCAGATTGTGATAATATCTTGTAAAGTCTGGATCTTTGGCTTTGATTCCACTGGTCGCTCGCTGTGAACCTCTAAAGATTGCTTTTTGAAAATTTCTAATATGGAACTCTGTTTCGATATTGGCATGGTTTGAATATTTCGTACTGCCCCACGAATTGCGTGAATTTTCCATATATAGTTGTGACCTGGATCGATGGCGGATTCGGATAACGAGTCCGGCGGGCAGAACAATGCCGGCGGCGGCGATTTGTCGTCGCCGCGGGAGCAGGACCGCTTCCTCCCGATCGCAAACGTCAGCAGGATCATGAAGAAGGCGCTCCCAGCGAACGCCAAAATCTCCAAGGACGCCAAGGAGACCGTTCAGGAGTGCGTCTCGGAGTTCATCAGCTTCATCACCGGCGAGGCCTCGGACAAGTGCCAGCGGGAGAAGCGCAAGACCATCAACGGCGACGACCTCCTCTGGGCCATGACCACCCTCGGGTTCGAGGAGTACGTGGAGCCGCTGAAGGTGTACCTCCAGAAGTTCCGGGAGATGGAAGGCGAGAAGGGAGGCGCGTCAGGCTCCCAGAAGGAAGGCAGCGGCGGGAGCGGCGGCGGGGGACTCGGAAACAATGTGGGCGGGTTCGGCGCCGGCGGCGGGATGTACGGGGCTGGCGGCGGCGGGATGATGATGATGGGGCAACCCATGTACGGGGCGCAGTCGGCGGCGCCCCCGTATCACCACCAGATGCCCATGGGCGGCAAGAGCGGTGGCGGCGGAAACTCGTCGTCTTCCTCAACCGGCGGCGGAAGGCAAGGCAGGGTATAAGATGCTGATTCTTTAATGTCAGGCATAACTTGATATGATGCACCTTAATTTGCTGGTTCTTTGTGTTAATTTGTATTTAATGAGAGCTTTCTTGTCTAATTTGTCATTAGAGTAAAGCTGTCGTCTACTTTGTTGATAGCAATTAAAATTGAGGTAAGGAAGCTTATGTCTTTTGTATAGTGTGTGCTGACATATTGTTGTTATTGGACTTTTCATCTTACTCACCTGGGCCGACCCGATAAGAAGGATATTTTCTAATCAAATTAACTATTTCAAAAAACGAATTATAGAATAAACAGATTTAAAATGTTTTGATCCCCCAATGGATATTTCCTTCACTTTTGCCTACGTCATTTTTTGGGTCCATCTAAGTTATGCGCGCGGTACAAAGTTCACAGCTAAAAAGGACAACGTTATGTACAACTACCTCAACTTTTAATTGATGAATCAAAAACAAAAAGTGAGGATCTAATTCAGATGAAAAACGATACGAGTTTTTTTTGTATGTATGTCCCTGCACAATTAGTTAGAATCAGATTCTTAATCTTAATCTAGAGAAAAAATGGTGGAATAATGTTTTAGTTGGATGCATATGATTATGTCACCCAAATGATAGAATAAATAGAATAAAAATGTCCAACGTAAAAAGATTCATGTATCTATCGAATTTCAAACTTAAAAGGGAATACACATTATTTTGAAAATTTATTTGCATCTCTTCCTATTATGCATTCCAATGCCATGATCCTAACCTCAAAAACTATTGCTAGTGTCTGCATGTCAACTTGAATCCAATTGGTAGATATTTTTCCAAAATCCTTAGTTCGTGATCGGTTCAAGCTTTTGTCTGGCAAGTTGGGCAGTTCAATTCAGTTGCGGAATCGTATCTGTTGTTTCGTTAACTCTAGCAAAAAGAGAAAGCTTTACATCATATTTTATCTCATATGAATCGATAAGTAGATAGAGTTAGGGTGCGTTTGGGTGATCGTTGAGGAAAGCAACATTGAAAAAAAACTTACTTTGAATGAAAGGAGGGGGAAGTCATATTTGGCAAAAAGCAAATTATTTATTGTGGCCTATAGATTTTTTAAAAAAAAGCAACATTAAATTTAAGAAAATAAGTGAGCTTGTTAAAAGCTCCGAGACAAAAAGTCACGCCAAATGCACCCTTAATGTTAGTCATATGCACCCATATAGGCCTGGACGCGAGGCCTTCACATGCAATTGCATGGATGCAGTTCTGGCGCCCAAAAGGCACTTTCTTCTCATTATAAAAATGAGGTCACATATGTACCAACGATTACGTCACATGATTGGACATGGTTCGGATTGGGTTCCCGACCGTCGTATTTTTAAAATCGATTGATCGATCCGACCAGTTCAATTACGAATCGGACATTGATCCGATCCGATTTGATATTAAATATTAGTTTTTTAAAAAATAAATTGAATTGAGTCAACTCGACCAAGATCGGGTTGAATCGAAAAATTGGTTCAATCGAATTTTCTTTAAAAAAAGATAAAAAAAGTTGAAATAATGGAAAAAATAGAAAAAGGAACGTATATTATAGAAATAATGGCTTAAATTTTATAGAATCAATGTAAAAAAGGATATTAGTAATAAGAAAATTAAATTTGAAAGATAAGAAGGTAATAACAAAGTCAACTTTAAATAAAAAAGAAAAAAGATAAGAAGGTAATAATAAAGTCAACTTTAAATAAAAAAGAAAATTAGCATGAACTTAAATATGATGATAAAATTTAAATCATTATAAATAATTTCTATTAAAAATTGAAACATAAGTAATATAATGAAGTTTATAGGATGAACATGAAAAAGGAAATAGATAATAAAATGTAGTAATAAATATTTAAATAAAAAATAAAGTTATTCATGAAATTATTAAATAATAAAATTAAATCACGCCTGATATATAATTTTAAAATATCAAATTATTTATTACTATTTGATTAATTTAAAAAGATGATAATATATTTTCATTTTATTACTTATTACCTTTTATACCTTAATTTATAATATATTTTCTTGAAGTAATACAAATAATAATACTTTAATAAAACTTCGATTTAATCCGATCGAATCTGATTGAATCGATTGAATCATAATCCAATTGATCGATCGGTTTTATCATCCATCTGATTTTAAAAATATTGGTCAATACATAATGTTAGGTTTATTATATTATTATATAACTTATAGTCCTACCCTAAGGGCATTTTAGTCTACACACACTTATGTGTATATATATATGTATGCTTCCCAGCTAAACAGTGAATGATAGCGTTTTTTGGAGTTCTGTCGGCTATACAAAATATTGATCACAATGTGTTCATCTTATTTAATTTTCATGGTATCAAAGCACAAATAGTTACCGTATCTAGAGATATGCTTGGATTTTGAAAAAAACATAAGTATATTTAGGGATTTGTTGTTCATGTTCTTTGTCTTCATGCTTTTGCTGTGATTCTATGTAACCGTGCCATCTTCTATGTTTTCTTGAAAATATGAAGGCATTCATGTTGACTAGGGATAAATCGTGCTAGTAACTTTATATTTCTCATATTTTTCATCCATCTTGAGTGGTGTCGTGCCCTATCTTTATAATCTGGTTGATGTTGACTCTATTTGAGATGGTACATGATGATATTAACCGTCCTATTAAAGTTATTTTTTATGGATCAAATTATTCCTTTTGGGCCCAACAAATGTGCAATTTTTTAAAGGGTAGAAAAATGTGGAGGTATGTTACAAGTGACAAAAAAAGACCTACAATTAAAAACTATCACTGAAACAGATGATGTTTTTGTCTTAAGGCTGGATGATTGCGATAGTGATAATCACAGAATTATTAGTGGGATTTCTAATACTACAGTATCTAGCATTGCAATGAAGTTTGGTAAATATAAAACTGCAAAAGATGTGTGGGACCATTTAGCAAAGAGATACGTTGCCTCTGATCCAACTAGGAAATATAAGTTGAAGCAAGATCTATATGCACTTCGGCATTCCCCTGAGCAATCAATTTCTGATTTTTATTCAAGAATGTTAGTTTTGTGGCAAGAATTAGATCAGTTGGTTCCAAACCTTAAAGATGACAACGATATCATGGAGTATAAAAAATGTTGCGAAATATTATCGATATCAACTTACTGTTGATATCGATGTCTGAGAAAAATCGATAAATAGTGAAAGAATAACAAGAAATCACACACAAAGAAAGACATACAAATTTTACGTGATTCGAAGATTATCTCCTACGTCCACGGCCGCCAATTACAAACATTACCCAGATCCCCACAATATATGCGCTACCAGATATGTACTTTGGATAACAACCCGGGATAACTGCATATCTCTATAACTCCATAACTTCATATCTAACAAATAAGATAGTTATGATAACAATTCAATCTCTTCATATTATGATTATAAGAAAGTTACAATCTCTCAAATTCTTCATACCATATCTAACAACAAATTAGTTAAGCCCAGAATCAAGCTCCACCTAACTAATCTAACAATCTCCCACTTGGATATTGATTCTCTTGATATTGAGTTGCATCTACTTGTGCCCGAATTCTGGACGGCTCCTTTCTGCAACTAACTTTGAAGGGAAACTGAGGTTGCGCAGAATATCAATCTTTCAATGACCGCCATCTTGGTCAACATGTCAGCTGAATTCTCTGAACCTCGAATATTCTCAAGCACCAATGTCTTTTTTTTCGAAGATCTATGATAAAGTCGTACTTCAGCCTGATGTGCTTCATCCTGACATGATACACTGGTTTTTTTGTCAAATGAATTACACTCTGACTATCACTGTATAGATTCGAACTCGGTTGCACCTTGCCTAGCTCTTCAAAAAACTCGTTCAGTCAAATCATCTCCTTACATGCCTCTATCATGACAATGTACTCCGATTCGATAGTATAGAGAGCAACAACTTTCTGCAATTAAGACATCCAACTTATCGTCGTGTCACCTAAAGTGTACACATATCCGGTGGTGCTTCTGGCAATATCAATGTCACTATATAAATATGCATCAACATAATCCTTCAGATCCAAATTACTTTTACCGAAACACAAGCACATACATTTGGTTCCTTTCAAATATCGAAGGATCCACTTTACTGTTTGTCAGTGTTGTTTCCCTAGATCTGACATGTATTTTCTAACAACTTTCGCTGCATGAGCAATGTCTGATCTGTACTAACCATAGCATACATAAGACTGTCTACTACTGATGCATATGAAATCTTCCGCATGTGTGCACGTTCCATATTTGTCTTGGGCGATTGGTCCTTAGAAAGCTTGAAGTGACTCGCCAGGGTGTGTGCACTATTTTGGCATCTTGCATGAGAAACCTCTCTAGCACTCTTTCAACATAGACTTCCCGTGTCAACTTCAAAGTACTTACTTTCCTGTTCTGAACAATCTCCATCCTAAAAATCTTCTTCGCAGCTCTCAAATCTTTCATCTCAAACACACTTGATAATTATTCCTTTAGCCTTTTGATTTCCATCATATTTGAACATGTGATGAACATATCATCCACATACAATAATAATATGATATAGCAATTATCAAAATATTTGATGTAACAACAGTGGTCAGAAAAATACTTAGCATATCCTATGTTAATCATGAAGTTATCAAACTTTATATACCACTGCCGAGGGGCCTGCTTCAAACCATACAAGCTTTTAGTCAGCTTGCGTTCTCTTTACCAGGAATCTGAAAGCTTTCTTATTGTTTCATGTAAATATCCTCCTTCAAATCACCACGGAGGAATACTGTCTTTACATCTAACTGCTCAAGATGTAAGTCCTCAGCTGCAACTATACTCAACACTAATCTAATAATTATTAGTTTCACAACTGGTGCAAATATCTCAGTATAATCAATACCTTTCTTTTGCTCGAAGCGTTTCATAACCAGTCTTGCTTTATACCTTTTGACACCATATGCCTCCTCTTTAATCATGTACAATCACTTGTTGTGCAATGCCTTCTTCCCTTTAGGCAATTCCACCAGCAATCAAGTATTATTCTTGTACAGAGAGTTCATCTCGTCATGCAATACTAATTCTCACTTGAATGAATCATCAACATCCAAGACTTCCCTGAAACTTTTCGGCTCATCAGTATCAGTTAACAACATAAAATTCAAAGAGGGAGAATACCACACAGGTGGACTTATCTTTCGAGTAGATCTCCTGATAGGGGATGGAGTACTCGGTCCAGCTTGTATCACTTCAGGCTCCTGCTGAACAATCTTCTTGGTCCTTGCCACATTTTCATCTGAAATGCCCTCAAGTTCCACTTGAGCCTTGCCTTTTTCTCATGTATCACCAAATCTTGCAGCACACTTGTCTTTATACATGGTCTGTTCATGGAACATCACGTTTTTTTAATAATTTTTCTATTTTCATTATCCCAGAAACGTATCCAAACTCATCAAAGTCATAACCAATAAAGAAATACCTCCGAGACTTAGCATCTAACTTGTCTCTACATGCAGAATTAATATGTACATATGATAGGCAATCGAAAATTCTCAGATGAGATAGATCTACCTCCTTACCACTCCAGATCTCTTCTGGTAGTTTGTTCTCCAATGGTACAGATGGCTTGCGGTTGATCAGGTATGCCGATATGTTCACTGCATCTGTCCAAAATAATTTCAATAGACCTACATGGATCCTCATGCTCCTAACACGTTCATTCATCATTTTATTCATCCATTTAACAACTCCGTTCTGTTGTGGTGTCCTCGAAACTGTCATCTCCATCCTGATGCCATGTTTCTCGTAGAACTTTTTGAACTTATAGTTCACATACTGACGGCCATTGCCAGACCGCAAATACCTGATCTTCTCTACTTGCGCCTTCCATTTCTTGAAAGTAGAGAACACATCAAATTTATTTTTCAAAAAATAAACTCATACCTTCCTGAAATAATCATCGATAAATAATACAATGACCCACCAAGGGATGAAACTGGAGATGGCCCCCATGCATTCGTGTGCACAAGCTCTAACTTGCTACTCTTCGACATCCTTGGTACTTTGCTGAATGTGACTTTCCTCTATTTTCCTAACATACAGCCTTTACAAAGTCCATCGTCGACTGACTTCAGATCTGGTAGTCGACCCATCATGTGCAGAACCTTCATCCTCTTTTTACTCATATGTCCAAGTCTATAATGCCAGACTTCAGACATATCATATGAATAAGCTGTTGCAATAATTCTCTTGTTTGATGACCTGTACAAAGTATCTAGCTTGCTGCCTCGTGCGATCACCATGGTTCCTTTGGTGACCTTCCAGGTGTTACCTACAAATACCGTAGTGTAACCCTCAGAGTCAAGCTGTCCTATCGAGATCAGATTTCTCTTCAGCCCCGGTATATGTCGAACATCCTTCAGCTTTCAAGTTGTCCCATTGTCAGTGATAATCTTTATCATCTTCCAGATAAACCTTGCCGAAGTTACCGATAGTGTAATCTTCCATACACTCCTTTTGTGATGTGAAATGATATGAAGCTCCAGAATTCGGGATTCTGTCGGACTGTCAACAGTCGGAATCAATGCATCTGAGACTTCTTCTGTAGCAGCATTCATCGACTCCTCATTGGTTTTCTTCTTAGGTGCTCTGCAATTCTTCTTCATGTGACCTTTCTTCCCGCAATTCCAGCATGCGAATTCACCAGATCTCGATTGACTTCGTCGCCTTGTATTTGATCTTCCTTAGTTTTGTCATCGTTGTTGCGTTTTTCCCTTGCCCTCTACACTCAACGTCGAGCTTGAGGCTTCTCTTGATTCTCTTCTACGAACGTCTTCACTTAGAATCAGATCTCGAATATCATCGAGCTTCAACTTTGTTGAACCGAAAGAATTGCTGATCATCGTCACAGTTGCACCCCAACTTTTTGGCAGGGAGGACAACAAGATCAAAGCCCTCACTTCATATCAAAAGTGTTACTTGCCGAATTCAATTGTGCGATGATTATGTTGAATTCGTTGATGTGATATGCGACCGAAGCTACCTCAAACATCTTCAGGTTGAACAACCTTCTCATCAAATACACCTTATTTGATGCAGACGACTTCTCATACATGTTTGATAACGTCTTCATCAAACCCATCGTGGTCTTCTCGTTCACGATGTTAAAAGTTACGTTTCGTGCCAACGTCAGCCTGATAACACCAAGCGCCTGTCAGTCGAGGAGTGCCCAGTCCACGTCGCTCATCGCCTTTGGCTTTTTCCTAGAAAGAGGCCCGTGCAATTTCTTCTAATACATATAGTCCTCGATCTGCATCTTTCAGAAGTCGAAATCTCTACCATCGAACTTCTCGATCTTCACCTTTTCGTCGTCTGTCGCCATCGCTCCCACTGCCCATGAACTCCTTCACCGAAGCTCTAATACCAGTTGTTGTAGAATATCCTCGATATCAACTTACTATTGATACCGATGTCTAGGAGAAATCGATAAACAGATAGTGGAAGAATAACAAGAAATCACACAAAGAAAGACACACAGATTTTACGTGGTTCGGAGATTGTCTCCTACGTCCACGACGTCACAGAGTGTCACTCTATTCAGATGTCTCAGCACCAATTACAAACATTACCTAGATCCACACAATATATAGTGCATAACAGCTAGCAGATATGTGCCTTGGGTAACAACTCAGGATAACTGCATATCTTCATAACTCCATATCTAACAAATAAAGTAGTTATCGTAATCATTCAATCTCCCCATATTATGGTTACAAGGAAGTTACAATCTCTCAAATTCTTCCTACCATATCTAACAACAAATTAGTTAGGCCCAGAATCAGGCTCCACCTAACTAACTCCAATAAAAAATATAAAGACATTGATCACATTTTGGAAGTCTTAATGGCATTGTCACCAAATTTTGAATCAGTCCCTGCATCCATTTTACATCGTGATTCATTACCATCTCTTTCTAATGTTCTTAATGAACTTTTATCTCAAGAAACTAGAATGAAAGTGTTAAGTGTTTCTTCTACTCCTGGCAATGTACCTAGTGATTGTGTATTTGTTGCTAAAGGTAAAGCTTCATTACCTTGTTTACCCAATGGAAATATTGGCCACTCTAAAGTTCAGTGTCACAAATGTCATTCCTTTGGACACTTCGCTAATAGAAATTCAAAGAGTTATAAAAATGTCAATGCAAAGTATACAGCTACACTTGTTATTGATACGTCAGCATCATCCTTGACTCCTACATTGGCTACTCCTCATGCTCAATTGACTTTTTCTGCCACTGATGTTGAAGAAATTGTTAGACAAGTTCTGGGTAATCAAAATTCTTCATCTTCCTCTACTATCGCTATGTCGCTCACCCAAGGTAAAAACTCTATTTTGTATTTTGTCTTAGGAGCATCAAATCATATGACAAGTGACCTCTCATGCTTCACAAAGTTTCATAATATTTCATCTTCTTCTCATATCTTGACTGCATGTGGTAATAATCTTCCTGTGGCTCAAATTGGTGATGTGAACTTATCTAATGACTCAGTTCTTTCTCATGTGTACTATGTTCCTAAACTTTGATTGAATCTATTATATGTGGAGCAATTAGTTGAGTCGAGCCTAAAGTGTTCCTTCACTAATTATGGCTGCAAGGTGAAAGATCAATGCACCGAGAAAGTGGTTGGGATTGGGCGTAAAGTTGGAAGATTATTTCAACTATTTAGGCTAAACATGTCGGCACCTCAACATTCTATTACAGCAACCTTATCATCTTCGACCTCTTCATGATATGAATTATGGCATTCTTGACTGGGGCATATTTCCAAAGGGTCATTGGAAAAATTTGTAACTGATGATGTTTTGGGTAAAGTCAAAATAGATCTTTTTTATTCTATTGGTTGTAAACTTGGTAAACTCTCTGCTTTGCCCTTTCCCAAAAATATTAATACAAGTACAAGTACATTTGATCTCATTCACACTAATGTCTAGGGTCCTTCTCATGTTCCAACTCTAGGTGGATCAAAATATTATGTTATTTTTGTATATTATTATTCAAAGTATACTTGGTTATATTTATTGAAATTTAAATCACAAATTTTCTCTACCTACAAGATTTTTGCTAAGATGGTACACACCCAATATTCCATGTCTATCAAAGTTTTACGTTCTGATTCTGGAGGAGAATACTTGTCAAATGAATTCAAGGCATTTCTACAAGATGAAGGCACATTATCTCAATTAACCTATCCGCATACGCCACAACAAAACGGAGTTGCTGAAAGAAAACATTGTCACATAACTGAAACCCTTTGTACTCTCCTATTATCTACTGGTGCTCCAAAATATTTTTGGGGAGAAGCTGCTCTTACGTCAATATATCTCATTAATCGCATGCCGTCATATAACTTGGGTAAATTGTCACTTTTTGAACGTTTATTTGGCATCAAACCATCTTACTAACATCTACGTGTATTTGGATGTGCTTGTTTTGTGCTTCTACCAGATAATGAGAGAACTAAGTTGACCTCTCGCTTAGCTATGTGTATGTTTTTGGGATACAAAATTGAACAAAAGGGTTATCGTTGTTATGATCTAGTTAAAATATGCTTGCACATTTCAAGAAATATTGTCTTTTGGGAGCACATACCTTTTTCTAAGATCTCAAACTTTACTTCTCTTTGTTCATGTGGGCATACTGCTTCTTTACAAGTTGATGATAAGCTCTTTCCACATGACAGGATATAGAAAGTTCCAATATTCATGAAAGTAGCTCCACTATCAATGATGACTCCAATTGTTGAGACTCGCTATCCTGTGCATGTGCGAAAATCTAATGTTCATCTTGAAGATTATGAAACATCATTTATTTCAGTTTTACTATTTGTGCATGAACTCTCTTCATATGAAGAAGCTTCATCCAATCCTATTTGGCAAAATTCTATGGATGAAGAATTAGAAGCCCTATAGAAAAATCATACATGGGAACTTGTTAAACGCCCACCTTGTTATTAGATGCAAATGGGTCTATAAGATTAAGACTCATTCAAATGGCATCATTAAAAGGTATAAAGCTCGACTTGTAGCAAAAGTATATGCACAAGAGTATGGAATAGATTATGAAGAAACATTTGTTCATGTGGCACGGTTAACATCAGTTCGACTTTTACTCACTCTTTCTTCTATTCGTTAATGGAAGTTGCATCAAATGGATGTTAAAAATGCATTTCTTCATGGAGACTTGAAAGAATGGGTATATATGCCACCTCCTCCAGGAATATCCCATAAGCCAAATATTGTATATACATGTCACCTCCTCCAGGAATATCCCATAAGATAAATATTGTATGTCGTCTTCTTAAGGCCTTGTACGGATTAAAACAAGAACCAAGAGCATAGTTTGAAAAATTCAATATCACTATTCAGGATCTTGGTTTCACATACAGTGCACATGATCCCACTTTATTTACTCGTCGAACCACTAAGGGTATTATCATATTGTGATTATATGTTGATGATATGGTCATCACAGGACATCATATTGAGGGCATAACAAATGTGAAGAATTCTTCTAAACAATCTTTTGAAAGGAAAGATCTTGGACAACTTAGCTATTTTTTGGCATTAAGTAACTTCTCAAGCTTCTAGGCTTGTTCTTTCTCAAATAAAATATGCAACAAATATGATATCTCAAGTGGGTTTAACATGTAGGATCGAAAGCACCAAGAGGGGAGGGTGAATTGATGTATAAAAATATTTTCACAAAACCACTTTCGAAAAATTAATAAAATTGATTACAAGCAAATAATGATAAAAAGTGAGTAAGAGAGCAAACACAGCGAGACACGATATGTTAACGAGGTTCGGCCACAACTCTTTGACCACGTGTCCGCTCTGACTTCTCGACCACGAGACCGTCGGAAATTTACTATCTTTTCTTTTCTTGTAGGGAGAGAATAACTCTATTTACACCACATACCTTCTTCTCCGCTTAAGAGGCAAGGCACACCTTTTTTGCAATGATCTCTCAATTCTCACTAGATCATGGGATTCTCTCCAACTCCCTTCTTTAATAAAATATTCTCACACTCAAAACTTAGAAGAGAAAAATGAAGAATTTATAACTTTGGACTCAAAAACTTGAAAGGAGTTATAGAATGATCTTGCTTGCTTGGATAAGTTTTTTTCATGCTTTGACACTCCTTTTATAGACTTCTACAGGTGAAAATTTCATCCAAAAATTCTTCCACAATTTTCTCCTTGAAAAATAGTCGTTACTGTTCATCTAGCACTGTGACCGGTCAACCGCATTAATGGGTAGGTCGACCGGTCAATATGACCCTTGCGACATATCTACGATTTTATCCACTGTCCGATCGACCGATCCTTCGATCGATACATTGACCGATAATATCTCGACGATGATCGGTATAGTCTCGTTATTTCTGAATTCTTGATCGGCCGACCGATGCAATGATCGGACCATCGATCGGTATTATCTCGTCATTTCTTCCGATGTTGTCAATCGACCGATCCCCATGGACGATCGATCGGTTGGTCGATCGGTCGTGTGCTGAATCTTTATTTTTAAGATTTAATTTGACGATTTCTTCTGCGAATGAGATCATATCAATCCTACACTTGCATTATCCCCACTTAAAGCATAGATTAGTAACTTTTATGTTCAATTTAATTTGTTATCATCAAAACATATGATTCAACAATCTCCCCCTTTTTGATGATGACAAACTAATTGGATGATAGAAAGAAAAAAAATTATAAGTATAGAGAATAAGTAGTAAGCAAGCTCCTCCTACATCCATAATATTTCACATTTTCTCCCCCTGAATAAGTGGCCTCTATATTTTCATAATATGAAACCATATGAGCATATAACATCAACAAGGCACAAAATGAATATGAACTTAAATGTGTAGCACATCCATCATAAAGAAAAAGTCATCACATTATATGCATAGTCAATACATATATCGAGTGTTCATGCACTAACAAATGTGACTATAGTCACTACAAAATGGTGCATGACATACATAGCAACTAAGGAATATCTAATAAAAAGAAACTAAAATCACATAACATTGTCCCAACCTTCTCTCCCTTTCGACATCATCAAAGAGGGAGGTAAACTAGCTACATCTCATCGGAACTATCATCCTCTCGATCTATGGGCGGAATAAATTCCTGCGACGCATAGTAGGTTTGTAGAGAGCCAACAAGGTATCGAGAGTCATGCTCCATCCGACGAACATGATGATCCATCTGGATCACACAACGATCTATGACATCCACCTGGTATGAAATGGTCGTGAAATCATAGGAAGCCGAGGCTGCATGCTGGGAAGAACCAAAAGGCTCAGTGGGTGCCGAAGGCGGAGGGAAGCTGAGGTCAGCCTGCGGTCCGTTCTGAGTGTCCATCGACGTTGGCTCTCCATCTGCAGCTTCATCTCCATCATAAAAATCTATCGGTGCCGACTCATCAATCCTAAGATGTTTTCGGTGCAAGGTCACTGAACCAATGTCATCAGTGGGGCAGAGTTGGATATACTCCTCGTCCACAAGAATGTCGAATCAAAATGAAGTAAAATCTAAGTGATCCAGCCTCTAAAATAGAATGAGTGTCGACCACGAGTACCAACGAAAATCTTTTGGAAGGTGGAATCCATGTGATAGAAAACAAGATGGCTAAAATGAAGAAAGGAGACATCTTGGATACAAAAACAATGGAGAAAGAACAAATCAAAGTAGGTAACCTCTGTATAGTGCCAGACTCGAGGAGTGATCATACGACTCAGAATATGGTGAGCCATTTTCATGGATGGATGAAGATTCCCATATGATGATTTTATGGTGTAGTAAATATCTTGTCCACCAAACATCGTACTAATGCCATCTGCCATTCGTAGATAATCGGAAGGCCAACCATGGGTGTCAAATGAATAAAAACCAGGTAAGGGGCACGCAACGTCAAAGATGTGGCAGAGTTGGTTAGTATCAAAATGAATGGGTATGCCAAGGATGGCCTCTCGAGTGATCTTCATGTTCGTATAGAAATGACGAACAAAACGGAGATACACACGCTCTATGTGAGAGAGAAGTGGCAGCCAACCAATGTTTTCGAATATCTCTGGAACATTTGGAATGTTCAAAGCATTCCAATCAACGATGTAAGCACGTCGAACATCACGAGAGGCGTACAAGGCATCAAAAAAAGTAGAAATTGCCCTGGAGACAAAGAGATGACTATCAAAATTAGTAGGGTCAGTGGAAGGTGGCTAACGAGCATGTCCACAAGATCGTCCTCGTCCATGTTGTACAGGCGCAAGTTCGAGTTCTAGTTTCGGGTCAGGTTTAGGCTCATTTTCAATTATACGAATGCGACCACCTGAGTCAAAGAAATGATGACGACGCTGAAAGACTAGCCAAATAGGTCAAGTCCCTTCATCGTCGGCCATGGATTCAAAAATGATGGATGGTGCTGGAAGGAATGAAATGATGGCCGAAAAGAATGGAAGGGGTCTGGCCAGTCGGTGGTCGAAAGGGGCGTAGAAAGGGAAACAACGGCGACTGCAAGAGGGTTGACGAGGAGATGGAGTGCTATCGAGTGATGAGAGGGAGACAGCGGCGACGGTTGTGGTGGCTAGAGGGAGTCGACGGCCGGTGAGGAGAGAAGAGAGCGGCCGAAAAGGAAAGAGATGATTGAAGGCGGTGGTGATCGTCGAAGAGAGAGAAATGGAAAATAGAGGGTCGGCCGGCGATGGTGGTGGATGAAGAAATATGTCTGTGACCGATCGAAAGGTTGATGACTGGCAAAGAGGGAGGCCGAAAGAAAGAGAGCGAGCGACAGAGAATAGGGCGGTGGTGGTTGCTAGAGGGTGGTCGATGGCGATTGCAAGTTCGCCGGTGGAGAGGGAGAAGAGAGGTCGACAGAAGTGGCGATCGAAGAGAAATAAGCATGAAGAAGAAACAGTGGTCGAATGAGAGGGCGAGATGACGGAGGTAGGCGGCGACATGGGTTACGATGGACAACGAGGGGTGATGGCCGGAGTTCAGTAGTGATGTCAAGGTTGGACGGCAATGGCTAGGGCAGCAATTTGAGTGAGAAAAAGGAGTCGACCGATCGAGCGGTCGATTTCTTATACTTGTGCATTTTTGGCACATATCGATCGACCGGTCACTCCCAACGGTCGACCGGATAGTTGTTTTTGCAATAAACAATTCATCGATCGATGGATGTCAACCGGATTGTCATATATCGGTCTATCGTTGGAGAATATCGGTCGACCGATCCTAATATGACAGTCACTTTTTGACTAATTTTTGAAACTTTAACCACTGTTCCAAAGATTTATTTCACATAAATGTAAGTGTTGTGCAACACTTTTAATGTTCAATTCATGTCAAAAGTGATATTTCATAACCAAGTCATTTTTACTTAGAATTGATATGCAATTAAGATTCAATCATTCCTAATTCTCTTCTAAGAATGAAAAATCGTTCTGTACTCAAGGGTTTTGTAAATATATCTGCAAGTTGAACTTCAGTGAACACATGTTCAATGACAATGTTTTTAATGGTCAGATGCTCTCTATTGAAATGATATCGCAAGTCAATATGTTTGATCCTAGAGTGTTGAATTAGATTTTTGGTCATTTCTATAACACTTGTGTTATCGCATTTCATGGATACATTGGAATAACTCACACCATAATCAAGCAATTATTATTTTATCCATAAAATTTGTGCACAACAACTATCGGCGGCTATATATTCGGTCTCGATGGTAGAAAGAGCGATGAAGTTTTATTTCTTGTTAGCCCATGAGATGAGAGAACTATCAAGAAAGCAACACATCACACTAGTATTTTTTATCAACTTTGCACCCGGCAATATCCGCATCGGTGTAGGCATGCAATATCATATCAAATGCCCAATTCACATGTATGCTTTAAATAGCGCATTATCCTTTTTACAACGATTAAATTGCTAAATTGATTATCGATAAGATTGAATTATGGGCATGGGCATGATGATATGTCATCAAATATTGATATTGATAATTAATAATGGATAATTGGAATTGATGAAAAGTCGATTATTACGAATAGGTGTATGGATTTATTGATTGCCAGCTAATTGATATGACATAGTTGATATGATCCCATGATGGTACCCCAAATTGAAAATGTGCTTAAATTGATAAAGATAGACATCATAGGTAAACAAGATAAAAGATAAAAATTGTGAGTCTTTATGTTTTGCGTATTATGACCTTTATGGTTGATTGACCCCACGCGACATGATGTTCCCTTAATAAAAGAGAGCTCTCGACATGACCTTATATTTTGTATGACAACTTCAAAGATTAAATGGATAATTAAACAATTGTATTGTGATCTTTATAGTATTGACAATTGTATTACAAATTGATTAATTGTCAATCGTATTATGACATTTATAATATTGACGATTGTATTGCAAATTGATTAATTGACAATCGTTTTGTGACCTTTATGCTATTAACGATTGTGTTACACCATTTGCGGTTAAAGAAAAGATAATTGACAATCGTATGGTAACTGTTATGGTATGAATGATTGTATTGCAATTGATATGGTTGATAGATAATTGAATTGCGCATTAGTGAGTGATGGATAATTAATTTCGTCCTAATGGCTGATGGACTATTATTTTCGTCGTCATGACTGAAGGATAGTAAATCGCAACATTTGTGCCTGATCGATAGTTGATTGATAATTACTAAATAGGGCCTCCATTGAGTTTGGCCAATTGGATAATCGATTAACGATAATTGATAATTGAAGTGATGGATAAGTTGATGGTATTGATAAATGTAGAATGGATCAATTACTTATTGTTAATAGATAATTGTTATAGCATGAATGATTTATCGTTAATCATGATATTGTTTATAGATTATTGATTGTTTATAGAATTGGATAGCTATTATTGACATTGATTTTTGGTTCATATATATATTGGTATGAGTGACCCTACGTACTGAATTATCTCATTAGGTTTTGCTCCTTCTCCTTTGACGTGGGGCATAACCAACAGGTTATTGGATATTGTATAAATAGCGTCCACATATTGTAAAGTTTATTGTAAAAATTATTCTTCCGCTTATGTAAGTCAGTTTGTTAACTGGTCAAAGTCAAGGTATAGAATTGAATGGTCTTGCCAAGATAGCCTTGTGGGCAGGTAAAAGAAAAAAAATCTCGGGGTGTTACAAAGAGATTAATAACTAGCACTATTATGGTCATGTGTTCATCTCGGTTTCATGAATATTTACAAAAGTAAACCTCTAAACCTCTTGATTGAAGTGGCACCACTTCTATATTCATATATGTGGAATACATCGATAACACATTTTGATTTAGTATAACATATATCCATCCATTAAGAGCTTTCAACTCATCCTCAATTACTATTTGCACTAAATCATCTTCTTAGTGCACCGATTATTAGGTAACTTGTTACCTTTTGAACCTTGAGACCCGATTTTTACTATAATAAGGAAGGGTTTTCATTACTAATAACCATAATTTTAATTGGCATTTAAGTGCTCAACATCGCACACTTTTGCCAATGTAAAACACTAGAGGAGAAAAATGGTTCACTAGCCGTGGCCACAATAATTTTAATTCAAAATATTCAAATCATTTTGCTTCTTTCCATTTGTTGATATTGCACAAATTTAATAAGAAAATATATTTCATTGGAGTTCGACACATGACTTCACTACTTTAGCACATAGCAATTTTACATACATCACATGTATTCTTTCATTAACTTTTGAGGTGGTGCACTCCTACATTTTAAGATAATCGCGACTTTATTTGTCTTTACTCAAAAGAAGAAATTTATCTACATTTATAGTTTCAATGAGATGACAAAAACTCATTAATCATATTTATGATTTTAATGAAATTACCAAAAACTCTTACACCATGTATTCACAAAGAATTCTTATCATCATGTGAACTCCACCGATAAAATTTCTTCACATTATATCTTAGATATCTTTTTGTCTACATAGTTTCAATCTATAATAGACTTTTCCACAAAGGTTTATCAACATTAGTTTACTTCAAAAAACTAATCTAAATGTTCCTTTCAAACATTCTCTTTCCACGTAGGCACAATTATAATTTCACTTTATATTCAATAGATATAAAAGTTGCACAAACAGACTTTCTCGTAGTCTTATAGTTTGCTCTTTATTATCTATTCTCATGACCAGTTTTTCACACTGATAAAAATGCAACTATTCAAGCTGTCATTCTTCGTAGACTTTACTATAGTCTATACACAATTGAAGCGACTATAGTCTATACACAATTCAAGCGTCATGTCATGAGTTATCAATTCGTTTCTATGATCGCATATTTAATCACTTCTAGATTGAATCATCAATCAAATCTCCCACATAATTGATACTTTAGAGATATAATCATCTTTTGTTCTATGACCATCTAGGTGGTCAATTGTCTCATATAACTCATATTTATGTCATATCTAAACTTTTCAAGTTCGAGATTAGTTTGTATGCGAATGGCCAATCCTCATTACTAACTCTTCAAACAATAGGATCCAACTCAAGATCCTTATGAATATGTTATCTCTAAGTATTCATATGACATGTACAATTTCTTGAACTTTTATCATCCTTCATTGCTTGACAATTTGTTAGTCAATTATCCGGCTGCTCACAGTTTTGGCAACATTTATATTTGCTTAATCTTATAGAGTACATAATGCAAATATATTTTAATATTCTATCAGATAATGTCCGCACTTATATTTGCTAACCCGAAATAGAGTTTAAAGTGCAAATATATTTTCATATTCAAGAATTTAGTAATAAAATATAATCACAGATATTTCATCAATTATAATTTAATTACACCATGTTAAATTCGAAATCCGGTAATAAATTATAAGAGTGAAATTTTAGATATTTCATCTATCATAATTTAATTACACCAACAATATACTACAATATCGTTGAATGTTATTGCCTTTGATCGCACGATATCTTGGAGTCTTGATACGATGCTCAAGAACAATGCGTTGAATGATCGGAACAATATATGATAATCAAAGAAATGAGATCAAACAAATTTTTAAAGCAGCGGAATATCAACTTTAATATTACAATGAACCAAGCAATCAATGTTATAAATAGATGAACTTAATCACAAGATAGTCAACCTTGTAATTAACGGTGAAAGTTCCCGAAGAACGGGTTGCAAGAGTTCCCTCATAGCAAAAGTAATTAAGCTAAATTTTCATAAATTCAAAGATGTCTAAAATAAGAATAAGCACCAGTATTTATATGCCCTACAAACAGAATTTTGGCTAGAAAAAAAGACCATAACTTAACCTACAAGAAAGGTAACTAGTTTCTTGAAATAAGCAAATCAATTTCTTTTGCAAATCTCAGCAGAATTTTCATGTATAACTAATTTTGAAAATTCCAAATAAATAAGGTTAAACCATTATTTATTTGACCCGAATTTTGTTGAATCTTCATGCAGCTCCAATTTGTAACTCATTGGGAATTTGGATTTGATGAAACTTGATTTTGTAATTTGATCAATTGTAAATCACAGATATTCTTGATTATCTTCAATTTCCTTATGTCTGAGATCTACAACATTATTTTGATCAGTCAACTTTGCTAGAAGATTCTTCTATCGTGGACTGTAATTGTAAACATTTTCTGGTTCATATCATTCTCCTCCTCTTCAAAAGAATTCGTCTCGAATCTGCATTCACAATAAGAAGAGTATATCCAAGTTCATATCATTTCCCTCTTCAAAAGGATTCATCCTCAAATCTACATTCACAATAAGGAGAATATAACCTATCACATATCTGAATTTATTAAATAATTTAGGACATGCGTAATGGAAATATTTATACTTCCCTTTCATGTGTCAGATGGAATAATATATTTCTATCAGAATAGCAATAATTTCTTATTTTTATCATCCTGTTAAGATCCTGCAAGTGTAGAGAAAAAACAACATAAATAATATAAAAAGTAATGTAGCTATTATACTCACCTGGATCAAATATCTTATGCCCATGTGACAATGATATTTAAGAAACAAAGTGCAAAACTTTGGAGATCTTCCTTTGCGCATAAGGACCCTATCACATAAAATGTGTAATGTATTTTACGAAACTAGAGATCTAACAAGGAGATTGTCAAGTAGTTCCAAAATGAATCTTTAAAATCTGCAAGTGAAATATCATAGGATCCGTAACGCAGCAAACAGTTTGGCTTATAAAGGGAATCATGTAAGTCCTTGCAATGAACCAAAACATCATCAAAATTATCCTGCAAATGATTGATGTTAATCAAGATATTTCCAAAGAGATTAATCCCAAATCTTTGTCGAAAAATGCATAGAAGTCTTACTAATGCAGATGCAATAAAATTCTCAATCATAATGTGAAAATTATATGCAATATTGCAACTATCATTAGCAAGAATGATCTTAGGAAAGTACAAAGGTGAATGTAAAGAAATGAACTAGGCTCATCAGAAAATCTTGAGATCATAATCAACTAATCAAAAGTACTCGGGACTAAAAATTATTCATTCCAAAATTTCATCATATGGCTGAAATAAAGTTTTTCAGCAATCAATGAATAAGAAAGTGAAATACAAAATTGAGATATAATGTTTGCATGCCATTCAATATTTCTTTCAATTAAAACCTGCAAATTAGTTATATTAAACAAATGTAAAGTTTCAAAGGTAAGAGATGAATTTTTCAAACTAATTATCATAAACTCAACACAACCACTTTCAAATTCTTGCATGATGGAATTTGTATCTTCATATACTCCATTCCTACATATCTACATGCACAAATCAAAATCAAAAGACAAAAAATGGTTAATGTTAGGAGAAATATTACTGAATTCTCTTTCTTTTGTCTTATCATTCAAGTCTTTTTGCTCATATCTCTCTAGAGGTGGCCTTTCTAAATACTCAAGATCTCATCTTCTCTCATTCTCACAGCTCTTGTAACACTTAGCATCTAAGTGTTGTATCTCATTACTTTCATAAGGTGGTCTTTCTAAGCACTCAAAAATTGTATGGCTATCATTTTCATTACTCAAGTTGTGACACACATATTCTTCATCTTTGTCTTTTTCACTACTTTCAAAATTATTTTGAGTTGTTGTATAATCAGCTTCATCTTTATTTAAATGATGTTGTGCAACCAAATTTTTCTCAACTTCTTCAATTTCTTTCCCACTTTCATCTCCTGAGGATGCTGCATTATTTTGTTACAATTCTTCTTCAAATGCAACATGAACATTGATCATCATGATCATAGCACATTTATTTGGACATTGTAAACTAATATGACCTGAACCAAGACAATGAACACATTTAATATCTTGAGTCCTTTATGAGCTGTTAGAGGTAATACCTTTATCCCTTAAGTTGAAATTTTTAGTTTTGTTTTTGTCCTCCAATTTTTGAGTTGGCTTATCAGACTTGGAATTTGCACGCCATTTTGATTTCCAAACAAAAGTTGAACTTTCAAATTTGCTATGTGGATGAATATCTTTCTTCAATTGCTTCTCAACCTTTATAGCCTTATGCAGAACTTCATCTAATTCTAAATACTCATGTAATTCCATAGCTCTGAAAGTCTCTCGATTCAGCCCACATATGAATCTTGCAATTGTGTCTTCAGAATCCTCCTTTATGTTAGTGTGGTTGAGTGTTATTTTCATCTCTTTATAGTACTTCTCAATGGTCTTTAATCCCTGCCTCATAGTTTGCAATTTCATACGTAAGACACGAAAATATGATGGAGGAACAAATTTTCTTCTCAATATAGTTTTCATCTCATCCTAATTTTCAATCGGAGGTTCTCGATTTCTACGCCTATTAATGGTTAATTGATTCCACCAAATAATAACATAATCAACAAAAGATATAATAGCAAGTTTAACATTTTTCTCAGCAAAATAATTATGATGATGAAATATACTTTCTACCATTTGTTCCCATTCAATATAGGCATCAGGATTACTTTTACCTTGAAAGGTAAAGAGAGATAGTTTAATTGAATCTGTATTTCAATCAATGACATCTCTATCTTATTCCCTTTCTCGTTCATTTCTTCTACCTCCAATCTCAACACGTCTCTGCCTTCTCCAATTTATAACAGAGACTTCATCAACTTCCTCTCCCATCTTTTCATCATTAACAACACGATGTCTTTGGCAATCTCTTCTTTGATTTGGTTGTATAACTTGTTGTAGTTGTATAATTTGATCGTTCTGTACATCTACCTCATTATGAAATTCAGTAATCGTATTACCAAAATGTTGAAAATGTTATGTCATGGCCTCCATCATTATTCTCTTATCAATTACTTCTTTTCTAGGATTATGTTCTTTGTTCTTTCCTATTGACATTGCGAGAAATTTTTGCAGTAAATGTTAATGATAAAAATAATCTTAATATCTCACGTGATGATCCTCGTATTTTATCTCAACTCTATTTAACTTTTTCCTGAATTGTACTCACCACTCAGCATTTTTTTTCTCTCTTGAACACTCCAACAAGTTCTAAGAGAACTAATGCAAGTCAAGATAATGAACAATTAAATCAATTTAATTTATCAATATAATTGCAATATCAAAATAAATCAGGAAGAAGTTGTCAAATAAGGATAGATATCAAAGATTCAGAATTGGAATGAAATCAAAAGTCACCCTTCCTTGAATCAAATTATTCTATTATCAAAATTTTCTTTGCACTTTTCTTTAGAAATAATCTTTCCTTTTTGCTTTCTTTCCACTTTCTTTTGAATCTTTTTTTTCATGTTCTTTCAGTTTTTTTTTCAAAATTTTTTTTCTTTCAAGAAAATTTCTTTTTCTCTGTTCTTCTCTTTCTTCCTTTCTTGCACTTTCCCTTTCAGTCCTTTTTTTATTTTCGTATTTTTTTCAACTTTTTTTTGAAACTACAGCAAACTTGAAAACAAATAAGGATGATGACTAGGGTTTCAACAACAAATAAGCAGATTTTTTTTCATAAACTAAAATATGGGAGCAACAAAATAATGGAAGATAACTAGAAAACCGAATCGAAAATGCAGCTTTGATATCAATTGATACAATGCTCAAGAACAATGCCTTAAATGACCGAAATAATATATGATAATCAAAAAAATGATATCAAACGAATTTTCAAGACAACGGAATATCAATCTTCAGATTACAATGAATCGAGCAATCGATATTATAAATAGATGGACTTAATCACAAGATAGCCAACCTTGTAATTAACGGCAGAAGTTTCCGAAAAACGGATTGTAGGAGTTCCCTCACAGCAAAAGCAATTAAGTCAAATTTTCATAGATTAAAAAATGTCTAAAATAACAATAAGCACTAGTATTTATACGCCCTACAAACATAATTTGGACTGGAAAAAAAGACCCTAACTTAGCCTACAAGAAAGGTAACTAGTTTTTTTAAAATAAGCAAATCAATTTCCTCTTGCAAATCTCAGCAGAATTTTCATGTATAATTAATTTCAAAAATTTCAAATAAATAAGGTTAAACATTATTTATTTGGCCCGAATTTTGTTGAATCTTCATGCAACTCCAATTTGTAACTCGTTGGGAATTTGAATTTGATGCAACTTGATTTTGTAATTTAATCAATTATAAATCGCAGATATTCTTGATTATCTTCAATTTTCTTATGTATGATATCTACAACATTATTTTGATCAGCCAACTTTGTTAGAAGATTCTTCTATCACCGACTGTAATTGTAAGCATTTCCTGATTCATATCAGATCTCTTGGATGTTTTCCTCATAACATCCTATAGTGAATATCCTCATCTTATCCGTTCACCCCCCACGTGCCTAATTTTGAATAGGCTTTCTTTGATCATTCGTGCAAGTCTGCATTTATATGATGTGCTTCTTTAAATATTTACCAGTAACATTTTTTTCTCAAAAACTTCTAAGACTTAGGCTCTATTTGTCAAAGCTAGCAATTTTACTCGAGGATAGCAGTTCGACTAGAGAATAACAATTAGAATAGAGTATAGCGGCTAATTATTAGCGGATAGCGGACAGTGATTTGTTTATAAATTCAATAAAAAATATTTAATAAACATATGATTAAATTAGTGTATTATATAAAATGACAAAAATAAACATAAGATATAATTTATGATTATTTTTATATGCATCATATTAATAAAATTTAATTTAAAATATTTTATTTTGAATATTGATATCTTTTATAATATTATTTTAATGGACAAATATTGATTATTTCAAAACTAAAATATTATTTGGGTTGTAAGTAAAATTAAAGATGTGATATATAAATAAAAATATATATGATGCTTAATAATTAAATTATTTTTATTTTAAAAATTAGGGTATAATAGGAAAAAAATATGAAACTACTACATATATACTCTATAAACTAGTAGGAGTAACTTATAGCATTTTGTGTTCAAACCTCTAAACGCTATATAGAAAAAAATATTTACCAAATGCTTATAATAGTGTTTTGATTCTAACAAAACGTTATCCGCTATTAAATACTCTACTTTTTTGTCAAACAGCACTGTCCGCTATTCGCTAATGCCTCCATCATGGATCCGACAATATTGCATTGCCTCCATCCCTCACCTGGTCCATTTATATTCATTTCACATACGAATATAAGATATTTTTCAATAGCATTCTGTAGTGAACGTAGTGACTAGACATTCATCTAAGCATGACATCTTATGCTTCCATTCTTTGTAGTGTTTATCAAGATATTATTTATGACACATATCATTTCTGATAATTTGACAAATATGTTGAGTGCATGTTTTATTTTCTTGTGATGTTTATCCGTAACATCACTATATTTTTTTACAATTGATGAACATGTAGGAGCGCATGTTTTAAGTTTTTCTTATGATGTTTGCCAGTAACATCACTAACTTTTCGGACAATTGTTGAACATTTAGGACATATGTTTTATTTTCTTGTGATGTTTTACCAATAACATCACTAGGCAAAATTACACTTACTTTATTATCTTCATAAAGTATTCATAAGCAACACCATCAATTATAGGGTCATGTATTTTTTTAAACATGTTATCATCATGTTCTAATCTCACGTGATGTTTGCCATCAACATCATTAGACAAAATTTCATCTTGTCTTTCTATATCCGAAGGGTGTTCAGTAACACCATCAAGTATAGTTTGCTCTCAAATATATGTACCTTTAAGTACATGTTAACTAACCACATAAAATTTGAAGTAAACAAATTTCGAGAAACCAAAGACACATTCAAAAGACTCATTAAAGATACAATCGAATAGAAATCATCATCGCATACAAAATATGATTTAGATAGTCTAAATACATATATTGACACATCATTTCTTTTCTTAGTACATAACTCAAATAGTATCATACAATTTTGAATAAGAAACAAGATGCAGAACATTTATCATAGTAATGTTCAAAATACTAGAAAAGAAATAATATCAAATCATACTTTAAGAGTAAAAATTAGAACATAAAAGTGTACCTCAATTGATGAAATTCACATAATCAAATTGAATAAATTTTCATATACTCTTGATCCATCTCTTGCAGGTAACATCAATCTCTTTAACCATTTCAATAAAATAATTCTCTAAAATTATTGAAAATAGTGAGTAGATGGAAAGAGAAGTAGTTTGCAATGATTTGAATGCATTTTCATATGTTGTACACATAGTACTCATCACATGTTTATTGCTTCTCATCACTTGCAATTGCTTTTGATTGTTTGAAAATACAAAAAGGGGGAATCCTATTTATAGGCTCGAAAGGATACTTCACGAAATGATGTGTCTAGTGTCTTTTAGTCCAAAAGACACATCTATTAATGAAAGCGTTCAGTTAATTTCTTTTTATATAAGGACACACCTTATGATGAAAGGACACAGTTATTGATATGTAAACACATATTAAGAGACATATCTTATGATGAAATGATGCATCTATTCAAGTGTGAATATAACTCTTGAAATATGAACACGTCTATTCAAATGTGAGCATATCTCTTCACTTATGAAGTGATACGACTCTTCGTCTAAAAATATCTTTTCATTAATGAAATAATTCATTCATGACACCATTTCACTTATAACACATGTGAACATATCTTTTCATTCAATATTGTAATAATTCATTAATGAAAAAATGTGATGTTACATTTTATACTTAACTAATTAGTATGAACTCATTTTCAATGTTCACAAAATAATATATTTAAAATTTGAAACCATCAAATTCCAATAATTCTATCCATATAATTGATGTCACGACCCCGATTTAAACCGTGATTTAAACCAAAGTTCGTGACTCATTACAGACGAATAAATAAAATTAGAAAAGATTGCGGAAACGTGATGTAATTTTATTTTCATAACATACATAAGAATGAAGATATCATAAAATAAACCATACAATTTATAATGATTCTTCAGAGAAAATCAATAATCCTTAAGTTTTACATCTCATAAAATGATTTTGCCTTCTTACAACATATAAAATATTACATATGCATTACACATAACCAAACCTCTCGACATCCTAATAGAAGGATACAAGGGACTCAAATCTTCCCATCTTACCACGAACCCTTCAAATACTATCACCTCATATGATTCTCAAGAATTATCTAAAAAATATTAGAAATAATAAAGTGAGCTAAAATAGCTCAGTAAATTGATAACTCATAGCCTATGTGTTACCAACTAATCAATTCAGAAGGACATGCAAAGATATGAAAGAATAATAATATCACAATGGATGTTTTCATATATTTGAAAATAATAAATACAATATGCTAATCAAAATCATCATACTCCAATTACATCAATATCACTCAAATCATATCAAACAAATGTATGCAAATGCAATACTCTCATATGAATGCACAAATCACCAACTGGCCAATGGTCGGTAGATGGATTCTAGAGGTGTCTCCCATCGTGATCGACGATGTAGCACTTAGCTCCATTCTACCTCATTCCTTTCGGGGAACAATCATATAGCGATAGGTGGATTTTAGAGGTAGCCCCTACGGATTCTAGAGGTGGCTCTCATCGCGACTCCCCATGATGTAGCACTTAGCTCCGCATGGTACTTAGCTCCAGCCTATCTCATTCCATTATTGAAGAACAAAATGATGGATTGAACTCTAGAGGTGGCTCCTATCATGATCAGCGATGTAGTACTTAGCTCCAACTATCAAACAAGCAATGCAGGCAGATGCAGATTCATGATTCATCATATAATAATTATATCTCGAATATCAGAAGATGAATCATATCAAATACCATTTCAAATTAAAAAAGATTTCACGTCTCATAACTCATTCATATCATATCACATATGCTTTTCAAATGTGCAATCATACAATCATTCAAATATATTTTTCACACTTGTATTTCTCGAAATTAATTCATAACATTTCAAAACATATTCAATACATATAATAATTGATGTCACACCTAATTCAAAAGAGGTGAAAACATAGAGTATGAAAAATCAACTTACCTAAAAGGGCTAAAAAATGCTTTCCTTTCTCTTTTCACTACTTTACTCTTCTACACTTGTAACAATAATAATAAGAAACACATTACTACGATATGAACACAATCATATCACATATGAAACATAATTAATTGAAATGGTATATGAACCTTAAATATTCACTCTTATAACTCAAGTAACTATTAAACATAAGGATTGACCTAATATTATGACAGATTGCACGCATAGTAAAGAAAAATTCATATCTTCTGGTATACCTAATCAAATGACATCATTTCAATTTTCTTTACTTTCATATTACAGAGACTATAAAAGTTTCATTTCCTATTTCATTATGGTTTGCTCTCATGAAAATCAACATTCAGCGTAACTTTTATATTTTTTCTATGTCCTGACTGAGTGAGTAACCTTACTTTTATGATTTATATAAAATAATAAATATTCCTTGTTCTGATTCTTTTAAATTTTCCAAATAGTAGACATCCTAAGGTGCAAATCATAAAATTACTTGAATTTATATCTATTTGTACTGAGCACAATAAATTTAATCAATACTAACATAATCTGCCCTAAGTTTCCTCCTGACAGACTGAGTAAGGCTCGATAAATTATTTATAACTTTCACTACACATATCATTTTCTAGTGATTACAAATGTCAATAAAACCTAACATCAATTTATATATAAATTATCAAATAATTGCATGACATATTAGATTTAATACATATTTACAAATTCGAATAGTAATTTCGGCGGACAGAATGATAGTACCTTAAAAATAAGAGCATAAATTTATCTACCGAAATCATATTAACTTGATTCCAAAGCTCAATGAAAGTAGACTCATAGGGAATTAATCAGAATAAATTTCATAACTTTTGGATTACTCGAAGGTATGGAATTATGTAGCTAAAGATTTGGGAACTAATTGAACATGGTCAGGGTTAATCTTACTCATGAACAACATGAGTTTTGCCCCATGTTCAAGTAAAATTCGAAAATGAATGAGATGGAAAAGGTTCACAGAAACCTAATTAGAAAGGTATGTAATTAAAATTAAAATAAAGTAAAGTATCAACTCACCACAATCGAGAACCCTAATTTCAAATCGAAATTTACATTTTTGTCCGAATCATGATTTCACAGATTTTTCGATTTTGTGTCTATGTTTTACCTAACTCACACACCTCCTAAAAATTCTTAAAAATCACTTTTAGAATCCTTTCATATATAGGAACAATTATCGGGACTTTAATTTTCCAAATTTTCACTTTTCAAAAATCACATTTTCATGCCTTATAAATTTCCATCGCTTTCACACTTTAGTTGATATTGAAGTGTAAGTCTTAACATCACACTCATAGAGATTATCAATAAGATAATATAACATCACATTCATACAACTAATCATGCATTATTAACTTAGGGATATTACATCATTTTTGCTTTTAGTAGAAAAAGCTAAGGATAATAATAATATATATACATATATATAACACTGGTATGCTACATAGTTAACTAATTGATTAGTATAATTAAAAATTAAGCATATTAATTGCTAGCTTCGTATTGATCCCATAATCAACTTAATGATATAATATTTGATTGAATTTTTCATTGGAGATCATTAATAATTTACTTAAAAATCACTAGTAAATTGAATTAGTTATAGAAATATTTAGCTTAGGATATTACATTGGAGTACAAAAGATGTACACAAGGGAGGTACATTTTCTCAAAAATAATCACAAAATAATTGCCGATCAAGTGGGACCAAAAAAGTTAGCAACGTGATTTATTGAGCGACGTACATGATTACAAAAATATGATCAATAGATTTCGGATGCCGCGTTGAGCACATGCATTTGAACCAAGAATGAGGCGGGCTCCAGCAAACAGACAAGCTGTCCGTGATGGAAGAGCTTTGGTATTTGGATCCAATGCAATAGTCGTTTATATTAGCATTTGGGTTTTGCAATGGATAAGGAATTAATATTTGGTTCTTATTTAAGCTTATTCTATTTTAGTTCTGTTATTTTTAAAGAAACTTATACATAATCTTAATTTCCTTTTGGAAAAAAAAATGATCCATTCGTATTAAATCCAGTTTAATCGATCCAAACACAATCCAATTTTACATGGCCCTGGATTTCATATTTTCGGGATCTTATACTTGATTTATTGCAAATTGGTTTATCAAATATCATTTGTAACGCCTCCAAAATTCGTCCCCAATTTAAACTTTTGCCGAACCCTAGACGATGTTACATTGACTTTGACCTTGACATAATTTCATAAAACTTGCAGCGGAAACATAACATAATAAACATAAGACATTAATATCATAACAGCGAAAGACTTTAACATAATTAAATATCAAGATATATAAACTGGCCCATGAGCCTAATAGGCTCTAACGTATACCCAATAGATAGTTCATCATACATAAATGAGTTCAAGTGAAGTACATGACTCAATAAGGCCCATAAGCCATACATAAAACACTCTTACAAGAGTTCATCATGATAACGTAATATAAGTAAAAGACTTTGGTCATAGCTCGACAAACACATGTGCAACGTCGTCGTCATAAGGCTCTCGCCGATGAACCTAAGCATCCTCCATACCTGCACGGATCCATGGATGCAAGAGATTTGTCTCGTTAGAGTATGTTAAGGCCCATGTATGTTATGATCTTATAACATGATTTCTATATGTCATGACATATGCATTTCATCATCATAGAATATAAATCATATGCATGCTATGAGATACTTATGCTTACTACATGACATATGAGCATATTATCATGGCAAGATAAGATAAGATGCAACATCATAATCTTTAAGTCATGCATATCATAACTTATGATCATACTTATCATTATGTTATTGCATATCATGATCTTATCTTACTTTACTTGGCCATCTTTATTCATGACATCATATGATGTGACAAGTGGACATTCATATTGCATCATCATAGGTGCATACTTCTTCATACATCTTTATCATCTTTAACTTTATGTCACAAGTTATTCATCATTCATTTTTTCGTCTTTCATCTTTACTTAGATAATTTCTTATCTTGTCGATTGAGAAGGGTAGTGGCTCCTAAATCATAATCCTCCCCATAGGTGAGGTCTTTAACCTCATCCGTAGATGAGGTCTTTATCCTCCCCGTAGATGAGGTCTTTATCCTCCCCGTAGATGAGGTCTTTATCCTTCCTCGAAGGCAAGGTCTTTATCCTCCCCGAAAGTGAGTTCTTTATCCTTCCCCGAAGGCAAGACTTTATCCTCATTCATTAATGACGTCTTTTCCCACTCGTCGGTGGGGTCTTATATTGGGTACCGATTGGTCCCGAGTCATAAAAATGTCACTTCTTCATCAATCCGTCTTTTAATCATGTTCATCAATACATACAATCATTCAATACATGTTACATCTTTTAACCCTATTTAAGGTCATACAAACTTCAAATCATGCTAAGTGTGGACATTCATACATAACCAATCATCCTCCAGAAACGGACGATCATTTTGGGTAACGGTCGACCACTGGACTGGTATCGGTCGACCGATCAGGTTATCGATCAACCATTTTGGTCCTTTCGGACGACCAAAATAGGACATTCGATTCATCCACTAATCACAGAATGTGATGACTCTTTAAAACGGACGACCGCTGGTATAACAGTCGACCATTTTGGGTCCTTCGGATGATCGAAACTGAGTTTCGATTCGTCCGCTAATCACAGAATGTGATGACTGCTTAAATTAGACGACCGGTGGAATATCGGTCAATCGGTTCATGACTTTCGGATGACCGAAATAGGGCGTTCGATCGATCGTTAATCACAGAATGTTTCGACTATACATATCGAACGACCGCTTGGATATCGGTCGACCGGTACATGACTTTCGGATGACCGAAACAAGGTATTAGAACGTCCGCTAATCACAGAATGTGTCTGCCCCTCCAGAATGGTCGACCGATAAGGAATCGGTCACCCGTTCTGGGACAGTAGACACCCGATTTTTACATGATTTCTTTTCAAATCTTACATACATCAACATCTTGAACACATATTAACTTTCACCCATCATATGGGACACTTCTTAACATTCTTAACACTTTAATCATGAAACATAAAGAGGTTTTCACATAAGGCATCCAACATGCTAATCACACTTAAAAATGTACATAAGCTTTACAAGATTTTATAATGAGCTAATACAACCACATTAGACATTATACATATCAACATGATTAGCAATAGAACATTGAGAATTAATAATACATAAAACATATGAGATTCTAAATATGATTAGCAATGGAATAGTAACTAAGAATCATTAAATGCACATTTCCTAACCCTTTACTCTAAGAACAAGAGGTTTGCTCTTATGTTTTAATCCATACATTAAAACATCACTAGGGTGAGATAGGGAGGTTTGGATCCCCTCAAACATATCTTGACTAGTAAATGTCCTGAATCCTAACTTTAGCACTTTATCCTCCTCTTTATTTACCTTGGTTCAGCTACAGTAAATAGAGAGAGAGCGCTTGATGAGTTAATCCTTTGCTAATAATCAAAAGGAGAGAGAAGAAAATATGCTTACTGTAGCTAGGGTTTTTGTTATTGTTCAAAGGATAAAGTGGAGACCTATTGCAGCACTAAGGGGATTTTTTTTTTCTTGCTGGCCGAATGGGGTTTGGAGGGAGACCGGAGATGAGTGAAAGGGTCATTATTGTAGCTAAATGTAGGGGTGTTCACGGGCCCGTGACCAAACCCGACCCAACCCGGCCAAGTTTGGCCGGATCGGGTTTCAATTTTTTTTGAGGCAAGACCCGACCCATCCCGACCCGGCCCGGGCCGGGTTGGGTCGGGTCGGGTGGTCGGGTTACCCGACCACCTTTTTCTTTCTTTTTATTTTTTTATTTTTAATTTTTAATATAAAAAAGCATTTATTATTTTATTTTAAATATGAAATAAAGTATCTTTAGGCATAAAAAATATTGTTTTAAATATCTACCTATTATTATCTATTTAAAATATATTTTTATATATTTTTTTAAATTTTAGATGATATAAAATACTTAAATTAAATAAAAAATATCTAAAATTCAAAAAAAATAAAAAAACTCGAGTTAACGGGTCGGATCGGATCAAATCGGGTTGGAAAAATTCAACCCGAACCTGACCCGACGGGTCGGGTTGGATACTCGGGTTCACCGCCCCTAACTAAATGTGGGGGTTTTATATGCTGGCCGACATGTTGGGTAGGGGAGAGAGAGCATGAGTTGATTTTAGGTCATTTAGTTAGGTGGGCTTGGGCTGTGAGCGCGTGTGGGCTTTGTTTAGCCTTCTTTTCTCTTTTTTTTTTTTTGAATTTCTTTTAGGACGTTACACCTTTAATTCAACAAAACATGCAATTAACCGAGTCAAGACGTCATACTCTATGTAAAGTAACTTTCATTTTTTGGCATTTCCAAACCAAGTAGTCTTCTCACATCCATCAGCCAACTGCAGAATCCTCGTCACCTAAATCTGCCGGGACGTAGAAGTACGTGTTCATCATATTTGGACGTGTAGCTCTTGGTCTTAAACTAGTAGGACAAGTGTACGTGCCTCTTGTTCCCATGGTTCGACTGTCTCTCCTCTGTGCCTACCTACAAATAGATATCTACCTCTCTCCCTCTCACCAGCAACTCCACTGACGCAGTAATGGATCGGGAGGAAGAGAATGCCGACGGAGTAGTCCTTCCGAAGTTTATCCAAACATACTCTGACCTCGTCTCCACCCTTCCCGTGAAGAGGCCAGGCACGTGCATTGCAATCCGACAGCTCCAAGGTTTTTGGTTCCTAGAGAGCATCATTCAAGGGATTCTTGCTGTTCGAGACACCTTTCGGCCTCGCCCCGGTGACATCTTCCTCGCGGGCTACCCCAAGTGCGGCACGACGTGGCTCAAGGCCCTCATGTTCGCCGCGATGACGAGAACCACGTACCCGCCGACGGCGAAGACACACCCTCTCCTCGCCGAAAACCCTCACTATCTCATCCCGTACTTGGAAGGATTCTTCGCCATCGGCCAAAGCGCAGAGATAGAGGCCATGGCATCCCCTCGGATAATCTCCACTCACATTCCTTGCTCTTTGCTGCCGGACGCCGTCGTCACCAGCACCTCTTGCCGCATCGTTTACGTTTGCAGGGACCCGAAGGACGTCCTCGCCTCCATCTGCAACTTCCCGGTGGTGGGAATCACCGGGCTACCGAATCCCGTGATGGATACGTTCGAGCACTTCTGCGAGGGCGCCGTCCCGTTCGGCCCGATATGGCAGCACGCGGTCGAGTTCTGGAGAGAGCGCCAGCGCAGGCCTGACAAGGTCTTGTTCTTGTGGTACGAGGAGATGATGCAGGACCCCGCGGGCAACCTGAAGAAGTTGGCCAAGTTCATGGGCGTCCCCTTCTCCGCCGACGAGGAGAAGGAAGGGGTGGTGGAGGACATGGTGAGCCTTTGTAGCTTCAAGAGGCTCAAGGAGCTGGAGGTGAACAAAGTTGGCACGCACGTGAATGCTTTCAGGATCCCCAATGCTTCATTCTTTAGGAAGGGGGAAGTAGGAGATTGGAAGAACCACATCACTGCAGAGATGGCCGACAAGATCGACCGAATCGCCCAATCCAAATGGCAAGGTTCTGGTCTCGGAAGGCCTCAAGACCACTCCCAGATCGGACGCTGCTGATGACACCATCGACGCTGAAGTTTCGTAGCCATCTTCTTGTGACAATATGTTTTATTAATCGCATATGAATGTTTGAAGTTTCTTTTATTTGCGTGATGAGTAGTACTTCAGAGGCAACTCAAGTTACTTTGGGCTTCCTCTTTTTCAGATAAATAAAAGTTGGTTGTGCACATTTCTTTCCTCAACTTGTTAGTTGTTATCAATAAGATAACTCATTACCTGCAGATTACATTAATAGTCCTGTATAATTAGTTGTCCAAAAATATCATTAATTTTAATTAGTCAAGTAATTAATTACGTATCAAGGATGCCTATTTGTTATGCCATTACCATAAAGCTTGCATCTAATTACTATATTTTAACATGGTATTGCAATTAGTTTAACGTTAATTGGATATATATGGTTGATAATTCATCTAATTGACACATGTGATTATTATACTCTATTATAAAAGAGATCTTATGTTATTACACTACAAGAAAATATATCAATAAATAATGTGATGAATTATTTTCATCACAACTTGTGATGAATCTGTGATTAATTTTGTGAAAGAAAAATTAATATGATTTTTCAACTTATTAATGTTTATTCTCTAATGAAATTTTTCCTCACAAAATTATTCATCAATAATGCATCACAAAATTGTGATGGAGTTGTGATGATACATGACCACCATTAATTTTTTTATTCTTCATCACTAATTCATCCAAATTTTTAATAAAAAATAAAAAACGCAAATCAAATAATCTGTTTGATAAAAAAAGCTAAACCTCTTTCCCTAAAGGGTATAATGGGTGTCTCCCCACGCCCGTCCTATCTGGATTGGACGGGTGCAAATCAAAAATAAATTTTCTCTCCGTGAATCGGCATTCGTGGCGAAAAAAATCGGGCCCGATTTCTTTCCAGTTCGGACAGGACTGGCAAGTACAAAAATTTGGGGTAAAAAGATTTTATCCCTTTTTTTATCGCCCTCGTTCTCTCTCACAACTCTCTCGCTCTCTCACTCTCTGCGTTCAACGAACGCCATTCGACCGCCGGCGCCTTCGGCCATACTAGATCTGCTCGAGAGTGCGATCGCTGGCGAGATCTTCGCATCCCCGACCACATCCAACCAGATTTGACGGACGAACGACGGGATCTGACGGACGCCGACCTCATCCGCACAGATCCGCACGGAGCTGACGAGATCTAAGCCTTTGTGATCGTTGTCGCCGACATCTGCAACCTCCGAGAGCGCGTCAGTTCTAGATCCGTCCACATCTCCCTCCGTCGCCGACAAAATCTACGACCTCGAAGGTGCTTTCCCCCTCTTCTATCATATGAAGTTTTTCAATATTTCTACTCGGTCCGACCTTTGTCCTCGCATCCAGATTCCCCGCCGACAGGATCTCCTCGCCTCCAAGAAGCCGTCGAAGGCTGCCGCCCGCCTGCCCTCCGCTCCCGCACGTCGCCACCCGCCTGCCCTGCTGCTCCTGCACACCGCCCACATGCCTGTCATTGGCCATAGTATCCTTCCAAGTCACAAAATTTAGTGCATTGCTAATCCTTGCAACACCTGCGTGCTTTCCTCAGATATCTTGTTAGTTTGAATTGTGTTGATGGAACGGGCGACATTGGCCTAAATGAAAGTTCAGTATTAAGTATTTCTGTTATACATATTATTAGAAGTTTTTCAGGAGCAATGTTATAGATCAAACAGAAATATTACCTTCCAAACTCCAAGCATAGAGTGGAGAATTTGCCACTGGGGTAGTCCAAAAATTCTCTCTGTATGCTAGCTGCAAGTGAATATGGAATTCTAGATTCCTTGGAACTAAGAACTAATAATGACATTAATTATATTCTACTTAGTTCTTCGACTTCATCGTGTTCATGCATGCATGCATTTTAGCTAGTCATACCCTTGATGCATGCATTTATCTTCTTGTTTCACAAGTCAAGCATGTCATCTTCTACCTCATTCATATCACGTCCTTCGTACGAATTAGATATTCCTTTTTTGTGCATGTGGTGATAAGACAATATTACAAACTTCATGGATAAATAATAATCCCGGCAAACGGTTTTGGAGGTGTTCTCATTATCAGGTAAGTATTTTGATTACAAATAAGTAATGTATTTTTGCCTTCATTTCTGTTTCATCGTATGATTTTTTGTATGATGTTCTTACAGGGTAAGCGCCCACATGAAGATTGTAATTTTTTTTTGGTGATTCGATCCAACTATGGATGATCGGCATAGGAATATTTTAAGAAGTTTGCTAAAGGATGATGAAAAAGCTCAAAGATGAAGATCGGATAAATATAGAGTCATTTTAATAGGATTGCTCAATAAAGTTGTCGCCTATGAAGATGTTGCAAGAAGAGATAAAATAATGTATTTACTTATTGGAATGATAATATCATTTGTTTTCTTTAGTTGCAGAGTTTGTAAACATTAGTTCCCTTCTTCTTTTTATCTAGTGTTAAGGGTTTATAATGAACCTTTGTTATTTAGACAATGAGTCTTGTATTTTGTGTTATTCTCTTTGTTAAGAATTCGGACATGTCATCTTCTCTTTGCGATATACATCTTCTCTTTGTTAAGAATTTTTGACAAAGCAATTTACGTAATGATCATCCAATCATGGCTTGTGGAGTTCTGGTTGCATACTTGCATAATTGCTTGCTGGGAGGCCAATCATAACTGGAAGAATTGCGGTATAAGTTCTAAGCATCTGCATTGATTGTTTCTCAGAGTTACCTGTATGTTTTGAAATACAAAAGAAAACCGCAGTTGTTGCACAGAAAAGAAAATATGGGCAATTATTTACATTAAGAAGGGTATAAAACTTATTCAGATTTCAAATCCTGCATAGTTGATTGATATCCTAGATAAACTACTGAATTGAATAAAAGTTGCGATATACAATCTGACTTTCAACATATAACATACAACATAAATAGGTTCCAATATATAACATCCAACATCAAGGAAATTACAAACAACATAAATAGGTTCCAACATATAACATCCAACATCAATGAAATTACAAATGACATAAATAGGTTCTAACATATAATATCCAACATATTACATCAAACATATAACATCCAACAGCGGCATATCAGCAACATCCATAAGTGTTCAATCATAAGTATGATCTTCATTCTCAGCATCCTGACAAATATGAAAGACGATTAGTAGACTTTCTAAAAGAAAAGTAAATGAACAAGAACTAAACTTTTAAAATGAAAAGTAAATGAACTTGCAATAATGGACACTTTCGTTTGTCATGTCCTTTATCTTCGAAGGAGTTGTCAGACAATAATTGTGCTCTTCTTAAAATTTTCTCACCTCCCATTTTTTATCTTACCTTAGAACAAGATATAGATAAGAATGACAATCGTCCATAACTTCTTTTCAATGTGTAAAAGTTTGTGTCTGTCCTTGTTGTGTTTGTCATTGTCTAATTCTCTTGTGACATTCTTTAGAACAAACATACTTCACATTGATTATCTTTCATGTAATCTTGTGCTTATATGAAGTTTGTTTTCTCACAGAAAAATCCACTAATTTAGCATACATGTTATAGCATTTATAAGCTTCTTCATCTGTATCAAATAACATTCCAACATAGGGTTTCGGTAACTCATATGCTTTCACAAAATTAACATAATCTTCTTCAGGTTTATCATGTTCAATATCGTCTTCATTTACCCATTCTTCTGTCAGTTCTGTCATATTACTAACACTATTATCAACATCCATGTGCAATCTTGCTCATCGAATATTGGAAATTATAAACAAGTTTGCCTAAAAAATAAACAAGTTCTCATTAGAAATTATAAACACAGAATGATAATCTCGATAAACAAGTTCACATTAGAAATTACAAACACAACATAAACAAAATTCAAATTTATGCATTTTCAGTATTATAATTAACATATAATAATCACTGCCTAAACAAGATTGGACATGCAAAATGGCATCTGCAGTAGCTATGTTTTTCTAAACAAGATTCACAATATTTCTATTGCCAAAACTCGCATCGTGGTTCTGTGACAATTATTAATCAAACATATTTACACATGAAACAATTGCAAAAGTGATTAACTCACATCAATTAACTAATTATAAGGTAATAAACTAGTTACAAGGTGATTAACTACTTACATGATGAAGGTTATTAACTAAGTACAAGATGATCAACTACTTACAAAGTCATCAACTACTTACAATTGAAGGTGATTATTAACTAATTACAAGGTGATCAACTAATTACACAATGATTAACTAATTAGTTCTCGTGTTCATTACACTAATTGAGTCTCGACAGCGGCAACTCGGCGGTGTGCAATCGCGGTCAGCGGGGGAGGCAAGGCAGCGGCGGCGTGCGAGCGCGGTCAAGGCATGTGACAACGGTCAGCGGGGATGGAAGGGCGGCTGCATGTGACGATAGTCAGCAGGGGCGGAAGGGCGGCGGCGTGCGACGATTGGTCACCGAGGGCGGGCGTGCGATGGAGGGCAGATCCGTCGGAGGTTGGGAATTGAGTTTCCTGGATGCGAAGACAAAGATCAGGCCGAGTACAAAAGTGGAAAAACTACAAATGATAGAAGAGGGGGAAAGCACCTTCGAGGTCGTAGATTTCTTCGGTGGCGGAGGCAGATGTGGACGGATCTGGATGCGACGTGCTCTCGAAGGTCGTAGATGTCGGCGGCGACTGTCACCGAGGCTTAGATCTGGCCGGACGAGGTCGCCGAGGACCCGATCCGATCAGTGTCAGACCAGATCTGGTCGGACGTTGTCGGGGAACATGAGATATCGTCGACGATTGCATTCGCGCAAATCTGGGATGGTCGTACTCGCGCAAATCGTGGATGTGGTCGCACTTGCGTAGATCGTGGATGCGGTCGTTGGCGGCCGTGGATGCCAGAGAGCGAGATGGCGAGGGAGGTGAGAGAGAGAGAGCGAGTAAAAGGATGAAAAAATTTTTAACCCTGTCTTTTGTACTCGGCCACACCGAATCGAACCAACATCTGAATGAACCAGAGATTTTTCGATCGAACCGCCATAGACACGCCGGTTTAACACTGAAAAATCTCCATTTGATCTGCTCCCGTCCAATCCAGATTGGACGGGTGGCGATAAATGGGGGGAGTGTCCCCCCATTTCAGATGGGGGGACACCCATTATATCCTTCCCTAAAATGGCCCTAACCGTGTCCATCCAATCTCATTGCTGGTCGATGGGCGGTTTCATTTTGGCTCCCCAATTGCGTCCTCGTCCTCCTCTTCCTCCTCCCGAGTGTGTGTCGCCCTTCTCTTTCTCCTTTTTTTTGTTTTGCTTATTCTCGTATGTGCTTGTGCATAAAAGGTGCTCGATAGTGTGCACTTTCAAGATTTCATATGGAGGAAAAATTAAATGTTCTTGACTAGGGTGTAAGAACTTGATTTTTCGTGATAAGGATACTATTTCTGTTCACCTTTGCATGAAAGGATTTAAAAGTGGTTACTTCACATGAGATGCTCCTAGGAATAATCTAAACACACATCTTTAGGTCTTCAACTAATACATGTGTTAATAAATGTGGTATAGGCTTTGAAATTGAACCTCCAAATCTAGAAGCTGCAAAGTTTTATGCTTTATTAAAAAATGTTGTTAGCTTTGTCACAATTATTGAATTGTAAGGCAGAGTTTAACATAATTGAAATGATCCTATTCTTTCCTTAACTAAAGAAATGTTGCCAAAGGGTGAGAAGCTCGAACCTAAGTATTACTACTCAAAGAAAAAGTTGGGGAAACTTGGATTAGGCTATGAGAGGGTAGATGCTTGCATTAATAATTGCATCTTAATTATATTATAAGGAGAATGCATATAAGAATATTTTTTATAGTATGTGATCAAACTTTATGATAGTTGGATTGATGATTGAACTTGATGACTCAAATATTCTTATTGATGGTGCAAATTTTGATAGTGTGGAGGAAGAGGAAGATGAAATAGGAGTAGCTATTAAGTTAAAAAGATTATTTTATAAGTTGAATGATAATATATTAATAAATAAAATATTATAATTGATTATTATTTAATGTAATATAAAAATAGTTCATTAAGATTAAATAGTAATTAATATTATTTTACTAATTAAAATATAATGAAGAAGTAAAAGAAAAAAATACAAGTTCTTCACATGGGAGAACTTTCATCACATGACAAGTTCCTATCAGGCATTTGGCAAAGGTTTTAGAACTTGGGCCTAGTTCATTAAGATTAAATAGTAATTAATATTATTTTACTAATTAAAATATAATGAAGAAGTAAAAGAAAAAGAATACAAGTTCTTCACATGGAAGAACTTTCATCACGTGACAAGTTCCTGTCAGGCATTTGGCAAAAGTTTCAGAACTTGAGCCCAAGTTCTGATTGTCATATGCATAATGATGATTGACTTTTGTAGTATGTGCATTAGTTCTTAAAAATATTTTTTCATTTCTAAAATAGTTCAATGTATCATTATTACTAATTTTTCTTCCTTTTTTTTATAGGGTCAATGATAAGAAGTGACACTTTTGAACGAGGTATGTGAATCAATGCTAGAGGAAATAGAGGAATAACTTTTGGAAAGGGCGATCAACAAGTTCAGTCCAGAGGGAAAAAACAAGTAAAAATTCCAAACACTACAGGGATGAAACAATAGGAATTCTGTCACAATTGAATTGAGAGCAAGTTGTTACGGATACACCTACCAATGAAACTGATCAACAGTATAGGATACATGTTCTTAGCACACTACTTTATAGGGAACATTGTTATACTTTTTTATCTATCTTTTTTTAACATCTAATAGATTGTTTATACCATGTATTATATATACATTTTAACATTTTTTTACATTGTTATGTATTATATGTTCTTTTAACATCTTATCTTTGTTATGCTTATTATTATATACATTTTCTTGTTGCACTTTAACAAATTTGTTGTATGCCACAACTTTCTCCCGAATGATGTCACCCGAACAATTAGTGCAATATTGAGGCTACACATTGAGGAGCCTTGGATAGTTTGGAAAAAGCTGCCAAAAGATAATCCTAATACTATGTTTGAGTTTTAGGTAGTTATGTATGAGAAACTATTTAAATTTTTTATATGGTAAATAATCTATTGCTTATAGATCCATTCCAAGCCGCCATGATGTCATATAACAAAAATAGAAACAAGAGATGGTTGCATGATGTTATCTAGTATTCCTTAAGAATTGTCCTTGTGTTATAATTGGTTACAATTTATTATTTTTTTTCCATTTGGTTGCAATTTATATTTATCCTTGAGACGCTTCATATATTTTTTTTTTGTGTTATTACTAGGAAAGATTTGTTTGGCATCAACCAATTGGTCGTATTAAAAATGCTTTCTTAAAAAAAATGTGGGGATCTTTACACTTCCATATTATATCATGCACCAATAAGTCTCATATTGGTGAAACTAAAGTCTGGGTCCTTCTTGACTATTGGAATGCCATGTTGACATAAATCTAAAGTTGCAAACAATAGTCATTTGATTGAAAAAGATGGTAGCATTACGAAATATACTTATGGATTGATACCTCATTTGAAACTTATATGAGGGGTGTACTTTATCTTTATATATAACATTTTGCACAAATATGATTATCTTTTTTATCTTTTACTTTCCTTTATAGGTAGAAAAGTTAAGTCGTCAACCAAGTGAATATGCGGTATTTGAGTATGTGCACAAACATCATGAAAAAGAAGGAACTAATGATTTTCTCTTATTTCACTGATTGGTACTCGGTATTGATGGTATTGATGAATGATGAAGCACTTATATTGAAGCAATTAAGAGGATTTGGATGAATTCGTTATTTCCAAATTATGTGAATCTAAGAGTATTCATAACATAATATCAATTTGTTATATAGAGGATTATCCATTGTAGTATTAAAGTTCTTTTTTGGATGAATTTGTGAACACATTCGATATTTTGTTTCGTTTATATGCAATATTATCTTTGTTTTGGATTTTTTTTATATCTCTGTATTTTTTTATTTTTTCCCTATTATGATTCTTTTTTCTATTTTTATTTAACTATAATTAATACTAAATTCATACAAATTTAAATCAATATATTTAAACACAATTTCATTCAAATTTTGTCACAAATTTATCACTAATAAGTAGCATGCTGTCACAATTACAATCACTCACAATTTATTATATTCTTCATAATACCATCACAAAGACGCGTCAGAAATTTCTCACATATATTTTTATCACAAATCTATCACACATAAACACAAATTAATCACATATGTGATGAATTTAAATTTTGTAGTTTTTTTTTAATTTTATAATTGTGATCAATTATTCTGACTTTGTGATGAAAAGATTTCATTAAAAAAATCATGACAACTAAATTTTGTCAAAACCACTGTGACAATTATTTTTAACGACAAAAAGATGATATTTCTAATGAAATTCATCTTACTTGTGACGAATATTTTCATCGAGGAAGCTTTCTTTTTTTTTCTTGTAGTGCAGTGACAAAATAGAAGGGGAATAATAAATAAATATTGATATTAAAAAGATTAAACATTATTCAAATCTCAAAATTCTCTTTCAAACAGGGAAATATTTCGATTCTAAAGATTTTGAGAGCCCCTCTCGAAAAAAGAAAATACATACTATTTTCTCGATGAGATGCTGTTTAAAATTACCATACAGTAGTGGAATTAAAGTATTAAACCTGACACTCCAAGCTCCGCTGAATGGCAAGGTTTCAGACATATTGTTATGGTGAAACGCCGGGGTTCACACGGTGGAGTTCCAGGTTTCATGGGGACGTCTTCGACGGAGAGGCTGGTGGGTTCCCGGGAAACAGGGGATTTGGAGGCAGAGGGAGCTGTGGGAGAGGGAACCCAGGTGAGGGAGGCGCCGGCGGCGTCAGAATTGGGAGAGGAGGTAAGTTGAAAGCCGGCGGGGATGGCGGCTGCAACGGCAGCGGCGGCAGCATCCCTGACGGTGGTGGCACGAGTGACGGTAGCGGCTGGAGTGGAGGGACGATTGGCGGCAGAAGCGGCGGCAGAAGCGGCGGCAGGAGCGGTGGCAGAATTGGCGGCAGGAGAGAAGGCGGCGGTTGGAGAGGATTCGGAAGTCCACCGACGGAAGGCGATGGCAGGAGAGGAATTGATGGGATGGGAAGGAAGAACGCGGGCTCGCTCTGCTTCTGCTCTCCCGTCTTCGGCGTCTGAGAGCAGAGCTCCGGCTGGCTCAGAGGCCTGAAGCTGAAGGACCCAGCTGAGAAGACGTGCACGCCCTTGGCTTTGGAGCTCGCACGCAGGCCGGTGGAAGTCGCGGACGACGCCACGGCGCAGAACGGCTCGCTGCTTCTGACCAGCTTCACCGAGCAGGACCTGATCAGATCCATGTGCTTGCTTATTTTTGGTGGCAGACGCACTCTGAACACCCCATGCCGGTTGGTCTTCGCTTCCTTCCTGAAGCTGGCAGCAGTCGCCGCGCACTCCACTGCTACCGAAGCACCTGCGACGAGAAAGCTTTGAGCGATCACAGCCTCGGACAGATGCGAATGCAAACACTAAATTAATCCGTAGAAGAAGAAATCGAGTTTGCTGGACTAGGCAGCAGGAAAAGTAACCTGGGATGAGATGGCCGGCTTTGGAGAACTCTCCGTGGAAGCAAGTGTCGCAGTACACCGTTCCAACCACGACTGCTGTTGGAATCTGCTTCCCTGCGTTCTGCGCAGCAGAGTGAGAGCAGAAGGTGCAGAGCAGGGAAAGGAGCAGGAAGCAGTGATGAGCTCTTGAACTCTCCATTTTTTAAAGGGGGAGATCACTCGAGTATGTATGATTTATTATTCCTTCCTTGTGATACTGTACTTGGGAGAATAGAATTCTCAGTATTTATAGTGGCTGCAAGGGGAACTCAACAGCTGGAGGAGTGATGATATTAATGTGGATCATGCCAAAGCCTTCCAACTGCGAGCCAACAAGTGAAGAAAAATGAATGGAGTGCTACTTGCCATCACAAGACATGCAGACAGAGAAGAAAGGAAGATTTGAGAGATGATCGCATTCCAGCTGCAGATGTTAATTATCTACGTGAACGTTGGCTTCTTGTTATATGGGCATTTAAAACCCTCAGCTGCCTGAGGATTGAAAGGGCGAACTCATGCATGCAGCTGCGTCGGCTAAGGATAAGGGAGTTGGGGGCACGGTGCTGCTTTTTGGTCGATCGAGCCGTGCCAATTGCTTCGTCTGGCGTTTGATTAGCGGAGTATTCAAGGCATCCAAATTGCACAGAAGAGGAGGGGATTGAAGATACTGTTTTTATGTCGTTTTTTTATATATTTGTTCTTTTTTTTTTCTGACTGTGCAGAGGGGGGAGATAAATGGATATGAACAACATCTCAACTGCAGCCCTGCACCTTTCTGGACTGTTTTGAGTTCCAGTAGTGATCAAAATTCAGGACTAGATTTCTGCTTTACAAATATAAGTACTGGAGAAATTATTGTTTTTGGACTATCTTATTTCGGTTTCGATCCCCATTTCTACTTTGCCGCAAGCTCTTAATTGTCGTCTAAAAGCAAAATTAAGGTAATTAGTAGATATGAACAGACTTCAGTGGCAACCAAAAATCTTGTTTATTCTTAAAACGTCAACATTCCCGCCATTATGTTGGCATGTGGTGATCGAAAACACTTTACAAGTAAAAAAGAAGCCGAGTTCACGAGTTCAACGAGATCGGATCTCATGCTAACATTACCAACTGTATTAACTGAGAGAAAGAAAGTAATGAAAGCAGCACCGTCGACGAATATAATGGAGAAATTAATGGAGGGGGGAATAGAAGATAAGAAGGTCGACAGCCTTCACGTAAAGTTATGAAACTTCGTATGTCGTCTACAACTCGTCAACTCTCACTTGTATGATTTACAGAAAAATTTATTGAATCAATAGCTGAGATTTCTGTACATACAGCAATCTTGGTGGTAATTCAATGTCCCAATCGACTCGACATAAAATATTAGGTAAAATCAATATTAGGACTCTACTCAATAAAAAAGATAATGTAAAGCCTTATGGCCATGTTTGCCACCGTCTGGATGGTTTTGCCAAACGCGAGCAAAAAGAAAAGAAAATTAGAACCAAAGTTCTGGTCAACGAGAACCAAGTGGTCACATATTTTTTTACTTTTTACATACATACATATATAATATTATTGAATACAATAATACTTATTTATTAATATATTGTTAGAAAACTATTAGAAATAAAATTATTTAGTTATAACAATTTAAAATATTTTATTAATTAGTAATGATATTTTGTTTAGTATTATAGTATAATAAAATTATAACAATTCATATTAATTAACTGAATTGTTGTAAATACTATAATTATATTTATTGTATTATAATATGAAATAAATAAAATTAATGTAAATATTATGTATAATATTATATTTATTATAATAGAATTTTATTAATTAAAAATTTCAGATATTTTTAGAAAAAAATATATTATATTCCAATCTTAAGATTTACATACATTATAATATTAATAACATATAAAAGGTTTAATCCAAATTAATATTAATATATTGCAACACAACTTATTTTTAAATAAAATTTTAAATTAATAATTACACATAATATTTGTTATATGCTAATAATTATTGTTTTAAATAAATACATATAATATGTTTAACCATCCATAAACTATCGCGAATTACCACATCTAACCCGAGACTACGAACTTCATTTTTTGTACCTAAACTATCACGATTTTTCAAGTTTGGCCCTTCCGTCCAATTTCGTCGACTTCTCTATTATTTTTAATTTTTTGCATTTGTGAAAAGTCCATTATAACCCTGCTCTGAATTAAATTCTATTTTTACATAAAATAATATATAATAATAAATATAAAAATAATTAAAAAAGGAAAAAGACCAGGTGGAGGGGGCTCGCCTTCATCGACGACGCAGGTCGACGAAGAGAGGGGCGGCGACCCCCCCCCCCCCCCCCCCTTCTCTTTCCCTGCGCCAGGAAAGAGAAAGAAGGGCGAGGGGGGGATTCACCGCCCCCTGCGTTGTCGTCCTCGTCCCCCCCCCCGGTCTTTTCTTTAAATTATTTTTATTATTTTATGTAAAAATAGAATTCAATTCATAGCATGGGTATAATGGACTTTTTACAAATGTGAAAAATAAAAAATAATGAAGAAGTCGACGGAATTGGACGGAAGGACTAAACTGAAAAAATCATGATAATTTAGGTATCAAAAAATAAAATTCGTAGTCTAAGGTTAGGTGTGATAATTCGTAATTGTTTAGGAATGATTAGAGAAAATAACCTTACTTTTTATTCAAACACTTATCAAATTTCATCTATCAAATCAACTTTTAAATTTTCATCATTACATTTTTCATTCAAACACCATATCTAAATTTTTCTATTTAATCTAAACTTTTCTATCTAATTAATTAATTTTAAAAAACTAACAAGAAATTAAAAATCTCATCCAAACACAGCTACGAGTCACTAAGCATAGTTCTACGTAACTCTATGTTCACATAAAAATTTGTATATTTATATATGTATTTAAATATTTTATTTAACTAGCAATATTGCAAAAAATAATATTAGCAAATATGATAATAGTCAATATATTTGGATCTTAAAAAATATGCAAACCTATGCATTTTGAATTATACCACAATTATTCTGTAGCTTTTCGCTTACTATTCCTTTTTAGTTGGATGATGATAATACAAAATGTGAATGGTTATTATTTACTCCATGAGTTTTATTAATTACTAACTTTTAAATCGACAACACAAACTTAAGGTTTGAATTTACGAAATATCTCAGCAACAATGTTGATCCGAAAACCCTGAAGTAACATACATTGTGAATAGGAAACAAAGGTGTAACCTTATCACAAGTTCGAATCTCTTCAGTGGAATTATTCTCTTTTTTTTTCATTACGTTAGGTCCCACTTTTGCAATCGAAAAGAATCAAATGATATTTGGGAAATCCAACACTAGCCCTAAAAAAGTATTCATACATTGTGCATATGTTCATAATTGATAAGTTGTGTGTACCTCAACCCAAAAAAGATGTGTACACCACTGCCAAGTACTCGTAATGGAGATGCAATTTCTTATAAAAATAAGAGCAAGCACCTGTCCATTCTCTCGCAAGGCAAGTGATATGATCTAAATGAATCATGCAGCTGGACCAAATGAAAACAAAAACAGAATACTTTAAAGGCAGAGAAAGCATTGTCCACGAACTCATTTGTCGCTGCAGACAAGAATAACAAGCCCTCAAAAACAGAATACTTCAAACTAGATGTTTATCGACTGTTTGAGATTTCCACTAAAACAAGTCTAAAGAAAAAACAAAAAAAAAAATCATCCCTAAATTTTGCAACCACATATAGCCTTCAAAAGTTGCTTCAGAATGCGGGTGCAATTTTCGTCATTTATATGCAAATATCAACCAGACAATTCACCCAGGAAAAGCAAACTCAAGACCTCACCCTACAGTCACTAAACAAGTCTACGTTTCTTTATGTTTTTAGAATAATGATGGGAATAAATAGCCCACCCTGTGGGGAAAAAAAGAATGATCACTTCGATCAAACTTCAATTCTACAACCTTAAACAAGTTCTCCGTAATATTTAAGACATCAAAAGACAATTGACATGACTTGAATGAAAGATTGGATAATGTATCGTGTGTACAAGGACAAATTGCAAACTAACCCAGATGACACCCATCCATTTTGGGGGGCATAAACAAGATGATACCTTGTCGCCATGAAAAATGTTACACTGATAACTTTAACAAAAGACAAGAAATATACTGCATTAGTAATCTTTGTTGTACAATATTTGCCTCAAACTGTTGGATGTGTTTCAAAAATTTGAGGCCTGATGGATTTAAAAATATGACATGTGAAATTACATAGATGTGAAATGATTGGCAAGATCTGTAACATCATTAATAGTATCTTATACATCTGACCCTTTCCAGTCAGCATGTAAGATATGAATAATGAGTATCAAACTAGATATTTTATATTGACTATGAGAAAAGAGTAAAGTAAATAAGAATGGGGCAAAACCAAGATGTCCTAATGCATGATACAATCATTAACAAAAGGATGCGAAAAATTGATATATTGTTCCCACAGATGCTTGTACCTGGTGATAGACAATTTTAACCATGGCTTCATATTCCCATTATAGTGCACAACAGCTGCACTTTCTATTAACCTACCATCAATATCTGAATCATATCCCAATCCCAATACATGCCATCTCCGATCGAGGGGCTCCACAAGCCCATAGAATGCCAGGAGGCCAGGAGAAATAGTCCCCGACTTCCAAAGCACTTTATCAACATTTTGTTCCTGCCAATAGTGATACTTTGAAGTAACATCTGTCTTTCTCCAAGCTATAAGGTCAATAATGTTCATCCCAAATGCCCACCCACATGCTTGAGGATCAAACTTTGAGCTGATGGCTGGATTAGAGAAGTTAAGATACTTGTAGTACCGATGAAATGCTTCCAAACATGTCTCCACAGCTCCAATAACATTCCCATGAAGTTCTACTGAAAATAAAGGGGTTAGGTCCTTCTGCACCACAACATCATCATCAAGAAAAACCACCTTTTCCAATTGTGGGTGGATTTGTGGGATATAAAAGCGCAAGTGATTTAACAAAGTAAGAATCTTTGAATCCTTGTATTTTAGTTCCCCCGAGTCAATTTTAGAACCACTGGCAGAGTATTCTGTGTGTAAGAGTTGCTTGACTAGTGGGGAGTATGATGCATTCAACCAAGAGAACTCTTCTATGCTTTGCACATCTACAGTACACCCTTTAAAATCATTCCTGAGAAACCAAACAGTCATGGATTTGTAATTGATATCATCTGTGACAACATGAAACACAAGCTGTTGAGGGTGGTCTGCATTGGAAACTGTTGAATTTATGACAATAGAAGTTGCCAGCAAATTATCTGAGAAAATACAGAAATGATAAAGGTTGTTATCCACAAGTCTAGGAGAGTTTCTACGTTCATCAGAAAGTTTTTGCAATGCTTGATCTTTAAACCAATCCTCTGTGAGTTTAATGTTTAAACAGTGGATAATTTTAGGAAGGCCTTCAGCAGCCAATCGACCAAACTCTGCACTCTGCAGAATCGCTGCATTGGCACGCTCTTCTAAGGCAAGGGCATGGCTCTTTAGTGTTGTTATTGTTGTGCTTATATCATAATGGGAATCTTGGGCCTTATATATTAACTGTGCCATTCGACTGATTATGGGATGTGCTTCTTCTAGAGTGATCGGTTTCCCTCTTACAGCAGCTTGAGAGAGCAATCGCTGGCCATTTCTGATCTGTGAGCTAAGCTCCCAAGCTAGCTGAAGGTTACCATGCTCTTTGCCAATTATAATGTATGCCTTAGCAAGTGTCATCTGATCTGCAAGTTGCCTAGCATAGGAGGTGCTACTTAACAGTTCTCGTGTGAGGTTCAAGCCCTCCTGATTGGTTACTTCAGTTACAGGACCATTTTCCTGAAAACATTAGAAAGAGGGGATCAAAAACCAAGGAATTGAAAAGATAGAAAGGGAAGTACCTTGAAGAATGCTTCACAATGAATATTTCTCATATTCAACAATTTCATGCATGTTTTCAGATATATGGATAGGAATTACACTCAATAATTCAGGATTTGTTGCAGGAGATCAGCATAAGGTTTACACTGTTGAGGATGTTGCAAAAGTTGAGTTGAGAATGCCCATGAGTAAATGGCATATGATGCCTCTATAAATATGACTGAAAAGATAATCAAAAAATCAAGAAAACTAAGTTGATAAGCGACTAAACTGTCATGGAAAAATACCAATTGATATAATACGAGAAACATGCAAAGCTGGCAGACTTAATAATGGTTTCCTTTTGAGGGAGTTAATAGAATGAATTAACCATTTTGAACCATAACCAGTAGTCAAAGAAAGGTGAGTACTACAAAGTTGGTGTTACTTGAAAGTTGAACCAAAGGTGAATTGGCAAAACTATCTCAAAAAATGTGTGATAGAACTGATTTCGTAACCCAGGAGGCAAAATAGAGTTTGCAGAGCAAGAAGAAAATATTTTGCAGAACAAGAAGACAATGTATGATCTTGAGACGCAATGAATTAGTATTCAATGTCTCTAGAGGTCCCCTAGATAACAAATCAGTGTTAGCTGGCAGCGTCAATTCGGGTGCCAATATGAGAGCAATACAACCCGGTTAAAGACATGTAACAATTGCCCTCATAAATTTAATGTGTTATGTGCTTTAAAACTTTAGATGAAAGAATCATACAAGATGAGCAAGAATCAGATGCACCTGAAATAAATAAATCAAATAAGGAACAAAAGATGAGGGGTTTCATGCTCGAGGAAAAAACTCCAAATCGAAAAGCCAGAAGTTTCTGTCAAATATACTAAGCAAAGTTTTTGGATCGTTCTTTTAGTCCCTTTGGAAACTGAGAATATAACTTGCATATTATATTCTGGACTTGAAATAACGTCCTTAAACTATGATCTATTTTTGTGTTTATCTTTCCAGTAACCAATTCTAGACTCGAGCCCCAAACTGCTACCCAATTGTAAGCTATCTTGGATGTTGCCCCACAATCATAATGTCTTGTAAGATCGCATGGTCAACCAAAGTAGTCGCATGGTAGTGGAACCAGTAAAGATAGTCACATGCATTCATCACTATTTGGGCATTCGCATGGCATATTCATGAAGTTCACAGGATTCATCCATTTTTCTTCATTCTCTCCTAGTAAAGCAATCAAATGCATCATTTGTACCACACACTTTTAGCTATAGTTCAGTAGAGGCATAAGATCATAGCTGCCACTGGCTGGAACTACTACCTGGTCAGCACTCCAAGGTTAACGGTAATTATTAATGTGATGCCCAGAGCACAAATTTTTGTCATCTGGCATTTCCACTGTGTCTATGTGCTCAGCCTTTTGCTAACATTTGCATGTGCAGTATCCATTTTGCCATATATCTTGTCATACTGCAAACATACTGAAACAAACACAAGTTCATTATTCTGATTTCTCTGCACTTCTTCGTCAAGCAATGTAACATTTATTGACTTATTTACAGGTAGCAAACGAGATCATCATGCTAACCAAGTAGGACACTGGCAGTAATCATACAAAGGCTACCTCAGCCGAAGTTCCATTTAGATTTTATGAAAGATCCTTAATTCAGTTTTACCTCAGTGACAAAACAAGATCTCAACAACAATATTTTCACAATTCGTATTTGTGTCCATAGAACTAAATAGTTCGAGTGCCAAGCTGTTACTCTCGCTCCTACCGACAAGATTCCAATACGCCCCTGCATGTTTCTCTCGTTACATCTTCTTCAAATCCTATGTCAGCTTAAAAACTCAATAACCATGGCCGCCCCGACAACCAAACAGACAAATACGAAAAGAAAACGATTTATTTCATTTTATTTTTTTACTTCTTCCTCATTCGCAACTGGGTAGGAGCTGAAGAATCTAACGCTCAGACGATTCAATTAATGAAGCAACTGAAGGAGTGCGAGAAGACGGCGTCGCCCTTACCCGTGTGGGGTGCTCGAACAGGTCCTGGTGGTTGTGTTGGAGGAAGAAGAGGACGACCACCGCCACCGCAAAGATCCCAAGCAGGATCCAGATCCAGCACGGAAGCCGCCTCCTCGACGTTGGGCGCCGGAACTCCGGCGGCGCCCTCCGCCGCATGCCGACGCGACCTCCGCCCCCTCCTCCTCCCTCAGATTGGATCTAACGGCTCGCTCCTGCGTTCAGCAGAGCGCGTGTCCGGAAAAACCCCCGGCAGCCTTCGATTTGCCCGAAAAAACGCTCCCGAAGGCCTTCCAAGGAGAGGATTCAGCAAGCGAAGGACTGCGCCATGGACAGATTCGTTCGACGACGCGTTTCCGAAAGCCACACAGCTCCTCGTGTCTCCTCCCACTTCCCCTTTCGAGCTTCCGAATAATAATAATAATAATAATAATACAAAAATCGCATTTTATTTATAGAATTTTTCTTCTTTCGAGTGATCTGTCGATCTGCGACCATCAACCCTCTGATTGGCGAGCGCAAGGAGATCCATCTATCTCTTTTTTTATTCGATTTTAAAAATAATCAGCTAAAGAAAGAAAAATAATTTTATATATTCAATATTGTACGCACTAAAAAAAATTTAGCGGAAAATATCATTCCTCTACTTAGACATATAATTCGAAATGAACTAATTAATAAATAATAATAATAATCAGAAAAAGAAAAGAAAAACTAAAAGCCAGTGACAACAACAAAATTGATGTTGGTATCTAAATTGTGATCAAACAGGAAAAATAACTATTCATATTTAAATAAAAAAATATTTGGTAACTATGTATTTAATTACTCTCAAAAGTACAGCTCAATACTCCCAACTTTCTCATAAAAAACAATTTAATAGTGATGTTTCGTCGGATATTTGTAATTATATGATTATTTGTAAGATTCCTAAACATTGTAAAAAAAACCTAGGTATCTTTTATATTATTAACCAAGTTGCATACGCACATATTTCTGTACTTTCAAAATAGATTGCATTCAAAGCGTTGGGTTATATAGAAAACAATATATGAGAATAATAATAATAATAAGTGTAGATGCTTATTGTTACATTTTATAACTATATGAGATGTTATTTGTTGAACTGTTGATGGCCCAATAGGAAGTGGAGGCAAGTAAGGCCGCCATAAGAGACATTATTATTATTATTATTATTATTATTATTATTATTATTATTATTATTATTATTATTATTATTATTATTATTATTATTATTATTATTATTATTATTATTATTATTATTATTATTATTATTATTATTATTATTATTATTAAGACAATGATGTCATACCAAAATAATAGCTCAACCAAATACAATTATTGATGGGTAATTGAAATCTTACATCCAAGATATTTTTATAAAAGAAAAAAAAAGAAAGTATCTTGTGAGTCTTTTCTTATTTCTTTTCTACGCATATAAATTCATCATTTAACTTTTTTTCTGAGAAAGGAAGTATTGTGGAGAAGGAAATAAACTTGCAATGTCAAAAGATGTGATAGATAGTGACGATTGCAAGTGGAGAAGAAGTAATAAGATGGCAGTTGTTGCACCTACTTCGAAAATAACTTGTCAACAAAATTGTGGACTGGCTCAAGCTTATAACCACATGTCTAAAAGAATTTATGAGTTGTGTCTGAATTTAGAATGTGAACTCAACCAGGTTTTAAATTCCATTCTTAAGAGCTAAAGTTACATATTCCTTTATATAAGTATATGTCATCCCATATCAATTTCTCGTGAGCATGAAGCATAAGTTTATTGGTCATCGTCATTTTCATTTATCATCCCATATTCTTTGTCATCGTCATTTTCATTTCTAAATTGAAGTTTATTGATCATAATATTAAAAAGGATAAAATCAATATATTTTTTGAACAGATTAGCAGACAATAATGACATGGGTTAGTTCCCAAAGAACTTCCAGATAACCTAATATGTATCACTCAACAATTCTGAACGGCGAGGTCTTGTGTGATGATTAGGTGAATGGGACGCCTAACTAAGTCTTTTTTAGTTATAGCAAATTTTGTTCGGCTCCTACAACTTGCCAAAGGTTGCTCTTGTGCAGATGATTTGCTCCTTAGCGCGGATCCATGGGCAACGTGCGACCGTTTAGCCATGCACTCATGGACGAACGAGCATCTCTTATACGAAGGGTCACGGAACTCATAAAGACATTTTATGCATGATATCATTGTACATTCAAGCAAATTCACTAGAATGAGGCATTGGTTTTGTATCATATGAAATACAAGATTAGAAATTTTTTTTTAGAGTACTAAATGACTCTCCCATAATATATTGCGTATTTGGATGCTACTTTGACGATGTGTAACATGGAAGAAAGACTCTCATGGTGTAGGGTTAGAACCGACTTGATCAGTTCCAATGTATGAAAGGTTCTTTGCCTTCCACCCAAGTGAGAAAACGAAAAGCTGGCACCCTACCGTGCTCTAGCTTTTGAGCTTTCGCTTGTTTGACTTAAATTTTGTTCAATAAGGATTGTCAATGTGCAAAGTGGATTATGATAGGGGAAAGCCGAAGAAAAAAAAACATCTTCTTTTTAGGTAGGCAACTCCCAATCCTAGGATACCCGAGAAAAAGATGGATCCTGACCTTTCCAAAAAGAAGAACCCTCCTTTTGTGCCAATAAGAGAGAGATGGGAGGCTGAAGTGAGGGGATATGTGATACTCCCATGTTTTCGAGCTTGGCTGGATCCCACCGTTGATGGACATTATCCTAATTTTTAAACTTGTTTCGAATTTTAACCTTATTATAAAATCGACATTGGTTGACTTATGCATAACATGCATATTATTGTTACTTTAATGAAGGTATGTTCATAACATGTAGTGGCATATAATTTTGTGCACCACATGTATGATCCTTCATATACTCTAATAGAGAGATTCCTTGTTTTCATGAATTCATATATATAATTAAAATTGAGTTTTATGTCAAAATGCTACTTATTTTATTGAATATTTTAATAATTTATTTGGATGTTATGTTCTAATTAATTATTCTCTTTCATTCAAAAGTCTTTTGCTATTGTATTTTTTATATTACGTGATGTTATGACCAACAACTTTGATGGTGCAAGATCCCTCAATTTACTCTTTGCATTTAGCGGAATTTTGAGAGTCAATATTAAAGACGAAGTTTCAATTGTTTAAGTGTGAGTTTAAGTCCATGTGCATCACCGTGAACATTCATCAAGGTTAAGAGTATGTATTAGTTTAAAGTTATGTTATTAATAGTTATGGTTCAACTGATTGATTTGTTTCAAAAGGATGAAAACAAAAAATTTATATATTAGGAATGCAAAACCAATAAGCTTTCAATAATAGCAAGAATTGTGTCGTACAACTAAAATCAACTGGAACACACATATTGGTTCTAACTAATTTTGTCAAATGATATGTGGTGAAAAATGAGGCGAAACCAAAGAGTTGAACACTTTCAATTCTATCATTACATTTAGTTATATTCAAACATACTCAATTTAATATGTTTGTTCAACTATTCATTAAGAATTCAAAAGAACCACGATTATACTTGTCAAAAACATGTTCAATAGATTTTTTGAAATGAACTCGTTGATCTTCAAAGGTTGGAACCCCGACAAATCTGAGGCATGGCTAGACACAATTACAAGAAAGTTTTTGTCCAATGCATTGCTCGAAAAGGCATAAAGTAAACAATGTTGCACATCCATTTGTCGATTAAGCCTAGTGGAGATTCATCATGAGGATCAAGTGCATAAAGGATGATGTCTCCTATAAAAATTCAAAGAACCTTCGATACCACTACTTCCAAATTAACGTGAAGAAACACAAACAAGGAGAATTCATGAATTTATAATAGAGGGAAATGATAGTGGAAAAGAACCTCATTAAGTTTCCATTTTTGAATTGAGAAAACAATTTGATCAAGAATACTAAAAGGATAATCAAGCATCACAAAATTCATTAAGGGCCTAAATCCAAGATTAAAATTAAGGGTTGTGTGCGGAGAATTAGAGAAAATGACCAAGGCTCTACTCTTGTAAGAGAACATAAGGAGTTAAGAAAGCTAAGCAAAGATAATATAGAAAGAAACTTAGCCATTATAAGGAGAAGAACAAAGATTCCAAACCTCACAAGAAGGACGAGCATGATACATGTTACGTAGAATATTCATTTTAGTGATTGCTCGACTTACGTGGATGCCACATGTCATATTTGTCTCTCCTCTACATGTGTTAGTTGTACAACGTGACAAAATACTCCTTCACTAACATCTTAATATATAATATAATAAATAGAAACTATAAAAAAATAATATTTAATAAGAAAGAGGGGGATGTCGCCCCCCCCCCCCTCCCCTCTCCTTCCGACAGTAGGAGGGGGCATCACTCCCCTCTCTTGTCGGTGTCGAAAGCGACGATGAGACTGTCGGTGAGGCTATCGCCAAGTTGCTGACAGCTCTCTCGCCAGCATAGGGGGAGGGGGCATTGACCCTCTCTCATCGGTGACCTCATCGATGCCAGAGGAAACTCTCGGATTGGAAGAGTAGAGGATACAGATGCAGAGTGTTCGCTTCATTTTCTTTCTTCTTCTAATACATAGATCACTGAGTTCGACCTCTACCAACTATTGGGAGTGGACAGGTTGTCAAACCCGTCTTAGATAAAGAGGGGGTACTAATGAGCGTGGGATCCCTGCTATGGGTCCTTGGCTTTGCAACCCCCTCGAGGAGAGTCACCGAACACTACAAGAAAATTGTCATTTTCCGATGGGCAATTTTCGACGGTTTGAAATCCGTCGCAATTTGCGACGGTTCATTTTTTGACGGATTTTTTTACGGTTACGATCGTCGGAAATAAAAATAATAAATTATATAATTTGTTATATTATTATTTTATTTTTTGACAGTTAGGAATGTCGATATTTCCTATGGATACCCATCCGTCGCAATTTGCGACGGATTTTCCGACGGTTACGACCGTCGAAAAGTAAAATAATAAATTATATAATTTGTTATATTATTATTTTATTTTTCGACGATTAGGAACGTCGATATTTCCGATGGATACCCATCCGTCGCAATTTGCGATGGTTTTTTCGACGGTCGTAACCGTCGGTAAATGTATAATAATGTCATATATGAGTATTTTATTAATATAACTAGCGACGGCCCAAACCGAAACCGTCGGTAATAATTACCGATGGTTCAAACCATCGGTAAAATAAAAAATAAATATTATATATAACTAAATATATTTTTGACGGTCACAACCGTCGGTAATTTTAAAAATAATTAATATTTATATTTTTGACGACCGAAACCGTCGGTAATTAAAATTTTGTTATCCCGCTTTTTTTTTCTTTTCCCGCTTTCTCTTTCCCCTTATATATAATTCCTCTCTCCCTCCTCTCTCTCACTCTCCCTCCTCTCTCTCACTCTCCCTCCTCTCCTCTCTCTCTCCCTCTCCCTCTCCCTCTCCTGGCCTGCACCGGAAGATCTCTCACACCGCACCGGACGCCGGCGACCCTCTCCCGCATCGCACCGGATGCCGGCGACCCTCTCCCGCACCGCACCGGACGCCGACGTCTCTCTCTCTCTCTCTCTTTCTCTTTTCGGCCGGAGGCCGCTGGCGGCCGGATCCGGCCCAGCCCTCGAGCGGCCGAATCAGCCGCCAGGTGGCCGGATCTGACCCCCAGCGGCTGGATCCGGCCCATCCTGTCGAGGGCGGCGGGATTTGGCCGTGGCCGGAGCTGGCCGCAGCCCGATCCGATCGCTAATTTTTTTATATTTAAAATTTCTTTGCGACGATTGCGGCCGTCGAAAGATCGACGGTTGCGACGGCCGTCGAAAATTTCGACAGTTGCGGCCATCGAAAACTTTCGATAGTTCGAACCGTCGGCCTTTTCCGACGGTTGCAACTGTCGGAAACTTTGACGGTTCGAACCGTCGGCATTTTCCGACGGTTGCAACCGTCAGAAACTTTGACGGTTCGAACCGCCGACGTTTTCCGGCGATTGCAACCGTCGGAAACTTTCAGACAGTTCGAACCTTCGGTCTTTTCCGGCGGTTGCAACCGTCGGAAATTTTTTTTCTGACGGTTTTGACCGTCGATTTTTTCGGCGGATTTTTTTCGACCGTCGCAAATCGATTTGCGACGAGCGTTTTTCCGACGGATCGATTCCGACTGAAAAACCATGGTCATTGTATTGATGAAGATCCTTAAGTAAATTCCAGCCATGATTGTCCAAGGTAAGAAGTATTCTTAATATGATCATCCAACTTTACTTTGTAACACCATGGTCATTCAATTTCAGAAATATTTCGATCATGATCATCATGATCGATTATTTCTAATCAACCAATAGACTATTGATGTGACGCTGTCATGCATGCTTACGTGACACCACATCAATATTTTCTCTCTTTCATATCAAATTTTAGAAAAATAATGTCACGTCAACATTTTTCTATCTCCTCTACCCAAACTTACTCTTTTTTTTTGCATAGTCATGCAACTTTTCAAAATTTTTATATCATTCAACTTTTCAAAATTTTAATTATGATCATGATTAAACAAATAAAAAAATAAAAAAAATTAAAGGCACTTGGACCGACTCAGCACATTTTGAGCACAACCCAATCGGATCAGGTCGCCCAATTTTTTTGTGTATTAAATATATAATATTATAATAATTATCAATTATTAAATTAGAGAAATATAAAAGAAAAATAAAATATCATTTATATTTTTTTGCCCTAAAAGTTAGACTAATATCTATATTATATTAAAAGGAAGATCGTATGAAATGAGAAGTTGACACTTAGCATAATCATATTTTGACAAGTGCCTCTAAGTATGTTAGTTAAATTAAAAAATATTTAATTATAATAGTATTTAATTGGTTTAGTGGATAACCCATCCATGACTATTTGATTGTATTTAATTATTAATGAATTAAATATATTAAGTATATATTATGAGAATTAGTTATTTTAATTAATTTAATTAAATATAGTAAGTATTTCTTTATTTCAACACGTGGCTGCACTTCATGTGCCGAATGTATATTATTTAATTATTTTTTATCCACATTTGTACTTTATTAGAATATCTGATATGTAATATTATCTTGATTGTGTGGAAAAAAATCAGATCATAAATACAAAGTTAACCCTAATCTATGTCAAATCATAATCACAAACTAAAATCATATTTAACTAAGTTAAAGAAAATTGACCGATTATAATACAAAATTGATACTTTTAATCAATCAAAAATATATAATTATTTCAATTTCTTAATAAAATAAACAAATAAGAATCTTAATCAAACTGGAATAAGAAAAATCAAAGTTATCCAAATCGGACCGAACTGACATACTCAATCAGTTCATTCGTGAACCGGCCATTGATTCGATTCGGGTGCATGTCAAAACTGATTTTGACATTGAATCGAAAAAAATCCGATTGAATCAGTTCAACTTGGTTCTATTTAAATTTTAAAAAAAATAATAAAAATAGAAAAGTTAAAAAAAAAGAAAAAAATAACGGAATATAAGAAAAGTTAAAGACAGGGAAAATAATATGTATAAAATTAATTAGGAATTTAAAAAATGCAAGTATTGAAAATTGAATAACATTAAAATGAAAAATTATCAAAGGGTATAAATAAAGGAAATAAAAAGGAAAGTGTTAAAAGAAAAAAGTAAGAATAATTTAAGATAAAAATTTATTAATATAGCATCTATCATCATTAAATAATAGATACTAAATCAATAATAACCTATTTATATTTATATGTTAACCAATTTTTCATTATAAAAAATTTAATAAATAAAAACTATATTATATTAAAATTTAATATTATTAATAGATTATTAGTACAATATTCATATACAATATCATATAACTTATATTATATCTTTATCATTATTATAAATAATATTATTTTAATAAAATTTAGTTCAATTCGGTTGAACCCAATCGGTTCGGTTCAACTATGATCTAATAATGAGTATGGTCTGGTTTTGAAAACATTGAAAAAAACTTATGTGTGCAACCATTTATTTTTTAAATTAAAAATATAAATTAATAGAAACTAACTATATTTCAGTATTTATACAAAATAAAATTAAGAATTCGAACTTAATTTGTTTTCAATGGATTATTTTAACTTCAGTTAAAATTTATTTTAACTTCCTAATTATCAATACGTTAATAGTAAAAAGCTATTAGTTATTTAACTTCCTAATTATCTTAATTATTAATATGTTAATAGTAAAAAGCTATTAGTTATTTTAGCTTCCTAATTTATCAATAGGTTAACAAAAAAATTTATTGAGCTGGCAGTTATATTAACATCCTCATATTCCATAACTCATACATGATTTTTTTTTTGTAAATTGTGTATAAATACTCCCAAGAGACCATTTCAAGGTAGTCACTAAATATAGGAAATAATAGGTTTGATTAGGGGTGTTCACCGGGTCGGAACTCGAGCATCCGACCTGACCTCGACCCGACATGCCAATCCATTTTTTATTTTTGAATTTTAAAAGTTTTTTATTTAATTTAACTATTTTATACCATCTAAAATTATATATATATATAATAATGTATTTTAAATAGAGAATAATATGTAAATATTTAAAACAATATTTTTATGCCTAAAAATACTTTATTTTGTATTTAAAATAAAATAGTAAATGCTTTTTATATTAAAAATTAAAAGATTCAACCCAACCCAGGCTGAGTCAGGTCGTCTAAAAAAAAATTAAAACTCGACCCAATCCGACCCGACCAAACTCGGCCGGGTTAGATCGGGTTTGCTCACGAGTTGGGTTTGACCTAACCTGTGAACACCCCTGGGTTTGATATGGACCAACAGGTCTTCTCATTTTCGTGAATTGTTATTTACAATTTTATATGATATCAAATTTTAGTTCCATTTTATATAAAAAAAAAAGTTATTTGTTAGTTTCAATTGTTTAGCTATATTCTGCAACTTCATATAAGACAGTCTTAAAATTTGTATATAATAAATCTTATCATCAATATTATTCACTTGCTAATATCTTTGTATATTATATTTTTTCTTTACCGATATGATTTATCAAAAAAGGCACATTAATTTTTAAGTTATTATTTTATAATTTGATTTTGTTTAAAATAGTTTCTTTTCTTAACTAATGTGGCCTAATCTTCTAATTTATACTAGTGTAAGTCCCGCACGATGTGTGGACATGAAAAAAGTTATAGTATTAATAAAGATATGCTTACTTTTAAGTTTGTATTTTTATTTTAACTCAATTGCTAAAATTATTTTTAATTTTTTATTAAAATAATAATTTTTATTAAAATTACTTTCTTGGTTTTATTGCTTGAAAGTTGAAAATTAAGATCGCCATCAAAACTAATTGTTGATGTTGAGCTCTCTCCAATATTTCGTTTACTTGATTTTTTTAGTTGGAGATATGGCATCATTCTTGCAAGTGGAATCCTACAATTAATAATTAAAATATAAATATATGAAATTAATAAGCTTAATAAGAAATTAAAATTTTGTTATAAGGATGACCTTCAAATTCTCGTCGTCACAACTAAATTCATCATTGTTGAAGTCTAGATCCAAGATAGAACATATCATGAAATACAAACTACAAGTAGAATAATAATGTAATAATAGAAATCACGTGTACTTATAGGGAATAATTCTTGAGACTTTTTATGAGTTCTTCGTCCTCATAAAGATTAATCATATTATACACTTCATGGTGTGCCTTAATGTTTGAAGACCTTGAAAATAAATTGTCTATTGATAACAGAATCGAGCACCGGATCAACCTCGACAACATTAGAAGTCTAAAATAAAGTAAGCATAAACAAAAATATTTTTAATATTACAAAAATAGAGAAAATACAATTATTACCACCATATTATTTTCCTTTGATTCATTAGTGCTCTTTCCAGTTAATTGCATTGCCTCACTATCCCAAATTCATTAGTGTTCTTTCCAATTAATTGCATTGCCTCACTATCCAAAAGTAATAATGAAATAAAACCACTACCATCCACATGTCAACTTGAAGTTTGTACCTAAAAGAAACATTTCAATAAATAAAAAATATTTATATATTTATTTATATATTACACAATATGAGAAATATCTATGTGTAGCATATGTCTCAATACGATCACAGTTATTGTAATAAAATTTATTTCCTATTTTATTAACCTTCTTTGGACATCTCTTGCATCCAACATATGACCATTCTTTTTCTAATTCTATATCAACAATAGTTGCAAGGATCCAAATGTGCCCCTTCTAGACACAAAAATAAATGGTCATTTTGCATACATAATTATAATTAACAAACACATGAATAGATATTAAAATTAAGTACCCGTGTGCATGCATCAATTCTTTGATAGGCATGACTTCTAAATTTTTTGAAGATAATTCGCTAGAGATAGAATAATTATATGTTGATGAAATTTGAGTGATCCTCTTATATGCGTCTCCTTGCAACTTGAATAATCTGTATACATCCGTAATTATAAAAAATAAATAGAAATACAAATATGATAGAGGATATCAAAAGTGCTTAAGAACCTCGATTTAAAATTGTCAACTTGTGGAAGATCAGAATTTATCCAAAGCTTTGTAAGATATTTGTCGAATGTCATCTTGAATTTTTGAAGTATAAATTATTTGGTCCCACAAAAAAATTCTTTATGACATACAAACCTAACTCCTTCATTTTTTATTTGAACATAAGAATTGCACACCTTCCAATGCTAGCATGAATACTATTCCCCTATGCATAAGAAAAATGCAAATATGAGATGAATAGTAAAGAGATGTTAAGTTTAGTAAAAATATGCGTACATTGATTTTATCTATAAATCTTAAACACAATATGTTCCTGGAAAAAATATGATGATCTATTTATTAAAGTAGCAAAAAATATTATATTTACAAATTTAAATTTAAATTTATAAAAATATTAAATATGCAATAGTTTATAAATAGAATAATCTCAATAACATATGTTTACCATTCCACATAAACATGCACACAAAAATTAATATGTGACATGGGTTTATGACCATCTTGCTGAAGATAATATTTAACTTTATATAATATGTAAAGTTCAACTGAATTTTATCTTAAGAATCCAATCATGGAGACGTCTTCCTAGTATATAAGTACGATTTATTATATAAAGCTTTTTTATAAGGCTATATGTTATAACTAAAGAAATAAAAATAAAAAGTTAATTATTAAAAATGAATTAAGTAAAAATTTAAAAGTTTATAACTATCAAATCATAAGCAAAAAAATTGGAATACATGATGAAAGCTTGCATGCGATTTCATGTTTCATGAGACATCCAATGTGGTATCATGAGATAAAGTACTATTGCATGGAATTAAATTAACTAAATATCCACAAGTTGATAAATATCAAATCATATGCTTCACTAAATAAGGCCACGTCATCAAATGTTGCATGCATTCTAGTTTGCAGATAGCAAGTAAGTAATATTGCTTGGACAAATGTGATTACATGCAATAACAATAAGTACAATAAAAAAATGAACACATAACAATCACGCTATCTAATTCCATTTTAATTTTCAATACACAAACGCATAAAAAATGGATGAAGACTATAAAAAATATAATTATATGGCGACAAATAAATTAGTGAAAAGTATTAATGTAATCAGATAATCTATAATGATAAAAAAATACCTTTTCATTTTGCAATATCATCTCAATGGATATCGTATTATTAAAATTTTCTCGAAAAGGAATGTGCCACAATCGCACTATGCGTACTTTAATATTCCATTGCATTGTAGATTCATCAACATCGCTAATAACATTCACTTTCGTCATTGAAGAAATACTACAATTATGGGAACCTAAAAATTTGGCAAAAAATTCAACAAATAGAACTATTAGGAGACAAAATTCTCATGAGAAAATTTTAAATATAAATGAAAAGATGATAAAAATATTAATACTCTACATTAGATTGATCAAAGGCTTCCCAATTCTCTGTTCCTTGTATGATATGCAATAAGCTTTCTCCGAAACATGAGAGAGAGAGAGATGTCATTTTGCATGAGAGAGAGTAAGAGTAGTTTTGATGCTGCAGTTGTATAATTAGTTATTATAATTAAAATAATACCTTTAACATATTGTATTAATATTTCCTCTAACATTTTTTTTGCAACTGTCTACTTTTAAAACTTTTGTTCATATAGTCTTATTATATTTCATTACGGTATATCATTTTTCTACAATAAATATGGGCACCTTGCATATTTCTATCTCACCATGTTCAACAAAATAAAATATTTATTTAAAGATAATTATATCATTATACCACAAACACTGGTGGATAAAAATATTTAATTGTCTTTTACATTTTGCTCTTGAGCCAATTAAGAAATTGTAACATAACTAATTATTTAAAACTCAATATTTAATATATACTATGAGCATGGAAATTAGAGGACACGTAGGAGTCTCTCCTTCAATATTATCTTCCTTATATATATATATATATATATATATATATATATATATATATATAATCCATAATCGTTCTTTTATATATATGTGTACTTTAATGCATTTTATTAGTTGTATTTAGGAGTAAGAAATTATACTATATCTTAGATTTTCAAATTAAAATGTTTTGTTGTGCAAACAGGTTAAACAAAAAGTTATTTTAAGTTAGCAATAGTTAAACAAAAAATTTAATTTCTGAATAATAAATTATATTGTTTTGTTTATCTATGTTTTTTATTACAATGTGTACTACAAATTAAAAATAAAAAATTATATTAAATTTATATTTATCAAGAAGTGAATGTCAAATAAATACAAGTAATTTAATTTTTTTACCATGTTTATGATCATATTTTTGTTCTATTGAACTGTTCATTTTAATTATGTGAGAATTGGATTCATTTTAATTTGTTTTTTTAACATTGTCATTACTTATTAATTTCTATTGTATTGTATTTGTTTATATCAAGAAGTAAATGCCGATAAATATGAAGAATTATTTTCTTGCAATCATGTTTTTATGGCTATATTCTATCTGCATCTTTTTTTACCTTATTTTTTTGTTCTATAAATTGAAGTCCTTTTACTTTGTTTTAGAATATCATCATTACTATTTATTTTATGTTTATTATAAAGTTTTTTTAATTGTATTTAAACATTTGTCCATTTATTTCTACCATTTCTTATATAATTTTATTTCTTCTTAAAATATTATCAATGTACATGTGCAAAAAAAATGTTATTTACTTCTTTATTGCGGGAGCTGTGTCATTTTCTTAAAGTTCTTTGAATTATTACATAATTATAAATTATCAAAAATGATTTTCCGTCTTTAGGGGTGTTCACGGGTCGGGTTTGACCCGACCCGTGAACAAACCCGACCCGACCCAGCCAAGTTTGGCCGGGTCGGTTCGGGTAATGCCCTTTTTTCCCTTGTGACCCGACCCAACCCGACCCGGGCCGAGTCGAGTTGGGTTGGGTCGGGTCGGGTGGTCGGGTTACCCGACCACCATTATTCTTTTTTTTTATTTTTTCTTTCTATTTTTTTAATATAATAAATATTTATTACTTTGTTTTAATACTAATAAAATATTTTTAAATATCAAAACATATTGTTTTCATATTTATATATTTTTCTACATTTAATATAGTTTATTTTTATATTTTTTCAATTTTTAATAATATAAAACTCTTAGATTAACTATAAAAATCATTTAAAATTTAGAAAAAAAAAAGAAAAACCTGGATCGTCGGGTGGGTCAATTCGGGTTGGAGAGACCCGACCCGACCCAAAGGTCGAATATTCGAGTCCGACCCGGTGAACACCCCTACCCTTCTTTATCTAAGCTATACATGAGTAATGCACATATTTAATATTATTTAGAAGAAAAAAATGATCTAACTCTTAGTTTTATTTTATCTTTAAAATTGGATGATATATAAACTCCACAAATTGAAAGTAATTAAATTGATTAGCAGCATTAATTAATTTTATCTTGCAAAATTTGATTTTATCTCTTAGTTGATTTTAACTGGCACACTTAATTAGACCAATTCTCTCATATATACAAATTATTAATAACTAATCCTATCATAATTTACTTTTGACGGCATTTACAAATTGTTTATATCAAGAAATAAAATCGTCGTCTATAAATATATACTATCGGTTGAATAAAAATATAATTTATTTACATTTCTGATTTAATTACATAAAATAAAAAATATAATAAAGTTTGTTAAATTAGGTAATAAATTAAATATAAAAGGTAAATCTAATTTAATTAGGAGTAGGTGTTAACTTTGTGTTCCTAAATATATAAGCCTAATCATAATATAACCATATAACTAATCCAATCAATGTATCCTAATATTAACATTGGTAATATATATATATATATATATATATATATATATATATATATATAGCAGCATATTTCAATTCTAATAATAATCCAAATATATAAATTTGTATCCTCGAATTATGTTAAACTAATCATAATTCTAATCCTACAAATCTAATATTAAATCTAAGATGAGTAATACTAATACATTAAAATCCTAATCCTAAATATAATTTTAATCTATAAATATATATACTATAAGATTATTAATTCTTTGTTTTATATAGATTCTAACTTTATTACATGGATTAGAATGCCTCCTTTCACTTTATTCTCGCTTATCTATTTTCTCATTGTTTTCTCATGTTTGTAATTTTTTCTTATTATTAAAACACCCCTAATTAATCTATAATTTATTAACCATTACAAGCATGTCAGTTTTTACTTTTTCTTCCACCTTCTCTCTACCATAAGTGATATCCTTAAATTGTATATTTAAGCTATGATTTAATGCACTCATATTATTTAAATGACATTTTTTCCCTTTATATATATATATATAAGCCATTAAGCATGTCGATTTTTCCTTTTCCCTCTATCTTCTTTTTAACATTAAATTATGTATTTAAGATATGATTTAATACATTCATAATATTCAAACTTCTCTGTATGGAATCTGAAAAAAATGCATATTTAACTCTTGGCATTCAATGAATCAGTTACGTGCAATATAGTATTTGCGTGTAACATTAGTTTTAAAATTTAAACCCCTCCCCTCATCTTATCATAGTTATATTGATCATTAATACCAAATAAAAAAAATTAAATAAGCTTTCCTTATTATATATTTAATACACATAAAAAATTGAACGGTCAAGTACTTTTAGCTTTCTATTTTATTTATTTAATATTATTATTTTAACTTTTTAATGATGATTGAGATTAAAATTTGAAAAAAAGTTGAATGATCGTGTTTGAAAATTTTGAAAAATTAAATGACCATGTAGATGCAACGTTAAGTTTGTATAGAGAAAAAAGAAAAATGTTGACGTGACATTCTTATTTTTAAATTTTATATGAATGAGAGAAAAAATATTGACGTGATATTATGTAAGCATTCACGTCAATGATTCCCTGATTAATTGATGATAATCGATTACGATAATCACGATCGAAATATTTTTTAAATTGAATGTCCGTGATATTACAAAGTTAAGTTGAATGATTATATTAAAAATATTTCATAAGTTGGATGATCAAATTTTACTCGGGAATCCTCTAGGTTCTTGTGAGCATGATGACTAAGATGAGGAAGCCTTAGGGGTGTGCTTGGGTTGACTGAATGAGGCGCACGACGATGACCTCGGCTCAACGGAGAGAGGGGTGTCGCCCCATCGCGTTGTCAGAGGAAAAGGGGGAAGGGGCAACATGCTGCCTCTTTCTCTAATATTTTTTTTATTAAATATTATATTATTATTTTACTATTTTTATTTATATTATATATTAACATGTTAGTAAAGGAGTGATAATTGACACACGCCGAGAAAGAAATGTGACGTGTAGCATCCAAATAGACTAGGCAACCGATAATCGTATCCAGGTAAAAAAAGGTCAAATGGTGAAATAGATTAATAATTGGAGAGTAATCTAATTACCAAGTAAAGTTGAAATACAAAATAAAAAAGAGTAAAACTAAAGTCATTTACTGAAATTTACCCTCTCAAATTTTCGGCACCATAAATTTTTTTTATTGGAATATATCTGTAACGACCCCAATTTTTGAGAGTTAGAAAAATAATATTTTATTATTTATTTTGAGAAAAATGACCATTAATATTATTATAATAAATAATTCCGAAAATAAAGGAAAATAGGGGAGGAGTTTAATTAAGGATAAAAGTGTATTATGGGATATTTATTTAAATTCGGAATTATTTAATTATTAAAACAAATCAAAATTGTTAAAAGAGATTAATTAAAAGATTAAATTTGATTAGGATTGTAAGTTATAGATGAATTGGAGATAAAGATTTAAGAGCCTATAAATAAACCTTGAAGGTTAGCCGTCAAAGTAATTTCAGTTTCTTTGGTTCTTGGTGTCCGACGGCAGAGGCATGGCAAGGCATGATTCAACGTCGAACGACTACGAGGTACGTAGAGGGGATCCGTAGGTTTATTAGATTATGATAGTTTTTTTTTGTAAAGCCTATTCATATCGACTTTGTCGAAAGAAAAAAAAAATAATGTTACGGCCGAAGAGTTAGGTTTCGGCCGTAATGAAATAATAGAGAGAGGAGAGTAGGGTTTTTACGGCCGAAGAGTTAGGTTTCGGCCGTAATGAAATAATAGAGAGAGGTGAGTAGGGTTTTTACGGCCGAGGAATTAGGTTTCGGCCGTAATGAAATAATAGAGAGAGAAAAGGAAGAAAGAGAAAAGGGGAGATAGATTGGCCGTAAAGGAAATGAAAAAAAAAAAAGTGTTACGGCCGAAGAGTAGAGTTTTACGGCCGTAATGGATAGGCCGTAACGGGATGGCCGTAATGGAAAGGGAGTAAAAGTTGAAAGCCGTAATGGAATAGGGGTAAAAGAATTTCGGCCGTAATAGAATAGAAAAGGGATTGGCCGTAATGGATTGGCCGTAATGGAATTAAAAGAAAAAAAATTGGAGATTAGGTTTTACGGCCGAGAAGTTGGGAGAGAGAGAAAAGAAGAGAGAGAAAAGGGGGTAACGGAATAGATTGGCCGTAAAGAAAAAAAAAATGTTACGGCCGAAGAGTAGAGTTTTACGACCGTAACGGGATAGGCCGTAACGGAATTGATGGTCGTAACAGAAATGGGTAATAGAATAGGGTGTAACAGGAAGGCCGTAACAGAAAGGGGGTAATAGAATAGGGTGTAACAGGAAGGCCGTAACAGAAAGGGGATAATAGAATATGGTGTAACAGGAAGGCCGTAACAGAAAGGGGGTAATAGAATAGGGTGTAACAGGAAGGCCGTAACAGAAAGGGGGTAATAGAATAGGGTGTAACAGGAAGGCCGTAACAGAAAGAGATAATAGAATAGGGTGTAACAGGAAGGCCGTAACAGAAAGGGGGTAATAGAATAGGGTGTAAAAGTTTATGGCAGTAATGAAATAGGGGGTAAAAATTTGGAGAGAGAATTTACGGCCGTAAAAATCAGAGAAGATGGAGAGAAAGAAAAATGATGTTACGGTCGTAATGAACAGAGAGTACTACCTAGAGTTATTATTTATTTTTTAGTAAATTTTAATTACTGATTATTATTGTTGTTATTAATTAATTTGATGTATTAATGATATTGTTGGTGATTGATTTGTTTATACTATGATGAACTTTGATTTTGATTGTATTGTTGACCTACTTAGTTTGGAGTTCAGAATTTATCTCATTGATAATTTATTTAAAGATAGACATTTTAGGTAAACAAGATAAAAGCCGAAAGCTACTGGGCCCATGTTCACTGATTGCCACTAAGCCGGGACCAATTGAATTGAATTGAATTGAATGGGGCAGATAGTGTAAAAACTATGGCTGTCCTGTGTATGGTCACTCGTCCCCCACCATACACGAACCCATTGAATCGTATTGGGCTTGCCGTGGCACTGATCCCCTACTGGCCTGCATGAAAGTGGCATGGTGTCCCTTAATTGACTGAGCGCTCCTCATTGAATTGGATAACTCCGAACATTGTAAATTGAATTGAATTAAATTAAAATCGAATCGAATTGAGATGGATTGAAATCGAATTGAATAGATCATGGTCATTTGGATACTGACGTTGATTGGCATTGCCTCCGCCCATTGAATCGAATTGAATTGTAATTGACCAATGACCATTGATATTGAATTGAAAATTGTTGAATTGAATAGTGTAATAGTGATCAGACATTTAATTGCTAAATCAATATTGATTGATCATCTGATCTTTTTATGATCCTTCCTATTGATTTATGATTTTATTGTCCTATTGTTATATTGAATCATCGATCCAATTGATTAGGCAATTATTAATTGCTGTCTCTATTGATTGGTCTTTTGACCATAACTTGATATAGTTGCTCATGTTGATAAATTGTTATATTGTAAATTGATTATTGTATTGATTGCTCAATTGGCTCATCATTGATTATATCTTATTTTCGATTGAGCATATTGATTGTTTAGTAGACCCTACGTACTGAGTATTTTTATGCTCATGGATATTTTCCTGTACCTGGATCCGTGCAGGTGAGAGTACTTTGATAGAGGATGATCCTGCAGGTGGCTATGCTCGGTGATAGACAGATGTTGCACATGTTCTAGATTGAGTTGTCTAGTTTTTATTATTTCCGCATTTATTAGAATTGTGAACTTATTAATATTTTAATTATTTTGAATATAATGGATTATTAGCTGTTATTATTGAAAAAGTCTTCCGCATTTATTGTTTATATTCCGCAAAAATGTTTTATAGAAAATTGAGTAGCACCTTTGGGACGACTCTGAGCACGTGAAAGTCACGTGGGTCTCGGGCGTTACAATATCACTTGGTTTTTTAATTTTAATTTACTCAAATCATTCTGTACAAGTAACTTATCTATTTTCAAATCCGTGGTATTTGATCATAAATACATTAATAATACTTCAATGTCTTTTTGGCAGTCCGAGTTATGGCGTAATTGTTGCTACATTTAGCAGTAGACAATTTTTTTTTCAAAAAACCATTTCAATTTATTTTTAAAATTAAAAAAAGTGCTAAACTCAATTAGAAAAAAAAACTCTAAGACCAATTTGATAATAGAATTAGACTAGAATATCTTATTCCAATCTGGTTTCCCAAATAAAGGTCAATGGATTGGTTTCCACACAGCCTTTTTAAACTTGGACGAGTGTCAAGTCTAGGTGGCTTCCACCTCCAGGCGATATCTTTTTTTGTTTTATTTTTTTATTTAATCTTTCTTTTTTTTTCTTTTCAACTTTTTTTCCTTTTCCTATTTTTTTTCTTTTTTTATCTTGCTCCTATACAATTATTTATTTATCAAATATAAAATACTTATAATAAAGGATTAATATACTTTTATTTATATTTAGTATTTCAATCAAAAATAATATTTTATTAAATATAATTCATTAAATTTTGATTTTTATATTTAAACAAAAAATTCCATAAAAAATTTTACTCATACTTTTATTTTTATTATGTAATAAATTATACTTTATATATAATAATTATTATTTTTAATTCAAACATTCACTAAAAATTAATTCATCATATTTACTCTTTTCTAACATATCAATTCCCTAGTTCCTTATCATTATGTTTTACTCCATCAAATCACACCCCAAATTAATCTATCTATCAATTCAACTATTTAGCAAGAATTTAAGAGGGATTACAATTTCATTTTCAAATGCAGCTTAAAGAATCGATTTTTCGGACTCATAACTCATAATTTATTTTGATAGTATAAAAATAATAAAATACAAAAATAATATTAGAATAAAATGAAGATATTTCCTACCTCGTCTTATTCTCTATCCCACCTTGTTACAAAAAATAGTGTTATATCAATGATATATAAATATTAAACATATCTCGACCATGGAATTGGGACAGTTCAATTTTAATTTTGTTTGAGCCCCTTTTTTTTAATGGATTGATTGTTCTAACACTACAGCAATACAAACACACATATATATGGCGAGAAAAAAAATTACAGGAGTGCGATAAGTGACATAATAATAAAATGACATGTGTTAAATTTTATTTAAGATAATATATATATATATATACAAATTTAATTTAACGCTTTTAGGAAATAAAAGTTATTTTAGAATAGTTTATTATATAAATCAACAACAAGAAAAGAAGATTAAATTTATGAGCATATTTTGATTAGAAGTAGATTCTTTTAGTATGATTAAAATAAATTATATTTTCTATCTAAAATATAATACACAAGTATTTTTTTTAAAATATAATTCATTTATCTACAATTAGAAAATAAACAATACTTCCCCTTAAGAAAAAGTATTATTCCCAGAAATTTTAAAAATAAATGTTTGAATTTTATTATGATTAAAATAAATAATATTTCCTTTCTTAAAGGTATCATAGCAGAAATAAATAATATATATATATTAAAAGTTAATGAGTCATTTTTGGTTTAAAAATTAATTTAAATTTAAGAAATTGAGACCAAATTGTAGGGTGAAAATAGTACGGATGAGATTGGATTTTCAGTTCAAAGAAATCATTTGTTATATTTTGGATCAATAAATTATCATAAAATTATTTTAAAAAAATAAAAATCACTCTCTAGCAGGTCAATTTTTTCGGATAATTTTTTAGGATTCTACTTTTATATAATTATTTTTTTAAAATATATATAATAAATTGAAGTTAAGATAAAAAGTGTTTAATTTCATATTAAATATAAAATATACTACTAAAATTTCAAAGTTATGAAATTAAATTTGGATAATGTGATAGAAAAGTATGAAAATTTATACAAAAATATTATATCTATAATAAAAAATGGATAACATATGAATTAATTATATAAATAAAAAATAATAAATAAATGGGCCATACTATTTTTTGGGGTGGGCCCTAATTTTAGAGGGTGAATTTTAGTTTATTAAAAACCCATTAAACTTTTTATTTTTTTCTATTCAATTTTTTGGGTCATCGTATTATCGTACCGTTGTAAGTGATAGGTTTTTCAAATTGGTGAGGTTTTTTACACCCCTAAGATGAAAAATTCTTTTTTAAAAGATAATGACAAGTATAATAAAAAAATGATATTTATTTATTAAAAGATAATGTATTGTTTTTTAAATAAAAAAAATAAAAACTCAATTTGTGTATGATTAAAATAAAACAAGTATAATAAAATATTATATTATTTCATTTTTAGAAGATATTTTTTGTTTCCAAAATTAAAATAATTTAAAACAAACAATTCAATTTGAATCCAATGAAAATTAATATAACCTTATGAAAGAAATAAAGAAAAGTCTTTTTGAAAAATAATTAATTATTTAAGAAAAATAATTTAAGTAGGAGTTGGGATTTTGATAAATTTAAAATGAGTTTTAAAATTTTCAAAATAAACTAACCTATTTATCACATTCAAATACTAATAAATTAGTTTTGATAATTAGTATAAGTTATAATATTTCAGTGATATAGTATGTATTTTTGCAGTATCCGTTCCCTATGGCAGACCCTGTAACTTATTGTTGTACTGTAGTTTTTTCGTTGTTTGTGTATCCCCTAGTAATATATCTATCAGACTATCATTCTAGCACTTTTTCCTTTATAACAACTAGTTATAAATCCCTTGCATGGTTGACAAATATTACAAAAAAATGTATAATTGAAATATTATAATTTATAATAATTATCAAAACTTTATTTATATTTGTATAATAATTTATAAAAGTGTAGTAGTATAATATTTTATTATACTTATCCATTACTTTTAAAAAAAAATATTATTTATAATATATAAAGATGATATTTGATATTTAATATCTGATTAATATAATTTAATAAAAGATAATTATACACAATTATAATATTTATTAAATTAGACAACATATATTAGTGCTAATCTTAAATCTCATGCGATGCACGAATGTGAAATATTATAAAAATACATAGTATATAATTAAAATATTATAATTTATAATAATTATAACAACTAATTTATTAGTATTTAAATGTCATAAATAGGTTATTCTATTTTGAAAAGTTTAAAATTCAATTTTAAATTACCAAGTCCCCAACTTCTAATTAAATTAATTTTCTTAAATAATTAATTATTTTCAACTGAAATTGATTATTACCTTATATAACTAATTATTATAAGATAAGTTTTTATTTTGTGAAAATAAATTAGATTTGTATATATTACCTGATATAAAAATTTGACACATCATCATTATATGATGCCATTTTGTGTTTTTATCTCTCCTTATATTATTATTATTATTATTATTATTATTATATAGATAACTAATTTTTATTCTTAATATTTTTTTTAAATAAATATGTAAATGTATTATGATGGAAATCTTATTTGGATTTGAATAATTAGAACAATTCGTTTAAATATTAGCACATATTATATATATTAGAATTATAAATGAAATTTGAATAATAAGATATGTTTTCGGATCTTACTAATGCATTAGTAATAGTTAACATATAACTATGCCTTTACAACAAAATTTTATTATACATTATTTTTTAATACCTAAAAATACAATATTATAAATATTATAAATGTCTTCGGATATTATTAATACATTAGTAATAGCTATAGTTAACAAATAATTATGCATATAATAACTCTAAGAGATAGATTGAGTTTTAAATCATATGTGCTAGGAGTAGGAGAAATATTATTGTTATAAAATATTAGGATAAAACTAACTTACGAATTACTTGCACACACATTAGGATTAGGAGTTGAAAAAAATTAGGATTGTGACAAACTTTTATTGTACAATTTTTCATTACTGAATAAAATAATAATTAATATATTGGGTTTTGGATTTGAAATAAAAAAATTAGGATTATAACAAACTGTTCTTATACACACTTTTTTTTTATTCCAAATAAAATAGTTATTATAAGTATTAAATATTATGATATATATTTCTTTGTCTACTTAAATGATATTTCTAATCAACTTAAATTTATCTAATAAAATTTAAAAGGAATTAAAATTATCTAAGGATCATTGATTTGATTAGCACGTATTTGATTTCTTTCCATGTTAATAGAATTATAGATCTATAATTTGAATTAAATTGAGATTATTATCTTAAATATTAATAATATTAATATTAATATGATTCAAATTGAATTGCATAATTTTAATTATTTTTTAATTCAGAAAATAACAAATTATGTTTTAAAAGGAATGGTTTTTACTCATAATAATACTCAATTTGATAAAAATGAAAGATTAATCTTAATTTGATTCAAATTGAATTATTTACTTAAATTTATTTTAAATTCCTAAAGTAACGAATTATTTATTTTACTTTTGTTACCTTATATAACAAACTATTATAAGATAGTATTTATTTCTTTTTAATCATACTCAAATTGGTAAAAGAAGAAAGACTCTTGATTTTAGTCAAATTAAATTATTTATTTTAAATTGTTTTTTCACTTTTCTGAAAAATGACAAATTATTTTTTAAATAGGAATTATTTTTACTTGTAAGCATACTCAAATTGATACAAATGAAATACTAAACTTAATTTGATTAAAATTAAATTATTTGTTTATAAAATTTTCTTCCAAAAATAACAAATTATTTCTTTTAATTTCGTTACCTTATATAACGTACTATTATAACATTATTTATATTTATTTTTAATCATACTCAATTTGATAAAAGAAGAAAGATTAATCTTAATTTGACTCAAATTGAATTATTTATTTTAAATTATTTCTAAATTTTGAAAATAAAAAATACTTACAAAATATCTTTTAGAAAGAAAATAATTTATTTTAATATACTCAAATGGATAAAAAGAAAAGATTAATCTTAATTTGAATCAAATTGAATTTTTATTTTATATTATTTTTAAATTCCTAAAATAACAAATTATTTTTTACTTACATAATATCTTTTAGAAGGAAAATAATATTTTATTTTAATCATACTCAAATAATTGAATATTACTTTTTAAAATATTATTATTTATCTGACTTTTTCATGTATTGTATATTATTAATACTGAGTTTTATATATTGTTACCTTTATGCAACAAACTTTCTAAAGATTAGTTTTATCTTTTAGATTTAAACTGAATTAATATTTTATCTTAAAAATAAGATTAATTTTATCTTTTAGATTTAGATTTATTAATTATGTTAATTATTATTATTATTTGACACATGTCGTCATGATATTTCGTCACTTGTCGCGTTGCCTCTCGTACTTTTACCGGGAACTACAGTTTCATTTTCAAATGCAACTTAAGGAATCGATTTTTCGGACTCATAACTCATAATTTATTTTGATAATATAAAAATAGTAAAATAAAAAAAATATTAAAATAAAATGAAGGTATTTCCTACCTCATCTTGTTCCCTACACCACCTTGTTACAAAAATAGTGTTATATCAATGATATATAAATATTAAACGACCATGGAATTGAGACAGTTCAATTTTAATTTTGTTTGTGCCCCTTTTTTTTTTAATGGATTGATTGTTCTAACACTAGAGCAATACAAACACACACATATATATGGCGAGAAAAAAAATTACAGAAGTGCTTTAAGTGACATAATAATAAAATGACATGTGTTAAATTTTATTTAAGATAATATACATACAATTTTAATTTAATGTTTTTAGGAAATAAAAGTTATTTTAGAACAGTTTATTATATAAATCAACAAAAAGAAAAGAAGATTAAATTTATGAGCATATTTTGATTAGAAGTAGATTCTTTTAGTATGATTAAAATAAATTATATTTTCTATCTAAAATATAATGTACAAGTATTTTTTTAAATATAATTCATTTTTTTATAATTAGAAAATAAACAATACTTCCCTTTAAGAAAAAAGTATTATTCCCAAAAATTTTAAAAATAAATGATTGAATTTATTATGATTAAAATAAATAATATTTCCTTTCTTAAAGGTATCATAGCAGAAATAAATAATATATATACATATATATATGTATATTAAAAGTTAATGAGTCATTTTTGGTATTAAAAATTAATTTAAATTTATGAAATTGAGACCAAATTGTAGGGTGAAAGTAGTACGGATCATATTGGATTTTCGGTTCAAAAAATCATTTGTTATTTTTTGAATCGATAAATTATCATCAATACTTGGACACACATTAGGGATTAGGATTTGAAATAAATTAGGGTTGTGACAAATTTTTATTGTACATTTTTTCATTTCTGAATAAAATAATAATTAATATATTGGGTTTAGGATTTGAAATAAAAAATTAGGATTATAACAAACTGTTCTTATACTTACATTATTTTTTTATAATTCTGAATAAAATAGTTATTATAAGTATTAAATATTATGATATATATATATATATTTTTGTCTACTCAAATGATATTTCTAATCAACTTAGATTTATCTAATAAAATTTTTAAAAAATTAATGTTATATAAGGATCATTGATTTGATTAACACGTATTTGATTTCTTTCCATGTTATTAGAATTATAGATCTATAATTTGAATTAAATTGAGATTATTATCTTAAATATTAATAATATTAATATCAATATGACTCAAATTGAATTATATAATTTAAATTATTTGTAATTAAGAAAACAACAAATTATGTTTTAAAAGGAATGATTTTTACTCGTAATAATATTCAAATTGATAAAAATGAAAGATTAATCTTAATTTGATTCAAATTGAATTATTTACTTAAATTTATTTTAAATTCATAAGGTAACAAATTATTTATTTTACTTTTGTTACCTTATATAACAAACTATTATAAGATAGTATTTATTTCCTTTTAATCATACTCAAATTGGTAAAAGAAGAAAGACTAATCTTAATTTTAGTCAAATTAAATTATTTATTTTAAATTATTTTTTACTTTTCCAAAAAATGACAAATTATTTTTTAACTATGAATTATTTTTACTTGTAAGCATACTCAAATTGATACAAATGAAATACTAAACTTAATTTGACTCAAATTAAACTATTTATTTATAAATTTTTCTTCCAAAAATAACAAATTATTTCTTTTAATTTCGTTACCTTATATAACATACTATTATAACATTATTTATGTTTACTTTTAATCATACTCAAATTGATAAAAGAAGAAAGATTAATCTTAATTTGACTCAAAATAAATTATTTATTTTAATTTTTTTTAAAATTTGAAAATAAAAAATACTTACAAAATATCTTTTAGAAAGAAAATAATTTATTTTAATATACTCAAATGGATAAAAATAAAAGATTAATCTTAATTTGAATCAAATTGAATTTTTATTTTATATTGTTTTTAAATTCCGAAAATAACAAATCATTTTTTACTTACATAATATTTTTTAGAAGGAAAATAATATTTTATTTTAATAATACTAAAATAATTGAAGATTAATTTTTAAAATATTATTATTTATCTGACTTTTTTTATGTATTCTATATTATTAATATTGAGTTTTATATATTGTTAACTTATGCAACAAACTTTTTAAGATTGATTTTATCTTTTAGATTTAAATTGAATTATTATTTTATCTTATTTTTTATTTCCAAAAATAAGATTAATTTTATCTTTTAAATTTAGACTTGTTAATTATATTAATTATTATTATTATTTGACACATGCCGTCATGATATTTCGTCACTTGTCACGCTACGAGCTCTCGTACTTTTATCTTTGTTTATATATATATATATATATATATATAGACATAGAATATAGATGATATGAAAATATCTTTTCATTAAAAAAAGTAAAAAGTATTTACTTTTGTACGTGTCAAAATTAAAATTTCTGTTTTTGTCTACAAAACATCAACTTTTAAATTACTTGCAAATTAGCTACTTTCATATTTTATTACAAATAAAATAAAATTGACCAACTCGACACTTTTCACAAATATACCTGATTTTTTACCAAAATAATTTTACAACTGGCAACATCTAAAGGATAATATTTCATATTTAGCCTTAAGATAATCTCGGCATCACATAAAATTAAAAAAAGGTAAAATACTCGTATTTATTTTTTTCCCCAAAAGTTTTAGTTAACAGATTTTTCAATCAAATATAGCACAGAAAAATTGACTATCGATTGCGCAGTTTATATAATTTTGCATAATAACAATAAATTTTAGGATAAATTCATGATAAATTTAAATTCAGACCTGTTCTTATAGTTTATATTATAACTTATGTTGTCAAGAATTGTTAATCTAAAAGACAACAAATTAATAAAAAAAAAGACAATTTAAAAGATATCTTCCAATATAAAATAAAAGGGGAAAAAAATATCCAAAGGCAGAAGAGACCTTCCTCCAAACTTCGAATTTTGCGAGAAACTTCGATTAATTACGGCCCCCGATCGACGCGGGCGCCTCGAGCTCCATCGGATTCTACGGCGCCATTAGCGGGTAGCTCTTCCTTCGTTTCTCTAATCTTTTTGTTCGGTTCTCGAATCTCGCCGCAATATTTGGTAGATTTTATTGATCCCTAACGTATAGGTTCTGTGCGGATTCCATCGGCGAAGATCGTGATCTAATTACAGTAATTCAGGCGGAAGAAAGAATAAAGGACGATTTTTGACCGCTTTTAATTTGGTAATCTCCAAGTTTTATTTTTATTCATTGTATTATTATTTTCATTGTTAATCTTTCAATTTACTTATTTAGCTATCTTTTTCATTGTAGCGGTCGTTTGGGGTATCTTCTGTCCTGAGTTCATTGTCAAAAGGTCAGATTCTATTGGTTTTATTGCTTTTGCTAAACTTTTGCCACATTCCGTAGCGATTTCATCCAATCAAGGTCGAAACTCTAGTATTTGATGCAGTTCTTCTGTTTCAACCTCACTACTACTCATTTCCATGGGATCATATTTGTGAAAAGAGTCTTTTTTATTTTACTTTTTTGTTCATTAGGATTGGATTTTAGAAAGGGGGCACAAATTATTTCGTTCATTCGAAATTTGATAACATCTTCTGAATCAGTGTTTTGATTGGGGTTGTAACTGTATAAGGATGATTGATATCTTCTTTTTTTTTCAGGAATTGCCGCCTACTGGTCAAGCTTTGGCACAGAGGGTTCAGCTCACAGAAGTGATTTCTGTGGGCAGAAACCCTCTTTGATTCAAATTAGTGCACATTTGTTGTCACTAGGAAGGAAAGGGAAGCAAATAATGGATATGCTGTCTGATATGTCCATGTGCTGAAGTGCAGAGTTGTTGGAGATTTTGAATATTCAAAAAATTGTGAAAGTTGGGATAATGGGATCTGTCTGCTCTTGTTTACAATTAGAGGATTTCCAAGAACATGGACGTCACAGTGGTTCAGTATTTAGAAATTGTGTCTGTCTCAGATGCTTAATGCAACAATTTTTACATATGGTATGCAGATCCATTGTTTATCTTGAAATTATTGGTGATGCTAATTTTTCATGTCATGAGCATTGCTTTTTCCTGCAAAATTCTAAATACCTGAAATCTGTATATATTGGGTATTAAGATGGCAAAATATTCTAAATCAAGAACTGTTGTTTATCAATTTTGTGCCTTGAAAGTTATTGACTGTCGGCAGCAGGTGTTGATAGTACTATAACTGGGAGGAGCAACAACAACAACAACAACAACAAAGCCTTATCCCACTAGGTGGGGTCGGCTACATGGATCATACGACGCCATCCCGCTCTGTTGATCCATGTTCATAAGATTCGACATGATTTTATGTTGGCTGTCGGGGCCTAACACAACCCTCCTCCTTTATCCGGGCTTGGGACCGGCTATAAAATATAGGCGGAGTTTGGGAGGAGCAAATGATCTAAATTTATATTTGAGGGGACTATACTAAATCTGATATATATCATAATGGAGTCAACACTCTTGTATAACTATTAGCGCATTTACACCACATTCTGGTATATTCATTGTGAAAATTGAATCTAATTTTCCAACAAATGTTTGTCCTGGAGGTGCTCCCTTGTGCTGAGTCAAAAACTGTTATAGTTTCTCTCACCGTTTTCGATTTAGCCACTCCTGCTTAGATGGAGGAGGTTATGAATAACATGCTTGCATTGGTAGTTGATCTGTGAATGTTTTCAATTATTTCACTATTTTGCTGTTTGTCAGCACAAGGTAAGTTATCCTTTGAGCTCATTAATCATGGCCATTCAATTATAAGTATTTATCATTCCTCATTTGAAATGCAAGAGATACTGGTAGTTGATTTACTTCTTTTCTTGAGGAACTAGATATCAACTCTTTTTTTTAAATCACATTATTGATTAATTAAACACTTATCACTTCAATGACTAATATATTGTCTTTGATATTATAATTTGGATGTTGACATTGTGTGTGCAACTTTTATTTTCAGTCACTTGGATTATTCCTAGGTTTGTCATTTACAAATTAATCTTGCAGTATGCTGCGTTATTTCTGAGGGATGAGGTGCATACTATCTCTCCTGTGCAAGGCTTCACATATACTGAGACAACAGTAGACAACTCTATACCTGATACTTTTCGTCCTCCTCCACGACCTATACCTTATGATGACCCCAGGTGCTCCCGTCTGCAACATGATGGACTGGTCTTAAGGCGTGATAAATCTTCAAGTCATTTCCATGATGAATCTGAACCACTTAGAAGCAGCAGTAATCAGATTGGAGAAGAAATGATGGAAACCAAGTGTAGATCTAACTATGAAGGTGGATCCAAAATGTGCCGTCCTGAGTCTTCACTTCATAACCTGTCGTTAGAAGTCACGAAAGAAACAACTTATATATTTCCCTCATCTGAAGATGATGATGTTTGTCCAACATGTCTAGAAGGTGATTTGTACAATCCAGTTCATACATTCTCCTTTATAGTAGTATTAAAATGGTAGTTGCTTTAGAAAATACCTGAAATAGATTGAGAGGATTGCGCATTGGATATCTATAATTTTTACTTCTTTTAAGAGGTAAAGAATAATTAAAGAATTTCAGATGGTTAAATCATTAAAACTATCCCTTTGGGCCAAGATAAGTAAAGATAAGCAATAACAGATATAACATAAAATTCATTTTTGAGATATTGGTTCAGGTTTTATAATTTATATAATTTAAGGAGTCATCTTTTCCATCCTAGATAAGGTTCGAAAACAGTTTTCCATTAAAAAGACCTTAAATGTTGCCCAAATCTGACTGCAGAATTCCTGGTCATGAGTAAGTGTTTTCATCGTATTGATGTGCATGCAACAATGCAGCCTGTTGCCTGATCAATCTCACTGAAAGTTAATATTAGTCATTGCATATTTGTTGACTACTCTGTTTGAAATCTTATGTTTCTCCTAATTCTAATCCACTTTTGGCATGACTTAACTAGAAAGAGATATTATTTTTTCATTCTTTCTGGTTTAGTAAGAGTAACTTTTCACAGTTCTAATATCTAGATTGATTTTAAGAAAATATATTTATTACTGCTCTTCTAGTGCTCATAGAAGTAAGAAAATTTAGTATCTCTTAAGTAGATCAAGAGATATTTTATTTGCATGGTTTCTGTTTGATATTCCATTTTAACTTCATAGTTTGAAGCCTTCAACGAATCTTCATACCTCATGATGTGAATAACACTGTATACAGATGCTTCCTAATTAATTATTGAACGCAGTTTGGAATCGATATAAACCATCTTCTATCAGAATTCTTATGATTCGTTATAAGCTGTCACACATTAGTATCATGCCCTGTCAGCTTCAAAAAGAAGAACTTGCATATGACCTTTTTAAAGAGGGAACTTGCAAAGAAGCTCTATGAGAGTTAAACATCTTATAAGATTATATTTGTAACTGTTGTGAAACTTGAAAGTGCAATACATATTTGAGAATATCCGTACAAAAACACAGTACTACTACCATGAACATGTTCTTATGATACATGAAAGCTTGCATAGCCTTTTATATCTTTCTAATTTAATGCCTTTTCTCTTCAGAATACACTACAGAAAATCCGAGGATAACAATGAAATGCTCTCATCATTTTCATCTAGGCTGTATATACGAGTGGATGGAGAGAAGTGAAGCCTGTCCAGTCTGTGGCAAGGTAGGTTCCTTTTCCTTAGTGCAGCAATCAGCAGTGGAAGCTTAAGTATATGATGCTTACTTATAATCAGGAGTGACATTGGAGCACAGATAACTTTAGCCAGTAAAACTAAAAACCAGATGAACATTACAATTTAGTAAGTTCAGATTCTTTTTCTTTGAGCTCTAAGACCGTAGTGCTCTGGTTATATGTTGAACGTGAGATGGCGTATATTTCATTGTGGTTGGCATATATTTCGTTGTGGTTGGCATATATCTCATTGTGGTTGTTTGAAGTTGTTCAATTTTTGAAACTGAATATTAGTTACAGTATGCTCTGAAAAAAATATTAGTTACAGTTCCATATAATTCAAACCTAAGATTTTGATTTCCATCCAAAGTAGGTAGAATAGTTATACCAGGGAAAGACAAGAAATAGAAACAAATGACACAGATGGGCGACCGAAATAATGAATAGATTGCAATTAATTTCCATATATTAGTTACAGTATGCTCTGAACAGTTCCATATAATTCAATAACAACAACAACAACAATAAAGCCTTATCCCATTAGGTGGGGTCGGCTACATGGATCATACGACGCCATTCCGCATTCGTTGATCCATGTTCATGAGATTCGACAAAGTTTTACGCTGGCTGTCGGGGCCTAACACAACCCTCCTCCTTTATCCGGACTTGGAACCGGCTATAAAACATAGGCGGAGTTATCAGTTCCATATAATTCAAACCTAAGATTTTGATTTCCATCCAAAGTAAGTAGAATAGTTATACCAGGGAAAGACAAGAAATAGAAACAAATGACACAGATGGGCGACCGAAATAATGAATAGATTGCATTTAATTTCCATATATTAGTTACAGTATGCTCTGAACAGCTCCATATAATTCAAACCTATGATTTTGATTTCCATCCAAAGTAGGTAGAATAGTTATACCAGGGAAAGACAAGAAATAGAAACAAATGACACAGATGGGCGACCGAAATAATGAATAGATTGCAATTAATTTCCATATATTAGTTACAGTATGCTCTGAACAGTTCCATATAATTCAAACCTAAGATTTTGATTTCCATCCAAAGTAGGTAGAATAGTTATACCAGGGAAAGACAAGAAATAGAAACAAATGACACAGATGGGCGACCGAAATAATGAATAGATTGCAATTAATTTCCATATATTAGTTACAGTATGCTCTGAACAGTTCCATATAATTCAAACCTAAGATTTTGATTTCCATCCAAAGTAGGTAGAATAGTTATACCAGGGAAAGACAAGAAATAGAAACAAATGACACAGATGGGCGACCGAAATGATGAATAGATTGCAATTAATTTCAGATAAGCAAGTACAATTGAAAAAAAAATACACATCACTTTGGCAATTAAGTAATTGGTGTTCATCTTCTGCATGCATCAGGTTTATTAGAATTGTCTTTCGACCCAGTTTTTGTTTGATTGAACTCTGTTGGCTCCTTTACCTTATGAAATAAGGCGAAGTTAAAGGCATCTGAGAAAGTTAGGATATGAATGATTGAATATGATTTGCATATTCAGACTTATAAATATCACTGAATAAATTATCTAGTTTGGAAAGATCAGCTGAAATTATTCAAGATTGTTGTGATGTGAATTAGGATTTTTGGTTTTTACATTGCATGTTCATTTTATTCTATAAATATCCAATTAACAGGAATTCTAATACTTAGTTAGAAGTTATCTCGTTCATGAGCTATTTGTCCCAGAAACTACATTAATCTGGTACTTTTCTGTCTATAAATCACTTTAAGGTGTTATACATGTCATGATTTTCTGCATGTATATTTCGGTCAACATATACTCATTTCTTACATTTCATTGGCATGCAGACAATGGTCTTTAATGAGAGAACCTGATGGGGAAAGACCGTAGTTATTCTTCGGCAGGCAAGGATAGTGGAGGCTTCACCAATCTGTAAATATGCTGGAATACCCAAGAAGCTTTATACTACAAAAAAAAAATGAAATGTTTAGTAATGCCTTAACTTTGTCTGGGAATTTCCATCTGCTGTAATTCTGTTGAGGTCTGCTGGGCATCCCTTGGAACAGTTGGTTTGGGTGAAACAGGATTGCAACACTGTACATATACAAAGCTGCCCTGGGGTTCTAATTGGGGAACTCTTGTGACCTCTGTTTTAATTTAGAAATTTGAAATGACTTCGAATTAAAAATTCTCTACTTTTTTTTTTCTCTCGTCGCTTCACGGGTAATATTTCTTTCTTGACAAATGTTATGCTGTGCTTCCTTCAGTTAGGCGTTCTGTGACTGCACGCATGCGCGCAATTAAAAACTCTGTGCGCGGCAAATGGACCACGGTGCACCGGAACCACATCGACACAGTTGCACTACGAACCAAGTTGACCTGATGTGCGCTCTCGACTAACTTGTAGCACAATGAATTTCGAAACTTTGTATCATTTTAAAGAGTAATTGATCCAAATTTGAGCTCTAATGTAGTATAAAAGAAATGTTGAGTAATTTTCGTCATTAGTTCCTCAACTTTACTCGGTCCCATTTTAGTCCTTTAAATTTAATTTATAATAATTTGTTCTCCCAACTTAAAAATATATAACAAGATAGTCCACCTAATCTGCAATAGCAGGTTTCATCCAAGTCAATTTGATGACTAGATAGTTGATGTGGATTCCACATAGCATCCATGTAAACTGAGGTTAAATAAAATAAAATATATTTATTTAAATAAATACGATTATTTAATTAATTAAATATAAAAAAAAGAGACAGAGAGAGGAGGGAGGCTGATGTGGATCCTAGAATTAAACATAAATAAAATATAATATATTTATTAAAATAATAAATAAATATTTATTTAAGAATAGGATAAAAAATAGAAAAAGAAGGGGTTGGGGCAGAAGGATGTTGACTGCATCACACATAGCATCCACATAAGCGAACACAAAGAAAATATAATATATAAATATTTATTTCAAATAATATATAAAAATTAAAAAGAGAGAGAGGATGGTTGTATACTTGTAGCAGCCCGATCTTCTCTCCTATTGTAATTTTTTAAAATTATATTTTTAATGAATGATTATATATTATTTAAATAAATGTTTTATATTTGATTGGAGTCCATGCCACATCCAATTCTTAATAATCTGCCTGCTATTACAGGTTAATGAACTATTTTGTTACAAATTTATAAATTAGGAGATCAATATGTTATAAAATGAAGTTGAGAGACTAAAATAAAATAAGTCAAAGTTGGAGGACTCATAGTGAAAATTACTCAGAAATGTTTGTGAACAACCTCGAGAGCAAAGTGGTCACATCTTACAATCTTATAGTTGTAAGAGTTCGACAACCATTAGAGGCTTTTTGGATGACTTATTCTTGTATATATAGACATATGCACCATCCTAGTCAGCCCAATTAATTGTGCCATTTTCGATAAAGGTTGCACCCCTTCGTCAAGGGTTTCTCCGACAACCATTCGTGTCCAAGAAATGGTCGCACTATAACATCTCTTATTCGATTATTTTGGTCATGCAATTCTGACACTTTCACTAGTCGTATAATATAATTTGCAATCTCCATACTTTCACTTGTGTAGTACAAAAAAATGGAGATATACTTTAAAGCTCATTATTCATGAAACTTCACTTTGACTCAAAATCCTAATAAATTAACATGTTTAATGAATATTCCTCTTGTAATTCCTTTGGTAAGATAATAATCTAACAGTCATATAAGTTGCGATCATTTTTTGTCACTCTATCTTGTATATAGTGATTCAATCTTAATATGATTTCTTTATAACTATTTTTTTTACTATGTATCAAACTTATCACAACTTAATTATCACAGTATATCAACGATGGTCCACTACATTAATTAAGCTCAAGTTCCATAAAAAAATATGACATGAATGGTTGTCATATTACAAACTATATATTTAGTTTCTTTGTGTGTTTCACCACACATTCTTATTTCTTGCTACACTAAAAAATAGTCGCAACACCCAATACAAGTGGCGTGATATGAATTTTTTATATAATCAATATCTCCAATGAAAATTGCATCCGAATAACATATAACATCAAGTGTATCAACTCCATATGTTAATTCTAATTGTATAATGCTTTTTAAATGTTACATAATCCTCTTTATGACTTCCTAATGTGTCGTTTCAAGATTACTTTGAAATATACTTAACCAGACTTTCTAGATAAATTAAATCAGAATTTGTACATAATATAGCATACATATCAAACTCTCCACAACTTGCGTATATGTGACCTCTAAGAGTTTATGTCCTAAATGAGGACTCTGACTCTCTTACTGAGTATTTTCCAACATCAGATGTGTGAATCATAAGAATTTGTCCCTCTTTTTTTTCACTCTAACGTTATAGTCCAGTCCGTTGTGCGCATGCAACATGCATGTCCCGTTTCTATAGCTTGTTTGGTATAAGAACTTAAGAAAAAATTTGCCTAGGGGAGAGCACGGGTCGGGACGACCCGATCGCCCCGACCCGCACCGGCCCGGAAATTCGGGTTTTTTCCCGGCCCGGTTACCTACCGGGCTAGGACCGGGTCTCACTCTTTGAGACCCGGCCGGTACCGGGACCGGTACCGGGTTTGGGTTGTAAAAACCCGACCCGGTCCCGACCCGGTATCATATAGTATAGTAATATATTAAATTATTTAAAAATATTATATTTACATCTATTTTAATTTAAAATTTATAGTTTATTATATGTATTAAGCATACAATATATTATATTATTATACATATGTATTTTAATTGATAATTATTATATTTATATAATAATATTAAATATTTTTAATATTATATTTATTTATTTTTATTAATTATGGTCGAACCGGGACAACCGGGAATGTCCCGGTTTGTGACCCGGTTCGACCGGGTCGTCCCGGTCCGGGTCCCGGCCAGGACCGGGTCCGGGACCGGGACCTGTTTTAAAAAACCCGGGCAAAACCGGGTTGGGACCGGGTCGGCCAAAACCCGGTCCCGAACCCGGTTTTGCTCACCCCTAAATTTGCCCAAGTTTTGTCAAACACGATCTTCTTTTTTGTGGGTCTGAAGTTGTGGTCAACGCCATTTATTCGAAAAAAAGTTCTTGTGCCGTCCAGAACTTTAAAAGTTCTTAAACTTTCACTCTCGCCTCGTAACTCACAACACATCAAATCAGTAAAATTTCTCTTCATCACACTAGAACTTCACCAAACGTCAGCATATAACTTTTGGGTCACTTCATGTTGGTTCTGAGAATTAAAACTTTCAAGTTCTAGTGTTCCCAAACACAGCCTATATGCACAATTGTGATGCGTCTATATATTTTCCAACTAATTTAGATTAATTATCAACCATGGTTGGCATGGGTTAGCGGGACGCGAGGTGTTAGTAGCCTCAAATTTGATTCTTAGAGTCATCACCGTTGGTCAGAATTGTTCGAACTTGAACACTAGATTAATCGGGTGTCACGGACGTGCCCTAGAAATAGCATTTGTGCATAATCATGCATTCAATTAACATACTAAGTTAGTTTGGATGTACATTTAGTGATATTTTTATATAGTAATTAATATTTTGATTAGTGCATAATGATTACTTAATCATTGATAAATTTTACAAAATAATTATATAGGGTTATTAGGAATAAATTGTAAAATCTATAAATATTATAATATATATGTTTAAATATGATTAAGTAAGCTTAATTAGGGTTAAAATATTTAGTTATGACAAAAAATGTGATTGACCATCACTTAAGTTCCAAGCAGCTGAAACAGACAGGTGAGAGCTGCTCAAAGGGATATTTTTCCAAACTGCCATAAGACATCAGAAAATTCTGAAAAACAATATATAAGCCACTTAAAATTATCTTTTCACCATAAAAAAATTACCAGAGGCGGAAGTCAAGCGAAATGACCTGGGGAAAATCGGGAACATCGGCTGTTCCTAGTGAGTTTTGATTCGGAAATTGTTCTTCTGATTGAGAGAATAATTACTTCGTGATAAACAAATCATAAATTATGAAATTTTGTATGGTTCATCCATTCGAAGTTATCTTTCCATGGCCTCTGGAATCACCTAAAAATGAGTTCTATAGATGAAATTATGAACTTACCTTCGCAAGTCACTCATCTTGTCCCAAGTCTGATACAAGTTCCATTTTTAAATTATGGCACTGTTAAAATAGAGTGAATTATGGTTTAAAATTTGGATATGCTTAAATAGACATTTTAAGGGTTCGGCGAGATGTAGAATCATCCTATTTGTACTTGTATTTTGGGAGAAATGAATTTTTCATTTCATAGTGATGCTTCTGTCAGATTTCAGGACATTGACAGATTGCGATCCGAATTAACTATTTTTGTTGTAAGTCTATGTAGCGAGTTGAATTCTCTAATTTTTATGACACAATAATAATGAAGTCTAATTTTTAGAAAAATTATGCCCTAGTTAAATGGACAAGTATAAAAAAAATATATAAATCAATATTTCGGTGACACACAATTTGCCAGGGCACAAACCCTATGTCAAATTGCTTGGGATGTCCTAACTTACTCACTTGGAATTTAATAATGATATTTGGAGATCGAAAATTTTAGTATGTCTAGTTTCTAATTAATACAAAATTATAAGATTTGTCCATGTGGTTAAGAAGTTATGAATTATTTATTGACAGACACTCAGTCTGAAATTCTGAAACAGCACATAGTTAAGATTTGTGAAATTGAAAAGTTCCAAGTGTGAAATAACTTATGAATATAAATGTCTGAAGTTAGAAATTGATATTAGAGGAGGTTATATGCATTTTAGGGTGCATAAGTATTCATATATCATGAGCATGCACTGCATATTACCTTATTGACGATTGGGAAGTAAAAAGACATTATTGTTTATAGGAAAACATCAAGTTGTAAGTGAAAGAGAGGAAATCTAATAAACCTCCTTGTAGTGATAAAGTACAAGGTGAGTGAGTAAATTTACAATATAACAAAATGATATATGTTACTTCTTTTATTTATGGTATTATCTCAAGTAAAGATTATTATTGTTATTATTAAAACATATCTTGCGCTATGAAAAGTATTTATGATATGTTTCAAGGATGTCATATGAGATGGAGTAATATCTTATACAAAAATATTTTCAGGAAATAATGCTTGTGTAGTGAAAATAAGTTTTATTTGATAATGATATGAGTTTATGACATGTGTATTTTGATATTGTTAAACTCCATGTGTTCATTAGTCATGTTGTTTGAAAAATGTCTTTGCGACCGTATTCGATATACATGAAGCCTTTGGGGCGTATATCGGGTGTCTTTGCCCTTTGGGGCTGCTCTGCGTGCACATATTGACTCATGATATACTCTGCGAGAATCATGATTGTGTGACACACAATCATGATTGGGATACGTATTGACCCATGATTTGCTCTGCATATCCGTGACTCTTGATTATGAAGCTCTGCTTCACTGTATGTCACATGATCATAGATGGATACGTATTGACACATGATGAGTATGTGCAATGACACATGTGTGGAGTTTAATTATGAAAATGATGATATCTTGAGTTACTTTTACTTCTATGAAAGTTCATATGATTTGACAAGTTATGTTATATGTGCTATGCTTTAAATGTTTTCTCATATGAAAGAAATGTGATTATTTAAATGATATATGTACCCGTATTGTTCCTCTATGTTGTACTTTTATTTCACTCACTGAGCAAATGATTGTTGCTCACAGTATCCATTTTAAATATTTTTTCATATACTCGTAAGTTCTTGAGTTGAGTCGACTCGGAACTTATTTTTGCTGCATATAGAAAAGGTCGAGCCGCTGGAGCACTTTAATCTCCCTTCACTTTTGTTTTTTTTTAAGCATGCATATGTAATATATAGTTTTAGATGTTATAATTAAGTTTGTGAGAAATTTTTTGTAAGATTGTATAAGACTTGATCCTATGGGGTTATATATGAGATGATTTGTGAAAAAAATATAATGACAATATGCGAATGTTCTATCTTATATCTTTTTATTAAACTTTAATGATTATATATATGTCTTTTGTATGTACAAATAACATAAGATAAGTAAGGGAGAAGTAAGGGAGGAGTAAAGGAGGAGGTTTTGTGAAATTGCTAAACATAGTTAAGAGTATGATAATTAGAATCAGAACTTAGTCACGAAGTTGGTGGTGACATTAGGTGCTAATAGTCCCGGACACCGTGAGTCATGACCATGATAAAAAAAATCAGATTAATTATCATTTTTTATTTTTTTATTTTTTTTACTTAATTACACATTGTTATTTTACTGTGATTAGTTATTATATATGAATTCGTCATCATCCTATTTATATTTAATCATTGTTTAAGGTCGACGTATTCTGAATTATCATCTTCAAAGAATATCATTTATGATCAACAGTTTGAGTGCAGTGAATAAAAACTTCTTACCATTTTAAGTAAAGACCTCGAATTTAAATTTTGGAAATAAAAAGAAAAGTTTAAAAATTTTATCCGTCATACTTAGATGTGTTGTCCGATACAATATCAGATCGGCGAGTCGAAATTTTAACGTGTGTTCAATGTGTATAACTTTTAACATCACCTGAGTTAGACGATGACACTATTTTCGAGACATTGTGTGGCAAAGGAAAAAAATATCATTGACCACATTTCACTTATCCTTTATTTATCTATTTAAACCATGTTTCTCTGTTCAAACCAAATACGAAGAGATTGTCTCATCTTATTTTTCCCATTACTTATCTATTTTTTAAACTGAATAATAGTAATATTTTATATAAATACTGATTCGCGTTTTTACTGTTCATATCGGGCAATATTTATAAGCCCATTTATACATTTTTTTGTACGGAAGCCAATTCTTGTAATTTAACCATTACGCCTTTTTTTAAAAAGAAAAAAAAACCTTTACGACTTTACCTGCTTATTATTATCTTCGAGAATCAGCACATTTTGGCATTTAAATTTATCTACTATCGTCAATGTTTAGACAATTGATGTTACTAATAATCATTATTATTTTACTATTTCGTTCTGTAATTTTTTTTATACTCCCGAGGCTTCATTTGTACTTCCTTTATTTATTTATTTGCATAATTATAACAATCGATTGTTGCACTTTATTTAATCAGGTTTCGAAATAAATTATTCATTCTTAGTTCCCAAATTCTTGACCTATATATTTTTTGCATTCACGAAAAGTGGATTTTTTTTAAAAAAAAGGAATTGCATATTTGTTTCTCAGAAAAAAAAGAAGACAATTGAGCTCTGATACTAATATAAGAGTTAGATCAATCATTAGGAACTTCTTGAACGACCTATTCGAATCTGCACTATTCTAGTTTGCCCGTATGAATCATGCCCATTTTGGGTGAAGGGTCGCACCTATTCGCCTGCGATTGCTTCGGCAATTATCAAAATATTCATGTAAATTTTTTTTATTTCGATCTTATAAAGAAGATTGAAAAAATATTTATTTCTTCTATAGATTTGATATTAATCCCACTGTAGAATTATGAAAGATCTAGATCCAATTCATCTTTCTCTCTTATACGCCATTCTAACTCAAACTTTTTCAAAATTACAATTCCTCCCACCGTAATCGAGAGAAAGCACAAATCAATTGCACAGTTTAATTTTATATATCATATTGTGTTTTCTTGTATGCATCTTATGTATATCGGATCACACTTTTTTTACATATAACTTTAGGTTTCTAAAGTTTTACTTTGCACCTTTGAATAATCAGCGTTTTGAGTACACTTCCTCCTTCCCATCTCTTGTCGACAATCTAATTAGTATTTATGAATTGATCAAAACACTTCAACTGTATTTGTATTGTTTTTACTTTATTATCAAACTTATAATAATTCTTAATTTTATGAAGATATTAAAAAAATAATGAATGTTTTTTAGTTTTAAAATTTTTATTTGTACTCAAGCCTCACCAAAAGTTCAACACAATCTAACTTGACAATTTGACCATGTTCCCATCCTGATCTTTAAGATCGAGTTCAAGTTTGTTCAAACTCAATCCAAGATCTTATCCACCTAGTGAGTCATGTGAACCCAACTCAATCATGTTTAGGTGGAGTAAGAATTTGTACTTTTTACTCGGGTGATGACTCTCAATGATCTAAACTGTGTGATTCAATTGAACTAGTTCACTTAATTTTATAAATGCCCAAAGACTCTACTACTATCAGGGTCTATTTGGATTAATGGATACGAAGGGGTGGGGTGAAATATGAGGGAATAAAATTAGTTAATCTATGTTTAGTTATATTTTTTATTTTAATTAAGAGGGGTGTGATGGAATAGTTAAGCTCTTCAAACACTATACTTTTCATTCCACCAAATTGATGGAATGAGGATGAATATATTATTTTAAACTAAATTAATCTCTTTCCTTTTTTTATTACCAAATGAAATTATTTCTTTTCTTACCAAATTAAATCAGCCCTCTCTCTCCTCTCTCTCTCTCTCATTCATTGATATATTATCTTTCTATCATTTTTTATTAAATAAAACTTTTTAGTAAATATAAATTTTATTCAAAATAAACATAAATATACTATTTAAAAATAATTTAATACTAATATAATATATTCAACCGTGTCGGGATATAAAACTCGGATTTGGTCCCTACCCAACCCGGTCAGGTCTCAAAGTAATGAGAGCCGGTCCTGATTCAATTATCCATCGGATCAGTACAAAATTCGAAAAATTTGGGCCGGTGCGGGCAAGGGCGATCAGGTTGTCCCAATTCATGCTCACCCCTAATTAATGATTATAAATACTTTAAATATATAATGGAGGATAAAAATGAATTTTATACAAATAAAACTTTTATTACCTCAATCCACATCTTATATAATTTATTATCCAAATATGGACTTTCTAATGATACACCACACTTCACCACCCCATCACTCACCATGCCACCCCACCCCTTTCCTCCATTAGTTATTTGTCAAACAAACCCTCACTTATGACTTTGTGTGATTATGATGAAGTCTGGTTTATTTAGCCCTACATGATACTTTTTATTATCAAAATAGCTCAATAAATATATAATAGTGCATCCAATAAGTATATGATTAAATTAATCATAAATTATAATAATTAAATTAATTAAATAATAAAAAATAAGCGTTATACATCAAGGTATAGATTGGGATGCTCTATATACTCATTAACCTCATAAATAATTTTACCAATTTATCTTTTAGTTTTTAGAATTAAATTGAAAGTAAATGAAATCTACTTAAGGATAATAAAAATATTTTCTTAACTTAATCTTGCATTATAAATTATATCCAAAGAAAGAATGAATTAAGTTAACCCAAGCAATCTTTCAAACATAATTTTTATATGGTCCAAGCTTTAGTTCATTACCTTAATTCATTCTTTCATCATTAAAAAGCCACATAGGGAGTGTTTGGTAGGAAAATCGAATATTCTTACATTAAGAATATAATGGGTCAAAAACTTGGTGTTCTTATTTTTTTTTTCATTCTACTGACAAAGAATATAAAACAATGATGATGTTTGATCAAAAAATTTTATTTTCTATAATATTTAGTTGATACCATTGGAATTCTCACCATTATTTTGATACCAAACACTCATAGAGCGTAAGAGATAAAACATGAAAAAAGACAATAACTTACTAAGACAAGGCAACAAAAAACTATATATAGATACTTTTGTAAGGAAACATGTAATTGTAAAGGAGAAAAATGATGAAAGACATTACATGGAGAAGAGAAAAGGAAAGATGGAAGAAATGAAGAAAATAAAAGAGAATATGACAAAGGATAATACTAGAAAGGGAAGTGAAAAAAAAAGGACCCATAATTATGAATTTAAGTAAAAAAATAGTGCATTTATAATATATGTTTAGAAAATAAATTTACTATTCTAAATTGATCGTTAACATTGCAATATTTTGACAATTTTGTACCATAATTTATCTCTCAAATCATTATAAATAATATTATTGTATAAAATCCACTTGACCAAATGGAGACAGCCGAATCGGCATCCCTTTTCTGAAACATCGATAGAAAAAAAACTGTACGGAGTTGATAATGTAGCCAAGCACTCGACTTTTAGCTTGCAAATATAAGAATATAATAAAGCGTAAGAATTATATATTAATCAAAATGTACCCCTCAGATATCGTGAAGTACAATTAAGTTAACAGCAATACATTACGATAATTATAATGCCAACTTTGATATAGACAACAGGCAGCGCATAGACATCCAACTTCACTCCCCAAATCGTCCATCGAGCCCCAAAGGTGGAAAAATCGTTCACTTCGGAGAAGATGAAAGGAAAAAAAAAATTGAAGTCCCAGCAGAATTCTCAAGTGATAAGAGGTGCCAATGGCTGCACGGTCACTGACTATATAAGTAATTCCATAAATCATGAGTTGATATTAAGTCTTGCCCATATTGAGATCTTAGTTCATACTCTTTATACTTCAGTTTGCTGATCCAGTAGGGCTGCCTTCAACTTTTTACATGGCTTAACATCCATGCAGGCAATCCACTAGTGTTTACCTGAGCAAGAGGCCGAGCAGGTCCCTCAGCTTCGAAGAGCCCGCCATGGAAGCTCCTGCATTTACAAGTGAAAATGTGCCTAGGAATCGGTTTTGTAACTATGATAACATTAAAAACACCATGGTTCGCAATAGTATGAAAGAAGGCAAGTGCACCTGATATAGTTGAAGGTGGGACGAGGGTCTGGCGTTAGTAAGAATGGTGAAGGACAGGAGCTTTTCTGTGCTTGGTTTGGGCACTCCCAATGCGGATTCTGGGTCGTAGCCATATCCTTCTGCTCCTTCAACTGCTTGGAAATCAGAGCATGCAGGATTTCATATGATTGACGTCCTATCAATCAATATGGTAAACGAAAAATGACTTTACTTGGAGATATAACAAGGTTCTAAATTACCTGCTTTTCCAGTGTGCTCTTTTGCTCCTGCAGGGACTTCTCCTGCAGTTTACTAGTTTATTAGATAAAATGTAATTGCTATATTACATATATATATATGTATGTATATATATACACTAGTCAGCATGATGTTAATTACTCGGATGGCTGTAACAAATCATCTAGGTTGGGCCAGTTAAAGCAATAGCCCTTGTGTTATTGTGCAGCATAACAATGCACATTCATGGATCAAGCAACAGAAACGAATTCATATAACTCATATCTAAAGTGTTGTTTTGATGATGTGTCTATATAATGGCATGAAATAATCTGAGGAGCTCATTGCACAAGCAATGCTATACAACCTGCCCAGAGTGTACTCAAAGTTTGGATACAAGTTTATGGAACTTGCCTTTTTCTGAAGCTCAGTGATTGAATCATAGAGCAATTGATTCTGCAAATAAGTAGAAGAAGGAAAAATAATTAACTCGCATTAATGAACCACAAAACTATGATTGCAATTGCACGTATACATATATAATGCGACATCCCAACATTAGTCCTCAATATGTAAATAGCAGAATAATGAATGAAACGAAGTATAAACATCTTTTCCCCCTTTACCTTCCTTGATCTGATATGTTTCAAAGATGTATCAAGCTGCTGCTCCAGTTGCTGGAGTTCTTTATGCGATAGTGTGTCGATCTGTTCTCCCATTAGATGCCTGTACGCAAACAAAATTGCATGAACACTACCACATGGCACACGTACGTAGTTGCGTACAACCCCATGATGACCTTTGACTCTCATGGCTCACGTACCTTTGGCTTTTCTGTAGAGCCTCAATCTTAGCCTTCAGCTTTATGTACTCGTGGCTCCAGTTTCCCTGTAGATAGTATTAGTTCATGTCAGTCAACCTGTTGATTTTATCTGCAAGAAGCAGCAAGGAATGTCAACAATGCTTATGCTACAATTCCAGACCTGCAGCTCGGGATCTGCTTCAACAAGGGCACTTTCTGCGTACGAGTATCGTTGGTAACGCTCAAGGATATTTTCCATGCTGCGAGAAAGAGCATATGTATATTCAGATCTCTGATTGAAGTCTAAACCACCACTACAAGACAAACGCTGAAATCGTCTGTAATCAGTCCAAAAATCGTCGGTAACTATATTACCGACGATTTTTCCGACGGAATTGATCCGTCCGAAAAACGCTCAACGCAAATCGATCGGCGACGGTTGTAAAACATTCGTCGGTAATATTATATTATATTAAATATAATATAATATTAATTTAAATTAAGACGGTCAAATCCGTTGGACGAATCCTCGAAACTTTCGACGGTTCTTTAAACCATCGAAACTTTCGACGATTTTAGCCGTCGATATATATAATAATATATATCTCAACTGATCAGAATTGTATAAATTATAAATTTTCATTTTCGACGGTCAAAATCGTCGAAAATAATTAAAGTACAATATTTTAATTAATTAAAATCTCATAACATTTCGACGGGTCTGACCGCCGAAATATCGACGGTTCCATCAAACGTCGCAACTTTCGACGGTCAAAACCGTCAAAAAATAAAATAATAATATATTTCGACGGCTAAGACCAACGTTGAAATATTTCGACGGCTAAGACCGTTGGAAGTTTCGACGGACGGGTGAACCGTCGAAACTTTCGATAGTCCGTCGAAAAATCAAAGTTTTCGACGGGAATTTTTGACGAATGCTCAACCGTCGAAAGTTTAGACGGCTATAACCGTCGAAAAATACCCGGCAAAAATTTCGACGGTTTATACGATCCGTCAAAAAAGTGTATTTTAGATGGATGTCGGACCGTCGAAAATTCGGCTTTTTCTTGTAGTGCACGCATTGGAATAAGGAACTAGTTTACAACTCTATAAGGGAGTTAGTAAATCATTTAATGCATCGGAATAGATGCATGATTTCCAGGATGACGACAATAAAAAAAAGAATCAAGTTTTAGTTACCACAGTTAATTAGCATAGCACTGTGGCATGATTAATAAGAGCTCATAGTCTCGGATTTTATTTCTAAAATTACCAATTTTATCATTACTAATATTCTTGAGCATCTGGAAGTCCAATTTATTTGGGTACCAAAAAAGTAAAAAAAAAAAAAAACTACTCAAAGCAAGATGGAATGTCCAGAATATGATATCCCTCTCTTTTACATACAACTTATATTGTGAAACGTTCATCTCGACAAACGTACTACATGTTTTCTTGAGTTCCACAAATTGAGTATACCAAAGCCCTGGCATTGCAGGTCTCCATGCTAATTGATATTTGCAGACAGAAGAGCACGAGTTGATATTTGCTAATTGTTATAAGATCCAATCATGGAATATTGTCATTGATCATAGGTTATGTTTCGCTTTCCTGTCTCAAACTGATTTATTTAAGATCGTGTAAGCTGTATACAAGAGTGAATGTAGAAAGAGGAGCCAAGTACTACTTGTTGCCCTAAGAGTCGCATTGTGGCGTGGCAAAGTCTTGAATAGAACAACTAATGTCTTGCATTTACTTGAATAGAACAACTAGTGTCTTACATGTGTTCATCTGTATGGGAAGTTAACTAAACTTGTAGTAGAATACAATGTATATATACGAGAGATTTGTGATCTTAATTATAAATGTTCTTTATGTGCTGCAAATACTCAGGGGTACTTTGACTTCTAAGGTGTGTGACATATTTGTTGATCGTATAATATTCAGAAAATTATTGTTAGATTTGTTGATTTCTGCACATAGAAATTGCATTTTATTGCAAAGATCAGATATACAAATGCAAATATATGATGAAAAGTCTACAAAGTAGATAAAACTTAAGCAAATTATCAGGGTTGATAATTCACCAGATGTATGAAAATAGAACTACAGTAGCTACGTTCTAAATGAGGCATTTATAATACAGGACGAAGAAAGGTAGGAGATATAATGGAACTCATGACAATTCTATGTTAAAATTGGATCTATCCATGCAGATAATGGAAACACCCAGATATTTGTTTCAACATGCACACAAAGCTGATGTGAGTTTTCGATTATATGCTTCCTCGACACATCCTTGAAACGTCAGATATCTTAAGTGTTTTTCTTTCATAGTTACCAGAATATAAGACTGTATATATATGTCTTCCATCATACCAGAGGGAAACTTTCTCTAAAGCACTGAAGCACCTTGAACCAGCAATATGTTGTATTAGATGCATGACCTCAACGCCTTTGATGTCATTGACTCTTTTTTTCTATTCCATTATTTTGAAAGAGTAGAGTTATCGATTAATTTATAAAGGCAGGCATTCTACCTAAAAATATATTCATTTTCCAAGACATGGTGATGGACAAATATATATAGATGCCTCGATTAGAGGAGCAAAGAGAGTCAGCTAACCATACAGTAAGAACCCTAATGAAATGGATCATGCCAGGGGCCAGTGAATGAGAGATTGGAGAAAGAAAAGAGTCATAACTGAGGAATATTTTTATCGCAACAAAGCATACTGTAGCTTAATTAACACTCGAAATAAAGAACCAATACTAAGTTGCCAAGAAGCAACGATGGGTGCAGCCGTGCAGGAAGCAAGCAAGCTATTATTATTATTAGTGCACCATGAAATGAAATGGGTAGTATTACGAGCCACAGCTCTCTTGCACCTCAAAAGAATAACCAGAGGGCCTCGTACCCAGTCGTTTCAAATCTGAGCGTCCTGCGACTAATTATGACCCAGATAGTGAATGCCATATTTGTTACAAGTAAAAGGAAGCAGGAAGAACAAACTCAAGGTATAAAAAAAAAGACGGCGAATTAATGACAACAAACGACGCCGGAGAGAGCTGTAAGGTACAAGCACAGGTACTCGCCTGGAATCGGTGGAGTACTCGTAGAGCTTGCCCTTGGTGGAGAAAACGATGAGCGCGACCTCGGCGTCGCAGAGCACGGAGATCTCGTGCGCCTTCTTCAGCAGACCAGAGCGGCGCTTGGAGAAGGTGACCTGCCGGTTTATCTTGTTCTCGATCCGCTTCAGCTGCACCCTCCCTCTCCCCATGCCTCCTCCACGCGGGCCGGCGCCGGCGTCGAAACCTCCGTCAGCAAAAAGTGGAGGGCGAGGGAGAGAAGGGGAAGCGCAGCAGCGGTGGGAGCCGGTGGACGTGGACGGAGGTGTGGCCGTGGTCCGTGTGGGGGGTTTGGAAGCGAAGCGGAGACCTATAAGAAGAAGACGGGAGTGGCGTGGAAGGAGGCGGTGGTTTCGACGACTCCGCGTTTCGTATTGGGGTTGAGGGTGTCGAGCTCTCAATGGCTGGAAGGAGTGGGGCCCGCCGATGGCGCGATCTCATTGGCCGGGTGCGTGCAGTTATGACCCTCGATGCGGTGGTGGGGACCGCACAAGCATCCACTGTGCGTACGGACTCGTTTCCATTGGGCAGACGATCTGGGCGGGGTCCTGTCGACCTGTCACATCCCGTACGAGGCGACGAATAAAAAATAGATCGAAATAAAAAGTATTCGGAAACGGTTTTTTTCATCTTTTCATGTAGGAGACCACTAGAAATAGAAAAATGTTAAATCCTGCGTTTGATACAAAAAAACATAAATATACGTACATGTTAGAAGAATGAATTCTTCTAATTTTTAGAAACATCAAGCAAATTTATAGAAAATATTTTTTTCCACTCCGGGAAGATATTTTCCAAATAATACTAACTTATTTAGAAAAAGTAAAATGAATTTAAAAAGAGTTTAAGGTATAATTAACAAAAAAAATGCTTATCTTAAACTTGACATTAAAATATATGACATACTGGTTAAGTCCATTAAAAAAAAAGACGACTCATAAATTAAGAAGCCTTTTAATTCTTTTCTTTTATTTTTTTACATGTACAAAAAATTAAATTCTTTTTTGTATTACATGACATCCTCATTGTCATTTCTAATTTCTTATTGTTTGGTGAAATAAAAGAAGTGATAATAATTTATTTTGTGAAGTGTAACTTATGGTCTGTTTCTATAAGTAATTTTAATTTTTTCTTTCTTTTTGGTAATTAAAAAAAGATTATAAACACATATTTTGTATGAAAAAAATTGATCAATTTAAATAATGAAGGTACTATTTTGTCCTTAGAATATACATAACTTTTCTTCACATATCTTTTTATTATAATATTAAAGATTTTTTAGTCATTTGACTAAAATAATAACTTATAAACTTTTTATTATCGAATACGTAATTACTTATTTTTAAAATTAACTTCAACCATTAAATTATTTATCAACACTTTAACTTATCAGTTATTTTATATCAACTAAGCTAAACAAATTCTTAAATTCAATTTCATGCGAGTGAAAATACTAAGTTAGTATAGTTCCGTGTGATTGACACATATGTTTGGCTCGACGTAACATAATTTTTTATATAACTTAAGTTTTAACCATATATTTATGTTTATTATTTAAGTATAAAATATCATCAATATTTTTTTACTTTTTTATTATCAATTATAGACTTCTAATAATATAAATACTTAGAATAAAAAATGTATGCATGACGTGTTAAATTGGGCCAAGGGTCATCCGACACGACATGGTATCAAATTAATGAATTGTGATCAGTTATTTGGCACGGGCATGACCGGAAAATCCTTTACCTAATACTAACATATATTTGGAGTTTGGTTAGTTTGATATCAAAAGTTAGATAAATTTAGTTAACACATTTATCTAGAAAAACAAAATTAGCTATGCTACCATATATCTCTCATAAGAATTGTTCTTTTAAATATCAACTTATGACTGTTCGACAGGATATGATGGAACAAAATTTTGCCCTACACTTTGTCCCCGAATCAAATAGCACCAAGTGAATACTTGAATTATTGTTTATTCGCAGTGGTAATAAATTACACACGACGCCGATACATGTATATGTCACAGGATTGCTACGTTCTAAATTTCTTCTTTTATTATTTCTATTTTTTTTTACCTTTATTCGAACATATCGGCACTCCTGACTGAGTTGATCCCACGTTATGTCGGGGACAAAAATATTTGTCTTTGCTATTTTTAGCTAAGCGAATCGATAGCATTCTTGAGCTGTCGACATTCTACTGCACCTTTTTCACTCGAATCCTCTCTCTCTCTCTCTCTCTCTCTATATATATATATATATATATATATATATCGTTCTTCAAAACCACGCCGATGACGTTTGGCGATGGGAGAAGGTCCATGACGTTTCACACGCTGAGAGGATCCGCACGCTGACATGTAATCGCGGTCTGTACCGCCGTAAAATTCTCAAATTCCCAAGACGGAGCTGGAAGAAGCCACGAGAGTTCACTATTTTTGTTGCCTCAATACGGGTGACATCATAGTATCATTTGATGCGCGCAATTAGCTCATGAAAAAAATAATAATAAAAGAAATAGGATAAAAAATGATGCATTATGTTTTTTTTTGAGGGAAGTTAATCATCTATTGCAAAAGATCCTGATACATCAAAATACAAAAATAGAAGATATTCGAAAAGGGTGCATCATCTCACAAAACATTCGGCCGTGATTTGTCAGTCATTCGGCAACAGTATCAGCCTCTCTATATGTAGGTGTATACTTGACATTAGTAAAAACAAAATATAGTGCCAAATTTCCTCCATTATAGTCCAGAGTTTTTAAGGATATCAAATTTGCTTGTTAATCAACTGCATCATGACGTTGGAATCTGCTTCAAGCTAAGTTGGTGTGTCAAAGGCTACAACATCTTCGGAGACTCTCGAGTGCAGCCCAGGCTTCAATAATGATCGTTGAGTCACCCGAACGACAAAGGGCACCTGCAGCCATACAAGCATTATAGGAATTTTGAATGACAAAACTCACACCTCCTACTTCATTGGGAGAAGAAAAAGACCCATCGGTATTTATCTTCACCCAAGTAGGAGGGGGGTCTCGCACATGATCCAAATTGGATCGTGGGGATGTAGTGCCTTAGGTAGGTGGTGGTGGAGGAATTCCATAGAGCCAGTCATAGCATTGGACCAAAGCACACGAATGATTGTCTGTTTGGAGTTGAAATGAGTGTTATTACGATGATTCCAGATACCCCAGAGATAGAAGGCCATAAGGGAATGCAACCGAACATACGAGACAAGGTCAAGGTCATCTCCCTTCCTGAGCCAAGAGCCTAGTTCCCAAAAGGAGCGGTATTTAAATCGGTAGTGTGTATGTTGCTGCATAAGGGCCCAAATCTTAGAAGCACAAGGACATTAAAAAAAACAGATGAGAATTTGATTCAGGGCCTAAACCACAAACATGGCATAAATGTTAATATGAGGATTGAATGTGGAAACTTGGTCAGGGTAGGGAAACATCTATGTTTGAGCTTCCAAAGAAGGTTTTGATTTTTGGGTTGTGAACAATCTCATGTGTCGTGCAGGTTGAAATAGCTCTACATGTATCTGGTAATTATATAGTACAATTGCACTTTTCAACTGAGGTAGAAAGGAATATTGGAACCATATATAAGGGGGATTGTTACTTCTTGTTGCCCATTTATTATTTTTTTCTACAACTAATTCAAGTTACAAGTCCTTTTTTTCAATCTAAACTTATTGATGTAGAAAAATATTAGAAAATTAGTCAAATTTGTACTAATTGACTTCATTAAATTATAACTTTTGTAATTGTTAATAAAGGAGAGAGGATATTTAGATTATTTACATAAAGCACTTTAAACTATTATGATTTTCTACATCTAATATCAAATTACCAACTTATTTTTTAGATTCCTAAAATATCACTATTTTCCAATTTAATCCTTATGTTAACTTCGTATTTTTCATTTATGAGAAGTTAAAATTATCGCTTCTTTCATCTCTTCTAATATTAAAAAATTAAAATAATAAATAAAAAAGAAAGACGCAGAGGGCGACGCCCCTGTGATCGCTGGTGACGATCCGTAGGAGGCCGACGAGATCGCAGGAAGGTGACGCCTCCCCCTCCTTTTCCGCTGAGATTGTTGGGGGGTGGGGGGGAGGGGGGTCCACGCATGAGGAGGGGCAACATCCCCCCTCCTCAAGGGGGGAGGGGGAGTTTTTTTTATTTATTAGAAGAGATATGAGAAGAGATAATTTTGATTTTTCATAAATGAAAAAAATGAAATTAACAAAAAAGTTGATAGCAGTTGAGAGAAGGATTAAATTAAAAAAATATGATAGTTTAGGAATAAAAAATAAATTTATAATTTAAGGTTAAATATAAAAAATTATGATAATTTAAAAATAATTTATAAAAATAACTTAACTTAAATTTTTTTATCTACTATTGAGTTAAAAAGAGGTGTCCCTGTAAAATGAGTGATGGTAGAACAAATTTGGCTTTCCAATTTTTAAGTGTGGACATGAACCGGACAAGATGAGAATTCCCATCATCCCCATTAGCGTGCGAAACGTGTCCCCACTGAGAGGCGAGAGAACTTTTTTGCTTCTCACCGAAAAAAGATTGGAAGAATAAAGTTGCACGGTGTTCTCAGATATATTAACACGAGAATCAATATAATCGGACTCAATTATTTATTTTTCAGGAATCACTTGTATATATCTATATATATATTATGTCATCCTCACCCAATATAATTAATCTTGATTTGAATTTTTTTTTGGAGCCAGCCTTAGTTGTAGTGTCTGAAAAACTGTGTAAATGCTTCAATTCTTACTGCGTTAAAAATTACATTATTAAAAATTAATTCATCATCAAACTCAATTAATTTAATTAAATTATTCCGTATCACATAGCTAATAATGACATATTAAATTTTCAACAATTTACATATTCACTCAAATTCAAAATTTTGTTTAAACAACAAAAGGTTCATCACTACTTAACCCTAACTCTGGTTAGTATAAATTTGAATTATTAATATCTATGTAACTTGACACAATATAGACGACTGGTCTTTTCCTGTCCTCCCTTCCCTGCACGATCAGATTAAGGCAGTACTATGATTTCGTCTCCGCGTCAGCATGATATGGAACTTAATAATAATAATAATAACAATAATAATAATAATAATAATAATAATAATAATAATAATAATAAGAATAATAATAATAATAATAATAGTTTAAACCAAAAAGAGATACATCAATCCGAGAGCTCAATAATGCTTTTTTCTATATTTTCATTGTCTCGTTTTACCTTGGTACGGATTTTTTATCCTACGGTGTTCGTGATTACTCTCGTTAGTCAAGCCAAAGAGTAAAACTTTTTTAATTATATTGAATTAAAGTAGAAATATAATTAATTATAATATATTTAGAATAAATTATGTCAAATACTCTCCAATTTTAACCGTTTTTATTAACGTTACTCTCTAACTTTATTTTATAATAATACTACTATCAATCTTTTAATTTATTTCATTAATTGCCATTTTCATGGGTTATAAGACATTATCCGGTGGCATTGCTGATGTGACGTTGACATGATATTTTCTTTCTTCTCATATAAGTATTTGCTATGACAACATTAAAAAAATACAAAAATGCCACACAAACAACGCCAAAAAGAAAAAGGGGGTTGCCCCTCCCTCTGCGACCACTTGGCAGTCGTCGAAGAGGAGCGACACCCCCATTTCTCTATCGACACGGGAAGGGAGGGACACCCCTCTCGGCGCGAGGAAAGTGGGGGGCGACGTATGGCCCCCAATCTACGACCTCTGGCATGAGGTCATAGAGTTGGGGGCCATCGTCCCCTTCCTTTCCCTACGCTGACATCAGCACAGGGGAAGAGGTGGGTGGGTGGGTGGAGGGGGGATGGGGTTCGTCACCCCCTCATTATTTCCCTGCGCTTGCACTAACGAGCACACGCATGCGCCGATGAGTGTAGGGAACGCAAGGGGGCTGTCCCCCTATTCTTTCTCTCTGTCGACGTCGGCGCGGGGAAAGAGGGGGAAGTGACAGCCCCCCTCTCTGCGACCTCACATAGGAGGTCGCGGAGGGGTGGGGATCGTCGCCCCTCGTTCTTTCCCTGCATCGGCATTAACGCGATGAAAAAGGGGGCGACCACCCCCTCTCTACGACCTCGCGGCGGAAGTCACGGAGGGGGTCACCGCCCCCTCATTCTTTCCTTGTGCCGATGAGTGCAACACCTGACCCGGTGTGCGCAGGGAGAAGGGGGGCTCGACCCCCTTTTCCGACAAGCTGGGTGCAAAAGGCGACATCGACTTTTTTATTTTTTAATATAATTTTATTTTTTAAATAATGTCAAGTCAAACTCGTATGTTTACATGGAGGAGAGAGAAATCACCACATGACGTCATGTCAACAAAGTGACCGAAAAACAATGGAAAGGTTGAAAAGATAGTTGGTGAAACATGTTAAAAAGATGAATAGCAGACTTGTAACAAAAAACTCATATATATATATTCATTTCTTTAACAAGCTTTCTAGTATTTCTTAACATTTTATATATTATAAAACTTATTTTTTATATAAAAATAATCTATATCAATATCAATATTTATATATAATATAAAGGCATATTTCATGTTGATTCTGTAACTACCATTCATCCTTAGTTTTCTTTTCTCTAGCATTTCTGAATTTAAAGCGTCACCTTTATAATTTATATCTTTTCCAACTGTATAAGTTATAAGTCACAAATAATTCATCATCTCCATTTTTTTACCTGATAAAGTTATCCACTAAGCTTTATGGCAAGTTTATAATTATAGTGAGGAGTTCTTTCCTTAATTCATCCTTTATTTTTTTTTAGAATTTTTTACTTTTAAATTTTAATTCAACATCACTATTAAAATCAAATTCTCACTATTTTATGTATAATTACTTAATATTAAATGAAATCCACTATTATATCAATAAAGCAACACCTTTATATTTTCACCATCAGTTATAAGTTATAAATCAACAATTGTTCGGACTCGAGGAGAGATGATGGTGAACCCTAGACGCCGCCCTCCCCTTCCTCCCTTCCCCTTCACCACCGCTCCTTCTTACTCCTTCCTTCCTTAGTTCCGACTCTCTTCCCTCTCCTCCTTCCCTCCTTTCCCCACTTCCCCCGCTGCCCCTCCTCTTTTCTCCTTCTCATCCTAACCCCTCCCAATCACCACCCCACCACCCTCTGATGGAGCAACAAGCAAATGGCCTTAAATCAATGTGGTTCAACATTTTTTGAGTTCGACGTCTTGTGCCAACGATGTCCCCACGCCAGTGGCACAGTCTGCAATCCTCTATCACGGAGATGGTCTACATCCCCTTGGAAGACATGGAATGGCGTATGGCCGAGGTCTTGTGCAGTCTAATCAGCCGCTTCCTTGGAAATGAGAAGGACCTTGCGGACCTTCGATCGGACCTTCCTACTCTTTGGGAGCTTAGGCATCCCGTCGAAACTCAGGTACTGGGTAACGCCTTCCTGCTCTTCACCTTTTCTGATGTGGATGACAGATTGCAGGTCCTTACTCGTTCGCCGATGATTTTTCGTGGTCATCTGCTCGCAGTTCATCAGGCGAAGCCGTTCTTCCGCCCAGGTTTGGAGCGCCCGACTGCAATTACTATTTAGATCTAGTTGCTTGACCTTGCATACGAACTAGTAAACCAGACCTCCATCTGGCGTATTGCATCATGCATCGGCTCTCCTCTTCGGATTGATCAGATGAGTCCTGGGATGGTAGGTGTACGGCTCTGTGTTGAGATCGACTCGGCGAAGCCCATCAAGCAGGGCCTCTCGATCAGCCATTCGGACGGCCCAAGGTATTTCCAAAGGGTACGAGAACCTTCCACTCTTTTGTTTTCACTGTGGTATTGTGGGGCATCATCTAGATGCCTGTACGTCCGCCCCGCCGGTATCAGATCCTCCGACGAGGTTGGAGGGGTTTTGTTGTTTGGACCATGGATGCAGGTTCATGGAGGTCATCACTCTGCTTCGTGCAGCTCCGGTCCACCGCGTCGTCCACCGCCTGCCGTCAACCAGTGCTCGCCGGAAATGCACACTATCGTACTAGAAATTGAACCGGTTCAGGTACGCTTAAACCACTCCGAACTGCCGCTAACATCAAACACCTTTCAAGTCCTTGGCGAACCGACTGAGTCAGTCAGCACGTCCGAAACCCTAGAAGAGGCTCCATCACCCAACGGGAAGTCGACAGTTGTCGATCCAAGCTCCACCAATGGTCAAGATAAATCAGATATTCTCAGTGGCCTGGATCTCTTGCCCGTTACGGTATCTTGCCTTGCATCTCACACGCCCGTGGATGCGCTTACACGTGTTGATCAATGCACCATCAACGACCAAGATAAATCGCCTATTTTAAATGGCTCAGATCTTTTACCTCCCCCTATGCATGTTAAGCTGTTGACAAGTGTCACCCACGATGCTCAAATACTTCCCCCCGCCCCTCCCCGGTCATTGTGCTCCATGCAATCCAAGTCTTCCCTCCCCCCACACCCCCACACCCCCGTTCGGCCCAATCCCTCCAGTTGGGTTTCGAGCATGTTACGTTGGTGACGGAAGCATCTCACCGTATCCAGGCGATGACTGAGGAGCATGTTGCCACTGTGCCATCAGACGAGGAGCTGCCGGATCCGAAACTCGGTTCCTCAGTGGCTGATGGCGTAACAAACGGTTCTAGGAGACACCGACGACGACTATGCCCCCAACCCCGAGGCGCAAAGAAAAGCCGCCCATTCCAAAAGGTAAAAAGCCGCCAATATCATCAAAATCTAATCACATGAGGCTCATTTCTTACGCAGATGGGTGCTGGTGGCTCTCCAGTGGAGGATCTCTCCACTCTGGATCTTAACACATGAGGCTCATTTCTTTGAACTGTCGGGGGGCTTTTCGTAGCTGTGTCTGGGATCGCCTCTCCGACCTTATCAAGGAACATCATCTGAACTCCCTAGTACTTGTTGAAACTCATTCCACCCCACAAAACTCTCTTACTGTAATTTGTAGGCTTGGATCTTACTGGCAGGGCCTTTTTCAGCCAGGCACCGGCCATTTCGATGGCATTATTCTTGCGTGGCGTAATAATAATTTTCGAGTCTCCCTGGTTGGACAGGATGCCCAAACCTTTCATGTTGTGATTTCCTTAAGTAATTTCTCCTTCTTACTAACATGTGTTTATGCCAGTGTAATACTTTCTCTCAGGAACGATATTTGGCACATAGTATCGTAGTTGGATACCTCGAACCTTCCTTGGATGGTCGCCGGGGATTTCAACTCGATCATCTCCGCTTCTGAAAAATCTGGAGGCAAGTCTTTCACATACACAAACTCTGTTCTCTCCCTTTTAAACCTCATGAGCTCGCAGGGCCTCATGGACACGCACTGCTCGGGTAACTGCTTCACGTGGTGCAACAATCATTTCAGCTCGGCTAGAATCAAATGCAAACTCGACAAGGTTCTTATTAACTCCTTCTGGCTCTTAAAATTTCCCAATTTATCTGTTACTTCCTTAATCCATTGTGTTGCTGGTCACTCTCCACTACTTTTCTCCACAAATGTTTATACAAAGAAGCCTTAATCCTTTAAGTTTGAACATTTTTTATTTGTTTACGATGAACCTAGGAACATCACCGAGCAGGTGTGGGCTGCCCGTACCCCAAACTCTGATATACATCGCTCCCTTCGTGAGATTAAAATGAAAACCTTAAAATAGAACAAAGAAATCCTTGGATCTGGCCATTGTCAAGCAAGATATCCTCCTACTGGAGGGTAAGGATGACAATGCTGGTCTAAATGACACTGAAATTAAACAGCTTAGATCCCTCTATCATCTCCACGCGGCCTACCTCTGTCAAATCATCCTAAAATGGTGGAGTAAGTCTCATGTTAAATGCCTGGAACATGGAGACAAAAATTCTAAGTTCTTTCATCTTACTACCATTACCAGGTGATGCAAAAATTGATAACAATAACTAGCAAGTGCACTAATCGCTCAAATAATAAAGTGAAAAGTATAAGTTGTCGATCCCACGAGGAACTAATTTACTTCTCTATCAAATCTTAGAGGTTAATAGGAGATGACATAAGATTTTGAGATAAAAGTTGTACAGAAAGTAAAAGTACAGTAATATAAAAAGAGAAAAAGATAAAGAAAACTAAAATATTGATGCATAGATTCTTAAGATGATATATCTTAAAACAGACAAACTAATAATCCTAGAAATATTAAGTTATTTCAATTGACGGATTAGAATCTACTTCAAACATTGATTTTCTATCGGAACAAATCAAACTATCTCAATTTCAGATTCAATATAATTATTTTATCTAAGATCATAATTAAATAAAACAGATTTTGAGACGCATTAGATTGCAGATTCTAGACTATTGACATCCATATAATGGTAGTGTTCAATAGACCGCACAATACGTAATTCCATCAAGGATCATACGATTATGTTATATAATGCTTAAATATCTAAATCCTAAATCAATTCCAGAGCTATCATGCAAACTTAGGATGACAATTCCCACCATGATAGTAGACAAATTAGGATAACAATCAATATCTGGAAAGCATTTGAAGCGGCATATATAATCAAAAGAAACTAACTTTATTTCATGAAGCAGAGGTCTATGAGTCTGCCTTTTAACAATAAAAGTATAAACTTATAACAATAAAACAAAACTAAGAACTAAGTACTAAAGTAATTTTTAAACTACAGAAAAGAACTACAACAAAACTAAAGATTTAATAGATCTAATATCATCCTAACATAGAATAGAACAGATAACATTCTTCGAGAATCACCGATGAACTACTGTTGAACTCTCGTCAATAGTCGATCCAACCGAAGTCTTCTCAGCAAGCCTTCAGAGTCTTCTCACATTCTTGGCTTTGAAGAATAGGTTGCAGGCCCTAACATGATTAATTCTGGCTGCGAGACATCTCTTTTTATAGGGTCTTCGATTTTCAAGTGACTTTGGAAGAAACAGAAATATTTTCATATGAAATAAGATAAATTCAGAGTCCCATTGGTTTTGAAAGTTTGGCCTTGTAAAATTTCGAGATTTAATTTTCAATTGAACCTTAGGACACATGGTAGGAGTTGACATCCTTGTGCATTGAGAATTCTTCCAAAAATACATTTTTATATTTATTTAGGTATCTGTCACGCCCCTTGCAATACTTTTAACTACCAAATCAGAGTCGGAGTCAAAATTTTCCTTTCCTTCAAGGGGCGTGAACAAGATCTCACGGCCGTAATTCGGCCAATTTGTCCTTCGATTACGCGACTTATGAATTTTCACAGCCCTTTACAGAATGTTAACGGCCCATTATTTGTGAACCTGAAATCTTTAATCGTTCTGTGATATCCCTGAAGAGGTTGTAACGTCCTGTTAAATATTTGCCTTGTAGTCTCTTTGATGTCTAACGGCCTGTTAAATATTCATTACGGCCCATTAGTCAATGTTGTGTCGATTCCAAAGTTTCTGTGATGTTCGTGAAACCAATATAATGGCAGGTGATAAGAATACCGAAAATGTGTAACAACCCATTAAGCTTCTCTTACAGCCCGTTAATTCTTCAAAAATCTGGTTGCTGCAGGAGCCGCGAGTTCTGCGGGATCCATGAAGATCCGGATGTAATAGCCGTAAATCATTTGTCATGACCAGTAAGTTGCATGATTGTTCCATGAAGCTCTGCGATCGGCAAGAGGCTCGGTCTTCACGGTCGTGAGGGGTGCTTGACGACCCGTGAAATCTCTTTTCTGCTTCTGCCAGAGTCGTGAAATCAGGTGTTCGAGGCATGAGTTTGTGTCTCACGGCCCGTGAGATTCGTTTCTTCTCTGCAGCTTCTTCTGTGAGCATCGTGAGCGGCGGAGTGTGGGGCGTGAGCGCACCTCTCAAGGCCGGTATAAATCCATAAAGGCCCATTAAGAAAGTTGATTCATATTTTTCAGAAGCTGTTTGAACTCTGTTTTGCATTATTCTTCTTTTCTTTTGATTCTCCGTCACTTTTATCCATAATTCCTGCAAAATCAGCCAACTAAAGGTAGATGATTGCTTCAAAGAATTCATACGAATAAATGTAGAAAGAGATGCATGTTATGAGCAAATTACACAAAATAAGCCTAAATGCAAATATAATTATATGTTATAAAATGCATGCATCACCAGGCATAAAAAAATAAGATCAAACAAATAAATGATATAGATATCCCTGGTGTCCAGATTACTCAAGAGCATATAATTATTGAGGAATTTGCTCATTTTTACACTGAACTGTGAAAACCCTCAACAAATCCTGACATTCCAATTGTGAATTAGCCTGACTACATTATCAAACTCCTGGCATGAATATCTTACCTCTCCTGTCACCACTAATGAGATTCGTGAAGCCATTTGGCACATGCCACCTGGCAAGGTCCTTGGCCATGATGGCTTTACTCTAAAATTCTTTAAAAACTATTGGGATATTGTGGGACCTGATATAACTAAGGAGATCCTTAACTTCTTTGATACTGGTATCATGCCTAATCATTGGTCAACCACAAATTTAATCTTCATTCCTAAATCCCCACAGGCCTCTAAGGTAATTGATTACTGTCTTGCCCTCTTTAATATGATCTATCGTATTACGACAAAGATCCTTGCCACTAGATTGAAGCCTGCCCTTACTCAGCTCATTGACCCATCACAGACTTCCTTCCTATCCGGTAGATCTATACACGATAATATTTTAACCATACAAGAGATTGCTCACTTTATGAGAAAAGGCAGGAAAAAATACATGATTCTCAAGGCAGACATGGCCAAGACTTTCGATCGCATATCTTGGGACTCAATCTATAAAGCTCTTACTATCATGAAATTTCCCCAAAAATTTATTTCTTGGATAATGATATGTGTTGAGTCCCCCACCTTTCGATGTAACATTAATGGCACTCTCTCAGCCCCTTTTGGTAGCTCCAAAGTTATTCGAGGATCCCCTATCGCCATACCTTTTTATTATTGTTACATAGACTCTATCCTCCCTCTTAAATCAAGCTGCTATGGATAATAGCATCCATCCTTTTAAGTTGGGTTCATCTATTATTAATCATATGCTTTATGCTGATGATCTTCTTATCTGTGCAGAGGCAAATGTCTAAAGCTGCAAGAATATCAAAAAGATCATGCATCTCTAATACCTACTGACAAATCAGCTCATAAACCTAGAAAAATCTTTTGTCTACTTAACCCCTGGTTTACCTTGCAGGAGGAAATAGGCACTTATCTCTGCCCTGAATATTAAGCAAGGTACTTTTCCTTTTGTTTACTTGGGTGTTCCTATACTTATTAAGGGTGTTATCAAGAAACAACATCACTCCCTTATTGAGAAGGTTTCTGGGTGGCTCTCTCGATGGAAAGTAAAACCCTGGCTAACTCTAATTAAATCTGTTCTCAATTCCTTCCCCTCCCACATCTTTGCCTCTACTTATGTTTGCAAATCTACTATTGCAATACTTGAGAGGAGCTATCACATATGAAAGGTTGTGAAAAAAGTATATCTTAGATAATTGGGTTCATGGCTAGAGTTATCTCAAACAAAATTTCTACTCCTTTAGAAGCTGCAATAAGTTGAACAAAGAAAGCCCATAAATGGCATATATGAAATCCATTTGTTTTATAATTTACACTAAAGACTGGAAAGGAACAACATTTTCCCTTCTCTCAAGAAAAAATAACTTTTCCCTTAGAGTAGAACAAAATGCAGTCCTACACAGTTTGAACACCCACTAAAGTGGTTAATAACTTTCTTATACAGATAGAGATAAATATCCAATTAATTTTGACGTTCAACCCAAGAATTTTTAACATTAATTTTTTGATATTTTTCAGATTAATATTTGACCGCTAAAATTGGCTTCCAGAAAATTAATTCTATTTGATGGATGAATTTAATATATGATTGTTAAATAAGTTTTGCATTAATTTTTGGATCAATATTTGATCGAAGAATTATTTTAACTAGATTTTGAAATTGATACATAAATTATATAATTTTTTAATAATTTGTATGAATATTAAAAATTATGAGAAGTTTAATGCCATAATATTATCATAATGTAATGTTAAATATGGAAGTGTTTATTTGAATACTAAATATGCCAAAGTAAAACAAATAAAACATGTTTTAACCAGGTGGGCTCAAAGCCTGTTAATATTAAAATTCTTGTAGTGGATGGCTAGGATTTATTGACATCAAGATTTAATGGCGCGCATTCAACATCAGTAAGGATTAAACCAGAAGATCAGATTACTGGCTAGGTATCAAACTAGTGAAAGCCCTTGCACTCTGTAATTTTTATGGGCATCTGATGGTAACAAAGGCTCACATCTCGTAAATTGGCATACTGTCTAGCTTCCCACCTCATCTGGAGGTCTTGGTATTAAAAATTTGCATTTTATGCGTACGTCTCTTCTGGCCAAAAAAGCTACGGATGTCCTTAATGGTTCTAAAAATCTTTGGGTTAACCTTGTTGTAAACAAATATGGCCCTTTGCATCCTTGGCAGATTATTAACCCTTGCAGGTCTCCTGTCTGGTCGTGGCAAGCCATCCTTCTCTATATAAATGATATCCGATTTGGTATCATCCGGCACATTAGTAACAGAAATTCTACACGTACCTTTCTAGACCCTCGGCACTTCACGACTCCATTATGCTTAATGCCTACTTTTGTTACTATTGATCCGGTTATTCACACATCCAATGTTTCCTTTTTCATCTCTGACGATATGTGGAATGTGCCATTACTTGAATGTCATCTTGATCCTGCTTCCATCTGCTTGCCCCCCCTGCCTATGATGATAGATGGTTGTGGATGCATGATCCTAGTGGGAATATCTCGGCTAAATTTGTCTATAATCAGTTGTGTTGCCAAACTACTCCGTCACAGAATTTCTAGCAGCATGCTTGGACTGATATATGCGGTTTTTGCGTTCCTCGTAAGCTCAAGTTTTTATGTGAAAATTTAAACATAACAGGCTACCTACTCTCGATCTTATCACGCGTTTTAACCCAAATGTTTCTAACTTATGTGCTTTATGTGTCTTGGCGACTGGGACTATTACTCATCTATTTTTTATTGTTCCATTGCAAATGCTATTTGGAATCAGTTTTCAAACTTTACGAGCTATGTTTTTCGTTATTGCCTCTCTTGGTCATTTGGTGACTAGATCAAGGAGGGGACGACCTGGACCTGCCGTTTAGGACTACCCTGAGATCACCGTTCGCATTTTCCTTATGGAATCTCTTACTCATTCGCAATAACGCCCATTTCCATTCCAAGCATGCTACCATTTTCACGACGTGGGAGAGGGTTCTGGCCAGTCACAAGGCCCAACCTATCTGAGGCACATACCTGCATTACCTCCCCGACCACTTGGTCCAATGGGAGCCTCCACCTCTTGGTTGGGTTCGTCTGAACTCTGACGGCTCCGTCTGTGGGCCGGGGCAAGCTGGAGGTGTCAGCTACATTATACGCGCTGACAATGGTGTTTTCATTTCTGCAGGTGCTCTATGTCGTGATGCAAACACTGTGTTAGAAATTGAAGCTTGGGGCTAATGATGGGCATTCGTTGCTGGTGTGTCTCCAGCCAAACAGATTCTTCTTCTTTGGTTGACATCATCCACAAGAAGACGCCATGTCCTTGAAGAATTCTTAACATTGTATGCCATATCTGGCATAATATTAATCTCCTACAATTTTTTACATGTAACCATATCTACCGCGAAGCGAATATGGCCGCGAATTTTTTGGCATCACTTGGTCGGAACTCTGTCTCCGACTACTTTTGGGAGAACAATCCGCCTCAGGGCATTCTCCATTTTTTGTATCAGGATTATTCCACTTTTAATCTAAGTTAACACCTTTTAAAAAAAAGGTATAATCACAAATAATTTTTCTGCTCAACCTAGAGACAATACAATCATCTCGATTCGAAAAATATAGTCCGATTTTAAGCATGAACCAAGACAGACTTTCATATTCATATTTTAAAACATGGTTGAGGGTCCCATATAATATAATATAATATAATATAATGTATTTATTAAGGGTTTAATTCACCTTCTGAGCATCCTTCTATTTTGGAGGGATGATGAGCATATCTTGATTGTTGATATCAATGATTCAAATGACAAATGATTAAAACTCATTATTTAAATATATGATTTATACAATGATCCAAATGCGCTCAGGATCCCTCCAAAGTAAAAGGTAATCTCGAGATTAATTACCACATATATTAGTGTAAATTATATATTCTTCTTATATATTGATGTAATTTAATATTTTATTAATACTATATCATTTTATAGTTAATTCATGTAACTTCTAATATTTCCTTTAGTTATTTATATAATTTTTAAAATTAACAATAAATCAAGTTAATATGATTTTAATTGGGACATCCCGTCCAGTAGGAGTGTTCACGGGTCGGGTCAACGGATTCGACCTGACTCGATCCGGGATCAGGTCGGGTCAGATCGGGTTACTCTTTTTTTGTTATGACCTGACTCAGATCGGGTCGAGTGGTCGAGTACCCGACCACCATTTTTCTTTTTCTTTTTTTATTTTTTAATATAAAAATATTTATTATTATATTTTAAAAAAAATAAATATTTTTAAATACCAAAAATATTATTTTAAATATATATATTTTCTACATTTAAAATAATTTATTTTATATTTTTTAAAAATTTTAAATGATATAAAACTGTTAAATTAACTTAAAAATCATTTAAAATTAAAAAAATCGAATATATCGAATCCGACCCGACCCAGTGAACACCCCTACTGTCCAGTCAAACTAAGATGGAAACCAGGGCAAACTCTTTAATGAGAAGATTTATATGAGGTCGTAGACTAAAATGGAAAAAAGTCCATTGACCATTTGACCTTCCCATAGAAAATATAGTTTCAAATCAGTTTTATAAAATAACTACAAAAAGATTTTAAAAATAGACTTCAAAGGATATGCAAAGCATGATTATGCTCCCTAATCTATCTTTATATAAAAGCAGAGATAGCGCCAGGCGAATCAGGCGCCACGATCTGGGGCCCCGATTTGATCGCCAGGCGCTAAATCCGACGCATGATGGCCGGATTCGGTGCTTGGCCAGGTGTCAGATCCGACGCCTGATGCTCGGATCAGCCGCCAGGTGCTAGATCCAACGCCTGACGGCAGGATGGGCCGCCAGGTATCAGATCCGGTGCCTGACGGCCAGATGGGCCGCCAGGTATCAGATCCGGCGCCTGACGGCCGGATCGGTTGTCGTCGCCTGACGGTCAATCCGGCGCAAGATCCAACACCTGGCGGGCCGTCAGGTGCCAGACTCGGCGCTTGGCACCCGGATCCACCGCCAGGTGCCAGATCCGACGCCTGGAGGCCAATCCGGCCGTTAGGTGCCAGATTGGCCACCTGTAGGTGCCGAATCGCGACGCTCATGACGACCGAGTAGAGAGAGAGAGGGGGAGTCAGGAGAGAGAGGTCGGCCGGAGTGGCAGAGTCATCGTCGCTGGCTCGTTGTCGCTGCCACCGTCGCCGGGAGAGAGAGGGAGAGGGCGAGAGAGATGGGAGGGAGAGGTCGAGAGACTGAGAGAGAGATTAGAGAGAGAAAATGAGAGGGTGAAATGAGAAAATCGCGTGGAATGAGATTTATATACTGAACAGGTAACCCGGGTCGGGTCCGGGTCCGGGTCCAGGTCCGATATTGGGATGGCAAACCCTGTCCTCACCCGAAACCCGCCGGGTTTTCTATCATTTGGACCCGGTTCCAGCCCGGATTTGATTCGGGCCGGGTTATTTCCCTATTTTTTTCTGATCGGTGTGGTCCGAGTCGACCCAGACCGTGCTCAGCCTTATCCAGTGTTCATTTGCATACTCAACGCCTTCTTTAAAGGCAAAGAATACAAGCGGACCTACAAATATAGATCTGTGTTTGATAAAAAAATTATTTATATATAATTTCTTTTCGTCCAAAAAATGTTATAGAAAAAAATATTTATATGTAATTTATTTTTGTCTAAGAAAAAATGTTAAATAGCATGAGAGGCTTTCAATTTTCATTTGTATATTCGACGTCCTCTTTGAAGATAAAGAGTATGTGCGGACCAAAATATTATGGCATGATATGAAGTTGAAGTTATATTATTTTCACTAATAATTTTTTTAGTTGTATATAGTTATTTTTTTATTGTAATCATGTTATTATTGTGTCAAGGGGATAGAAAGTTTACATATATCATGGGGTTAATGAGTACGTAGAGCACACCGTCTACACCTCCGTGTAGAACGTTTATTTCTTATTATTTAATTAATTTAATGATTTTAATTCATAATCAAATTGATTATATACTTTTTAGATGAAATAATATATATTTATTTGGGTAATTTGATAATAAAAATATATCATCTAAGGCTAAATAAATTACAATCGTTTAGTCATATTTGTTAATATGGCTTGATCATGATGATCGGATAATTCGATGATCTTGTTCTTAATTATCTTTACTATTTAACATATATTAAAAATTAATATATAATTATTTTATTAGTTTAATAAGGAAAACTAGTGCTCTACACCCGTTCTACATCAAATGCTCTACATATACATTTTTCTCTATCAAATATTTTATATTGGATAGTTTGTTATAAACTGGTATACGACATGTAATCAACTAATAATAAAATAATCAATCAAGCTTAATAATTATGTTATTATTATTAAAATTTTGTTAATTTATTATTATATGTATATGTCATAGTTCATTATAAATACGTAATCACCTAATAATAAAATAGTCAACAAAACTTAATAATTTCGTTATTACTATTAATAGTTGATTTATTATTATATGTATATAAAAAATATTGCATTAATAATATTCATAAACATATATTATTTCTACTAATAAGTTTGCATATAGTTATTTTTTATTGTTATAATATTGTTATTCTATGAAGGAGATAGAATACTTATCCATATCAATTATTTAACAATTATGATTATTAAGCATTTTAGTATTATTGAATAGTTTATTATAAACCCATAACCCATATAAGATATGTAACGAACTAATAACAAAATAAGAAATCAAACTTAATCATTATGTTATTATTATTAATAGTTTGCTAATTTATTATATGTCATAATTCGCTATAAAACTAATATTGAATACGTAATCACCTAATAATAAAATAGTCAATAACTTAATAATTTTGTTATTATTATTAAAATTTTGTTAATTTGTTATGATAAGTATATCTATATGTTTGTTTACATATATATTTTTTGTGTTAATAATATTTATTATCATATATTATTTATATTAATATTTTTTAGTTATATATAGTTTTTTTGTTATCAAATGTCAATGAAATAGAAGATTTACATATATCAATCATTTAATAACTATATTTTGTATTCATTTTATTTTTATTGAATAGTTTGTTATAAATCGATATAAGTTATACAATCAGTTAAAAACAAAATATTAAGCTAAACTTGATCATTTTGTTATTATTAATAATATTTTATTAATTGATTGAGATATTCTAATAAACTAATAACAAATTATTCAAAAGCTATCATTTATAAAGAATTCTAATATTATGATAACAATTATAATGGACTAATATTCATTAAAATAATAGTTTAATAAAATTAATAATTTTAATAAGTATAACATCACTTAATGCTAACATTTTTTTTGTTAAAGTTAACACATATATAATTCATATTTATATATCTATATAAAAGAAAATGTAGAACATACCAATATCACTCTCTAATTATGTGTCACTAAAATTAATTTTTAAAGAAAAAATGATAAAGCATGTTAGATATGATAGATAATAATGAATAAACTAATTTTTATAATGATTAATATATATATATATATCATAATAATATTTTATGTGTAATTAACAAGATTATATATATTTATGTGTAATTAACAAGATTATGTGTCCTACGACAACTCTCGCAAATTCACCTATTATTATATTTTAAAATGATAAAAGGTTAAATTATATTTTTTATAATAAGTAACAATAATATATATAAGTATAAGTAGAAAGTGTCACGTGTAGAACTTTCATGAATTCAAGTATAAAATGATAATATTTTAAATATATAAATACTCAAAAGTTAGTTATTAAAAATACATATTTTTACTTATCCAATTTTTTAAAATAACATATTTGTAACTTTAACAAAAAAAAAGAGGAGGAGGGGGGGGGGGGGGGGGGGGGGGGGTTAGATCCCATTAACATACTGGTCACTTTCTTTGAGGGGAAAGAGTACGTGCAAACTTACAAAAATAAAATTGCACATGATAAAATAACATATATACATACATATAATTTCTCTCTATCTAATAAAAATGTTAAATTTTACAATATATATAATGATATATTTAAAAAATTAGGTTCTCATATATATATATATATATATATATATCTCGAGTTAAAAACTTGCATCTCCCTATCCTAATTATGATATTTATTTTTTCGATGATATAATGATGATGATATTTATTGGCAATTAATATAAATATGATTAATTTTTAAATTATATTATTATGATAATTTATATCTACATCTTATATATAAACAAATGTTAAGATATGATATGAATAAAATTTGATACATATTTTTTGTTGGAATTGTTAAAATAAAATCATGATATTAAAAGTTTAGTATTGAAAATATATAATGTTGTTTATTTATATTTTAATTTATAAATATTTTAAATTTTAATAATATACATTCTAATTTAATTTCACATTTATATTAATTGTATGAAAACAATTAAATAGATTTATAAAAGAAACCATGTGCAATTGATTATGTTGATTCATGATAAAAATATTTCATTGATGATTAATAATATTTTGTCTATAGTTAATAATATTATGTGTATACTATTAAAAGAAAGGATAGATGATGATACATGTCACTCCCTTATGATATTTTCTTTTGGAATTAGTTTTGATATGATGAATAATGAAGTATATTATTAAAAGAAACAATGAAATGTAATTGGTTCAAGATTAATTATAACTTCAATAAGGGTAATTGGAGTTGTTTAATTTAGTCCCACATTTAAAGCTTATAATATAAAAAAAATATGGAATAGACTATTAAAAAGTGTAGATTTACAAATATGGTAGTTATCTATTTGTATTAAGTCAATCAATATCAATAATTAGAACTTAAGTCAGAGACACATGATTGATAATAAAATAAAAAGTTAATAAGTTTTAATACTCACGTATATATAAGATAAATATAATGTTTATATTTCATATCTATATAGTATTAGAAGGAACAAAAAATATTCACATATTATAATATATATTTCATATATTTTTCGAATGATGCATAAAAAAATAAATTTACATCTTATAATATGTGTTAAATTAATTGCATGTTTTAGACAATCAAATTGATATTATTTTAATCTGACGACACAACCAATATTAATCATTGGATTAAAATGTTTAGTCCCACATACAAAATTATCTAAATATTAAAAAAAATTTAAAGGAGAACACGTATCTAATGTAGGAATTTGAATAACAATGATTTATGACTAATTTAATGACAATATTAAAACAAGTTTTAATCAATTATTTGTTTTAACTATTAGAATGAATGCTATCAACATTAAATATATAATTTTAATCGTATTAAGATAATGAAGTAACATATTATATTCAAATTAAATATTTTTAATATATTCTTAAATAGAATACTATATATATCTATGTGATTATATATATATATATATATTAAGGAGATATATTACTTATTTATTTTCACATTTAAATTTATTAATTGAAAGAGTAGGGATGTTTATTTAAATGAAATGAGTTTGGTCTACACATGAGTGTTTTTTAAATAAAAATGTTAAAATAAACTATAATATTGATTAAATTAGAAAAAAATGAAGATATCCCGTATTTAAAGAAGAAACACCGTGTCTCCTATGTTTCTATTCATTGGATTAGAAATTTATGGATCTTATTTTGTTCATTCCCATTTAAAGACCTTAAATCTAATTTATAAATACTTGATCTGATGAATAAGAAGAGATGAGACACTGTGTTCCTGTTTTAAAGTTGGGACACACCATTAAGTCTGATTACGTTATTATCCTAAAAGTGTAATAACTATTTGATGTATATTTTATTAAATTACAATAATAAATCATAATTGACTAATATCACAATCATATTTCATATCTATGTCGTATTATAAAGAATAAAATATATTCAAAGCAATCCAAATGACGAATAAAAAAAATAAATTTATGTATTAATAATAATCCACATTATATTTGAGAGGAGAAAGGGATAAATGCTACTGGCACACATAAAATAATATTTTTAAAATTACTTTTAAATACTATATTAAGTATGTATAGAATGACAACATGAATAAACTAAATATTAATTTATGTAAATATATTATATATTCTTTTAGTTCCTCATGTAAATATTATCAAACACTAAAAAGTAAAATATTATAAAAATATTAAATAAAAAATTTTCCATTTATACTCAAATAATAATATTAAATAAATATTACTTATATTTCTTATTAAAATAAATTCTATGAACACCAAATATATTCTTTTAGTTGTATTAGATAAAAATATTTAACTTCAATCACTATTTACATACATAACATGCATATATACACGTACCTTCAGTCATGTAATATGATCTAGATAATTGATGTTTTAAAGTTAGAGCATGTATGATAAAAAGTAATATTAATTAATTTTTAAGAATGAAAAATATAATTTTTATATATAGATTATTAGAAGAAAGTTATAAATATTAAGTATATATTTTAAAATAAATCATTATAAAATATACTTAATTATGAAGTGAATGCATTATGGTGGACATTTTCTAAAAAATAATCAACAAAATATAATTAACTACAAATTATAAAAAGATATAACTAATAAAAGAATTTACATATCATTATTCGTTTCATCATTAATCTCTCTCTATATATTATTCATATATAATTAAATGGAAAGGTAGAAGTTGACCTATGACACTATTTCATTAAGTCACATATAAGACATAAAATATTTAAATAATTTTCACAGTTTATATATTAATTTAATTTATTTATGATGTACATCTTTAAATATATATAGAATGTCAAATATGACATATTGGCATTGTCAATAAAAAATGAAATAAATAAAATAAAAAAGCAAAATAATAGACATTGTTAAAAATATTAAAATAAATAGTATTTACTTAATTCGAAGATATGATGTTGTTAAAAAAAATATAAATATCAATTGCTATTTATATCTATATTATATCAAAATTAGAAAGATATATATAGTTTGAAAGGAGAAGTCATGATGTTTATATATTGTCATATGTAAATTAACTTAAATAAAATAAAAAATTTAAGTAATAGATTAACAAAGTAACGAAGTTAAATGGGGGCAAAGATAGAGTAAAAAATAATTAAAAATAAAATATAATGTAATAGATTTAAAAAAAAGAATTTCAAATAAATTTAATTTATTATAACATATTTACATATATAAGTTTCTAAGGCGAGAAAATGATTTGATAGTCTATAAAATTTATATCAAGATAATTTCTTTATTTTATAATCAAAGTTTTTACATATATAAGTTTCTGTGTCCTCCGCGCATCGCACGGGTCATCATTCTAGTATAATATAATAGCACCTCCAAAGATGAGTTTTGCCACGGCTTAATTTTTGAAGTTTTACATTCTATTATAATAGCTTCAATTTCATGAAAGGTAGGGTTTCTCATGTTGAATATACATTTAATTCTTACTTTATTCTTCTAAATCACAATTTTAAAAAAATTATTGTGATCACAACATTTAGTTTCAATTCATAAGATTTGGAAAACTTAAGAAGTGCATCATTTTTTTATCTTCTTGTATACAATTTTAAGGGTTATTTCCTCGGTGCTGACGCATCATTGTTATTTTTCACGGGTGAAATCGTGGATAATGCCCTTCGGAACTTTCAATTGGAAACACCAGTAAGAAATTCCTAAGGGAGTTAACCCATCAAAGTTTTCAACTAGTTTATTCGTCGGAAACCTTTTTTAAAATATTAAAAGAATTTGGATACCAACACTCGGATCTAGTCGTTAGCATCCGATCTTGCCGAGTGGGAGGGGGTTGTCATCGGAGGTGCGAGCTTGTCGGAGCCGCTAGAGATGTCAGACGGACGGATCGGGTTGCATGGTGCTTGATTAGGCGACTGTAGCCAACCGTACGCGGCTGGAATGGCTGCCAAGCGGCCACAACCGAAAATAGAGAGAGGGTGTATTTAGAAAAAGAAAATAAAAATAAAAATGGTTATTTCCTCTTACCACCCCTAAACTATCATGATTTTTCACATCTAATCCTAAACTATGAACTTCATTTTTTGAATATCTAAACTATCATGATTTTTCTAATTTGATTCTTGTGTCGACTTCTCCGTTATTTTTTATTTTTCACATTTGTGAAAAGTACATTATACCCTGATTCGAGTGTTAGTTAAATTTTACATAAAATAATATATAATAATAAATAAAAAATAATTAAAAATGAAAAAAATGATCACGTGTCACGGGAGGGGTCGCCCCCCTCTCCTTCCCTTCGCCGCACGGCGCAGGGGCTGGGGGTTCACCCCCTCCCTGCGACCTCGCCGGAGGTAGCAGGGAGGAGGGCGACCCCCCTCCTTCCCTTCGCCGCGCGACGCAAGGGTAGGGGGCTTTTGGGGGGGGGGGGGGTCATGACGACCCCCCCTCCTTCCTTTCGTCGCACGACGCAAGGGCAGGGGACTGGGGGATGTAAAAATGAACTAACACTCGAATAAGGGGTATAATGGACTTTTCATAAACGCGGAAAATAAAAAATGACTCAGAAGTTGTCGAAATTGGACGGAAGGATCAAATTGGAAAATTTACGATAGTTTAGGTATCCAAAAATTGAAATTAATAATTTAAAATTAGATGTGTAAAATTATGATAGTTTAGGAGTGCTTAGAGAAAATAATCCACAAAAAATATTCAACACGTGATCAGCCTACAAGCCCAATTAACAAAGCATTATTAGGGTTGAGCACGCGTCGGGCCAACCCGGTCGACCCGGACCGGCCCGACCTGGAAAATCGGGTAAATAACCCGGCCCGGATTAGATCCGGGCCGGAATCGGGTCCATATCTTAAAAAACCCGGCGGGTTCGGGTCAGGACCGGGTTTGCCATCTCATTACCTGACCCGGGTTATTTGTTCACTATGCGCCTGGCAAGATCCGGCCGCCTGGCGATCGGATCTAGCGCCTGGCCGCCGGATCCGGCCGCCTGGCCGTCAGATCCGGTCGTCTGGCGGTCGGATCCGGTCGTCTGGCGGTCGGATTTGGCGCCTGGCCGCTGATCCGGCCGCCGATCCGGCCGCCTGGCGGTCGGATCTGGCGCCTGGCCGCCGATCCGGCCGCCAGGCGGTCGGATCGGGCGCCTGGCCGCCGATCCGGCCGGATCTGACGCCTGGCTACCGATCCCGCCCTGTATCAGCCCCCAATTGAGCCGCGGATCTGGCCAGCGTCCATCATTTCACGTTTTTCGATGATTTCCGATGGCAAACTCGGTAACATTCCCGGATTTTCGGGTCCGACCCGGAACCGGATCCGGCCGAGTTCGGATTCGGTACCGGGTCGAAAATTTTTTTACCCGATATAATCCGGATCAGGACCGGGTCCGCTTAGACCCGGACCCAAACCCGAGTTTGCTCAACCCTAAGCATTATAAACAACACACTTGAAAGCTACAGTGTCGTAATACTTTCTTCACCTAACATCATGCGGCTGCTCATCCCAAAACCATTTTAGCTACAGTAATCTCAACTCTCTCTCCTCTCGTCTTCATCGGCTGGCAGCCAATCAATCTCCATGGCACAACTGCAGCGATCGTTACACTCTCCCTCTCTTATTTTCTTTCACGGCCAACACTGAAACCCCTCAGCTACAGTGACCCGCCTCACTGTAGCTACAATAAACTTCCTCTTCAAGCTCTCTCTCACACTCTTCAAGCTCCACTCACGACAGCAAAGAAACCTCCGTTATCTCCCTCACATCTCCCTAGGTCTCGGCAGCACACCAGAGCAAAAGGAGCCCAACCACAGTAGCGCTCTCTCTCTCCCTTACGTCACCTGGAAAGCAGCCCTTACGTCACATGGAAAGCAGCTAAGAGAAGAAGGGGAAAGAGAGCCATCTTCCAGCCGTGAAGAAAGAAGAAGAGAAGAGAAGAAAAAAAAAAAGAAAAAAGAAAAGAAGAAGAAGAAGAATTAAGATTGGGATTAACAGAATTTTAATTTAAACTTTAAAAATATGTTTGAGGGAATTCAAAGTTCTAATCTCATTCTTAATGCTGGATTAAAAATTTAAAAACTAACTTGAATTTTCTTAGATGATATGATTAAGAATAAGTATGATTTCTTTGCATTATTATATGATTAGTTCAAGTTACTGTTTCATTGTTAGTCACAGGTAGAGTTATGATATTGTATCCCCACTTATGCTTAGATATGAAGAAGTTGCTTATTTCTATACATTTGAATATGTTAGTTGTCTTAAGGTTTTTTATTGAATCTACTATGTGCTTCATCAATGATTAGATTATTAGGTTGTTAATCTTAGATGAGATGTATAAAATTTCTATTTTGCATGATAAGATGAATGTACACGTCAAAGGTGATTGTATATATGTATAAACGAGAGAAATAGATAAAAATAGAGGAGGTGCCGTATAGGCCTCTGGAACGATCGTGACATTTTGAGGCAAAGCCATGACTCCCCTAGCATTCTATGTAGGGGTGGCAATATTCCCCGCGATTTCTCATTCGGGGCCCTGCATTCGGAGATTTTTTTTCCCGCAGGGCAGGGATGGGGGCCAATATGCACCCGCCCCCCATTTAGGGGATCGGGGCGGGGGTAGTTCACCCCACCCTATCGAAACTCCGAATCCTTGACATTATTTATAATTAATAATTTATTAAAATTATATTCATTAGATTACATCTGAATCATCCATTGTGTGTGTATATATATATATATATATATATATGACATCAAACCCTAACTCTCCCTTTCTCTCAAGTCTCAACTCTCAACCAGTCAAGACTCTCCATTGCCGACCGCCGCCGCCAAGACTCTCCACTCACCTAGCCGCCGGCCGTTGACCGCCAGCTTCCTTTCGTCGATCATCAATGTCGTCTCCGACGATGAATCGGATTTCATCTTCACAAGGTATCCATTTTCAACTCTTTCTTTATCCTTCTCCCTCACCTCTCCGCCGCGGCTGCCCGCGTTGAGTTCAAGCGGCGTCGTCATCGAGGGCGTGTCATCGTCGTCGACGGTGGTGCCATCGTCGTTGTCGAGGGCGTTGTCATCGTCGAGGGTGGGTCATCGTCGAGGGCGGGTCGTCGTCGTCGTCGAGGATGGGCCATCATCATCGTTGAGGGAGTGTCGTCGTCATCGTCGACGGTGGTGCGTCATCATCGAGGGCATTGTCGTTGTCGAGGGTGGGTCATCATCGTCATCAAGGGCGTCGTTGTCGAGGGCGGGTCATCGTCGTCATTGAGGGCATCGTCGTCGAGGGTGGGTTGTCATCATAGTCGAGGGCGTCATCGTCGTCGTCGATCCGATCGATCTGGTCGTCAAGCAATCAAGGGCAACATCGATCCCGATGGGTCGGTCCAGTCGTCGTCGATCCGAAAGGGGCACGTCATCGTGGTCGTCGTTATGGTTGATCCGAAAGGGGCGGCAGCCGAAAGGGGTGGCCCTGTCGTCGACCATCGACGATTTTCCTTTGCGCACAGTGTGCAGAGGTGAATCGCCTCTGCGCACAGTGTGCAGAGGTGAGTCACCTCTGTGCACAATGCAGAGGTGCTGCACACGTTTTATTTTTAATTATGATATTTTTTTGTAAATTTTTTTAATTACTCACATTTGAATTAATTTAAATTTTTATGCAGAAATAGATGGAGCGGATAATCAATCTATCACTCCAGTTCAAAGCAATGCAATTCAATCCGAGAATATCTCGCCAAGTTTCGAAAATGAAAATCAGAAGGAAGAAGGAAGCCCAAACAAAAAAGGTTTAACTTCTCAAGCATGGAGTCATTATCATAGAGAATTAATTAACGAAAGATTTCGTGCAATATGTAAGTATTGTCAATAGAATATTTGTGGTGATACAAAAAATGGAATTAAGCATTTGCATTATCATCTAAAAATTTGTAAGTTTCGTACAACAAGAGGACCAAAGCAAGCAACTCTAAAAAATTTACCCACTTTAGACAATAAAGGTGATACATTTGTTGTTGTTGGTAATTATTCATTTAGTCAAGATGTTGCACGGAAGAAACTTGCAAATATGATTGTCCTTCATGAGTATCCTCTTTCTATAGTTGATCATGTTAGGTTTAGACGATTTTGTGTTGCTATGCAACCTTTATTCAAGGTGATTTCTCGTAATACTATAAAAAGTGATATTATGAAGCTATTTGAAATTGAGAAAGATAAGACATCAAATATTCTTGAAAGGAATTCAAGTCATTATTCAAGTGACGGCTTTGAGTATGAATTCTAAATTTGACAAGTACTGGAAAAAAAATAATGGAGTGATGACAATAGGAGCTGTTTTGGATCCAAGATATAAGATGACTATTTTTTTTCAAAGCTATATGGAAGCCAAAGCAACAATGAATTGGAGAAGGTGAAAATGTTGTATGAAGATTTACTTCTTAAATATCAAGCTAATGATACTAGAAGTGCACTTGTTAATTCTTCATCTTCAGTTATAACAAAATGGATCTTCTACCGAAAAAACAAAAATGGGAGTGTGATTTTATTGATTTGGTAGCTGAGACTTCTTTACAAAATAGTTTGAAATTAGAATTGGAAAGTTATTTAGAAGAGACTATTTTAATTGTTAAGTCAAATGATGGAATGTTTGACATATTGAGTTATTGGAAATAAATTGAATTAAAGTACCCAACTCTACAAAAGATTGCAAGGGACTTTTTAGCTATTCCCATTTTTATAGTTGTTTCGGAATCTGCAATTAGTACTGGAGGTCATATATTGAGTACACACCATAGTAGATTGAAAGAAGACACTGTTGAAGCATTGATGTGTTATCAAGATTGGTTGTATAATATATTAAAAGATTACAATTTATCATTCATTTAATAAATTATGATGTGTCATTTTTTAAAAACTGACAATGCTTTTTTTGTTAGGTCATTCTAATGGAAAGTGTGCTTTTTACACAATCAACGAAGATGAAGATGTAGATGATAGAATGATGAAGTTGTGATAACTTTTTATCATTTTTTAATTTTATTCAATTTAGTTTTATTGTACTAATTATTTTTTTATCAACTTGTAGGAAACTTTGCAAATGGGTGAAAGAGAAATGAAGAAAAATGATGATTGTCCTCTTATTGAACTTTTACAAATTTTGTAAAAATATTTAGTGTTGTAATTTAAACTTTATGTTAAGAAACTTGTATCAAATTTGAAGTTTGTGTTGTGGTAGAATTTAAAAATTATGTTGTGGTGGAAAGTGTGTTCAACAAAAATGAAGATGTAGATGATTGAATGATGAAATAGTGGTAACTTTTTATCATTTTTTAATTTTATTTAATTTAGTTTTATTCTACTAATCATTTTTTTATTAACTTGTAGAAACTTTACAAATGGGTGAAGGATGAAATGAAAAAAAATGATGAATGCCCTCATTGATTTTTTTACAAATGTTGTTAAAATATTTGGTGTTGTAATTTAAACTTTATGTTATGAAACTTGTATCAAATTTAACGTTTGTGTTGTGGTAGAATTTGAAAATTAGGTTGTGATGAAATTTGTGTCAATATTTGAATTTTATGTTGTAAAATTTATAATAGTAATATATTTATAATTATGTGCATGAATACTTTATAATAATTAGTTATTTTCTAATTTTATTTCACATTATTTAATAAAAAATTTGAAGAATCGGGTCCCCGTGGAAATTCGAGGTCCCGCGGGGATCGGGGCAGGGGATAAAATTTCCCTCGGACCGAGAATTCGGGTTGGGGTCGAGGGCGGGTGTGGATCATCGGGAGGGCGAGGGTGGTGTCCCCCGCCCCGAACAAGGTCGGGTGCCACCCCTAATTCAATGCCTTAGCGTTAGGATGTTCAACGAGTAGAACTTGGATATTTTGTCACGATCGTGACGTCTTGATGCACGACCCCCCTCCTTCCCTTCGTCGCGTGACGCAAGGGCAGGGGGCTAGGGGATGTAAAAATGAATTAATACTCGAATAAGGGGTATAATAAACTTTTCAAAAATGCGAAAAAAAATGATTGGGAAGTCGACGAAATTGGACGGAATGATCAAATTAAAAAAATCGCGATAGTTTAAGTATCCAAAAATCGAAGTTCATAATTTAAAATTAAACGTAAAATATTATGATAATTTAAAAATGATTAGAAGAAATAACCCATAAAAAAATTCAACCCTTGATCAGCCTACAAGCCCAACTAATAAAGCATTATAAACAACACACTTAAAAGCTACAGTGCCCTAATACTTTCTTCACCTAACATCATGCGACTGCTCATCCCAAAACCATTTTAGCTATAGTAATCTCCACTCTCTCTCCTCTCATCTTCGTTGGCGGGCAGCCAACCAATCTCCATGGCACAGCTACAGTGATCACTACACTCTCCCCCTCTCTTATTTTCCCTCAAGGCCAACACTGAAACCCCTCAGCTACAGTGACCCGCCTCACTGTAGCTAAATAAACTACCTCTTCGAGCTCTCACCTGCCTTGTCTCTCTCACGACAGCAAAGAAACCTCCATTATCTCCCTCACATCTCCCTAGGTCTCGGCAGCACAGTAGGAACAAAAGGAGCCCAACCACAGTAGCTCTCTATCTCTCCCTTACGTCAACTGGAAAGCAGACCTTACGTCACCTGGAAAGCAGCTAAGAGAAGAAGGGGAAAGAGAGCCACCATTCCCGCCGTGAAGCGGAAGGAGAAGAGAAGAGAAGAGAAGAGAAGAGAAGAGAAGAGAGAAGAAAAAAAAAAGAATTAAGATTAGGATTAGTATAATTTTAATTTAAACTTTAAAAATATGTTTGAAGGAATTTAAAGTTCTAATCTCATCTTTAATGAGAATGAATGATTCAAAATTTAAAAACCAACTTGAATTTTCTTAGATGATATGATTAAGGATAAGTATGATTTCTTTGCATTATTGTATGATTAGTTCAAGATACTGTTTCATTGTTAATCACATGTAGAGTTATGATGTTGTATCCCCACTTATGCTTAGATATGAAGAAGTTGCTTATTTCTATACATTTGAATATGTTAATTGTCTTAATGTTTTTTATTGAATATACTATGTGCTTCATCCTTATTATGATTAGATTATTAGGTTGTTAATTTAGATGAGATTATAAAATTTCTATTTTTCATGATAAGATGAATATACACTTCAAAGGTGCTTGTATATATGTGTAAACGAGAGAAATAGATAAAAATAGAGGAGGTGTCGTCCAGGCCTCTCGAACGACCGTGACATTAAGGATGACTCCCCTTGCATTCTATGCCTTAGCATTAGGATGTTCAATGAGTAGAACTTGGACGTTTTGTCACGGTCGTGACGTTTTGATGCACGACCATGACATCCAGGATACTTCATGCCTAAGATTTTCGAACGGGCAAAAAATGACCGTTTCTGTCACGGACGTGCAGGAGCCTATGAACGACAAATGAGACTAGCACGATCATGCCATCATTGGGAATAGTCGTGATCAAGTGATGCCGAGCAAATCGTCTGAGTATCCAGCTGTGTCGAATAGTGGCATGTCGGTGCCCATGTGTGGGCACGATCGTGACCTATAGTGGCATGGCCGTGACTAGTCCCGGACGCCTATGTAATGATTGTTTGCCCATGCTTAGCATGATTTGAAGTATATATATGACTTAAATTGGATTAAAGCATGCAACATGTATTGAATGATTGTATGAATTGATGAATGTAACTAAAAGATAGATTGGTGAAAGTGTCTTGTTGATGTCGTCGGATGTAAGTGGGAAATCAAGACCCCCTTGAGGGAATAAGTCATGGCTCTCGACTAAGACCACACGTAACAGTGGACAAGGTGTCATTTCTCATGGGACAAAAAGATCCCGGTAAAGAAACTAAGAGAAGACCAAGACCCCACATAAGAGTGGACAAGGTGTGGCTACTCATGGGATAAAAAGTTTTCGATAAAAGAACTAGGAGATGACCAATTCCCCACCCTAGAGTGGATAAAGACCAAGACCTCACAAAAGAGTGGACAAGATGTGACCTCCAACGGGATAAAAAGATTTCAGCCTAGTTAAGTAAAGTAAAGATAAGATCGATGAGCCAACATGAACTTCTCAATCAACAAGATAAGAAGGTATCTAAATAAAGATAGAAAATGAAAAGATGAAAGTTGTTTATAATGACTAAGACGAAGGAATTGAAACATAAAGATGAAGATGATGATTAAGTATGCACCTTAAAGGGGGCAAAGGATGTTCCATAGTCATACGATGGTAAAGATGAAGCCACTTAAAGTAACTAAGATGAATGATTTGGAATATAAAGATAAAGATGATGATAATGAAAGTATCTTAAAGGATGTTAATGTATATTCCATAGTCATATGATATTAATGATGAAGATGATACATGATAAGTAAGACAAATGAATAGTATGACTTGATATAAAGATGATTATGATAGTGCAAGCACCTAAAAGGATGCTAATTTATGTCCTTTTGTTATATGATGTTATAAAAGAGAATGTTAAAGCAAAGTAAAATAAGTTATGATATGTCTTAGTATAATGATGAATAATGATATGTCTTAGCATGATATTGATGATGTTATATGATTAGCTTATCTGTGATGATGATTATTCACATGTCATATAGCGTGCATATGTAGTTCATAGTATGCACATGTTCTATGTTTCCATTAAGATGAAATACATATGCCATGATATGTAAAGATTATGTTATAGAATCATAGCATGCATGGGCCTCGACATACTCTAACGGAAGAAATTTTCTGCACCCCATGGATCCGTGCAGGTATGAACGAGGCTTAGATTCAGCGGTGAGAGTCTTATGACGGTGATACAGCTCAAGTTATCTTATTTGGTATTATATGATGATGATGATGGACTCTTAGTGAGTCAAGTATGTACGGCTTGTGGGTCTTGGAGTCATTTACTTTTATTTGAACTCATTTATGTATAATGAACCCTTTGTTGGGTATTATGTTAGAGCTTATGTGGCCCATGGACTAGAGATGTATCTTGGATTTTATATGTTTAGAAGTCTTTCGCTGTCTTATGTCACTATTATTTTATGTTTATTATTATTTTCCCCTGCAATGTTTTTATGAAATTAGGTTATAAAAGTGACGCCGCATAGAGTTCGACAATTAAGTTGGAATCGAATTTTGAGGGCGTTACAGAGGGAGAGGAAGGTCATCATCAATAGAGCCACGGGCCCACTAAAGTTGTCATCGCCGGAGCCAAGAGAGGGGGTCAAAGGGAGAGAGAAGAGAGGCGCGAGAGAGGGGGAGAGGGAGAGCGAGGAAGAGAGGGGAGAGAGACAACGAGAGAGGTTGAGATAATGAGAGAGATGGAGAGGGAGAGAGACAAGGGGAGAGAGAGCGAGAGAGAGTGCGAGAGAGGGTGAGATAACGAGAGAGAGGGAGAGATTGTAATATTATAATATATTTTATTATCGACGGATTGTGTTACTGACGAATTTGCTATTTGACAATTATTCTGAAGGCCCAAATTGTTAAAAACTTTAGCATTAAAATCTTTTCTCCCTCATTTTTTGCCTATCTCTTCTACCCTCTCTCTCTCTTTCTCCCGCCTCCTTACCTTTCTAATTTCCCTCATCTCTCTCTCATTATAATATATTTTATTATAAAAACAATTATATATGAGTCTAGTCTTTAGAATTATCAACGAATTTCTATCGGTCAATAATTTTGAAGATTAAACATGTAAAAATATTAATATTAAAATATTAATCATATGATTATATTACATTATATATATTATTATAAATATAATTACCGATGATTGTAATTTTTGAAATTACTGATGGATATAGTTCTGTCGATAATTTCAAAGGCTAAACTCATCGAAAATATTAATAATATGTTTACATTATATGATATGATATATGATATGATATTATATATATATATATATATTATAAACATAATTATCGATGAATCTAGCATTCAAAATTATTGATGGATGTCCTATCCATCGATAATTTTGAAGGTGACGATCATCAATAAATTACTGACGGGTTTTACCATCAGTACTAGCGATGGATATTTTGCACGTGATATTTCAGAAGGATTTTTCTTTTCGTTGCAAATACCATCGAAAAATGCGAAGCATCCTTGTTCATCGAAAATTATAGTGTGCAATCTCTCCATCAAATCAGTATTGTGAAGTATAAAGGTAGGAACTCTGTTCTAAGATGACTTTTGAAAAAAGAAAACTCTCATAAGTATCATATGAGTTTTCATCTAAATTTAAAAAATATTGAAAAACAGAGTTGCATGTGGATTTGAAGTTTAAAAGATATATGAAAGTTAGTCTACTACAATCATCCATAATAAATCATGAAAAATTTAGGATTTTTTCCTCTTACCTTGCCTAAACTATAATTTTTTTCCGGATCCACCCACGACTTTTGTATTTTTGGCAAACCTCCCTAAACTACGTTCCTTTTTTTCACTTAGGTCTATTCATCAACTCCTATTAATTTTTTCATCAATTTTTATTATTTTGATTTATGAGATGACTAAATTGCCTCGCACGGTTCAAATAAGTGAGATCCCCTTTTCTTTGTTGACCTAGATGCACTAAGGCAATTGAATCATTTCATAAATCAAAATAATGAAAATCAATAGAAAGGTTAATAGAAGGTTGACAGATGGATCAAAGTGGAAAAAGTGGCATGATTTAGGAGAGGTACCTGGGAAATACGAAAGCCGTGGGTAGACCTAAAAAAATTCATAGTTCAAAGGAGGTAAGATGAACAAAAATGTATTGCCATTATGCGTACGAAATTTATATGGACTTTAGGTATCTACATGGAGTAGTTCAAAAATTGTTGCTTAAGAAATCTTAGTTTGCTTCCTAATGGACAAACATTACAATCAAAATGAATTTTTTTTAATCTCATATATAAATGCCCCACCTTCTGATCCCAAAACTCCAATGGTAAATCAGTAGCTCGTTACCCTAGTACATAGTGTGGTTATGATGTATGATTGTAGTCTGTATCCAAGTAGTAAAAGACCATCTCCTTTCTAGCTGTCAAGCTCTCGTTCCTATTGAATTTGTCTAAGTACACAAAATTCAGGAGTTATAATTGAAAAATCTAGGCCTTTAGAAAAATAGTTTGTTAATGAGTTCCCTTGATTTTAACCCATAAATTTCACTTTAAATTGAAATAGTTTTGCATACCATTTACTTCATTAAACTGCTCCTTTAAATATTTTCAAACAATGGATGCCTCTTCGGCATAGGTAGCATTGCCAGTTAATTGTTTAGCCACAAATACAATACTAGCTATTCAAGAAAGTATTAGGGCATTGCAATCCCTCCATTGTGAATATAAATATGGATCAGTTGCACAAGATTCATTTACGAAGCCTTGTTTATCTTATCACACCTTTATCTCATCTAATATATATGGTTCTATATCACACATTTATCTCATCTATAATATATCACACCTTTGTTTATCTTATCACACCTTGTTCAAATATGGATCCATATGACACCTTATAATCTCATCTAATATGTCAATAACTTCCTAAATTTGATCCTCTACAAAAGTTTCGGATTTCATAGTGCCTATATCATGATCTTTATCCTACTTGCATACGATTCTTGACAATCGTTTGGGATACCAAAAAAGAAATTTGAAGAAGGTGGATCGCTGTTCGTCACGTTGCATCTTACCGCTACAATCAAAGCAGAGAAAAAGGAAAGAAAGAAAATGGATTGCTGTTTATCATGTTTACCATGCTCACTTTGAATTCGATTAGTTCGGACTCAGAAGCATCTGAGTAACAGAAGTAATATCAAAAGGCAGAGAAAAAAGTTGTTCAATCAATCTAAATTTCCAACAGATATCAAAACAAATTTCCACCAATTTCCCCATAACTTGATCCAAGTATCAGCTTGCTTAATACAGAGGCAAGAAAAAAAAAAGATTTGAAGTCTGAATGTTCAGAAAAGTTGGATCAAGTCCTTCTGGAAAGAACAATCTAGCTGCTCTGAAACTATGCAAAATAAAAAAGTCGTTCCTGTTTACAAATTCAGATACTTAACATTCTTGGTAAGGAGATATTACAATGAAATCTCATGTACTTACTATCAAACATTAAAAAAAAAGTATGAACAGCAGAGAAACAAATAGCTCAAGCCACCAACAATTGGACACTAGACCCACGAAGTAAGCTTCCGCCTTCTGCTACTGTTCTTTTTTCTCCATTAAACATACCAAAGATTAATTCTTTGATATGTTATAGTTATGGAAATAACTCAATAATTCCCTTTGACTGTGTCCATTATGGACGCATCACGCAATCTTTGAACAAGCAGGACATTCCATGCGCCCTTTGGATCCACATTTACTGCAGGGAATCAGTTGCTTCGGTCTGCTTCCATCACCAAGGGACTCAAAAAACTCATCAAGAAAGGCGGAACTGAAAAGTTCTCCTTTCCGCACGGAACCAACTCCTTTGCATTGTGAACAAGCTATCATCCTAAGATCACCACATTTCTTGCACATACCCAAGGAGCTGCACAGGAACAAGAAGAACCAAGGCAAATTCAGCAATTAACAGAGCATATAAGTGTAAAATTTGTTGTATTTGAAACGAGTAGAAGCAACAGGAAAATAGTATGAGATGTGGCAAGGAACAGAACGACGCAGCTCTAATAAGTTTCCTTGTCAGACAGAATAAGCATATCTTGCAGCCTGATAGCTACACACAAAGTTCTGCTCGGTTCAGTGCGTGATTGCACGAAGAAGTTGGAAATGTCAGAGGAAGGTGAGGAGTAGGAGAGAGGAGGCAGAAAAGAAGAGGACTGAGCTCACCTTCTTTGAGAGGCAGAGATGATGGCGTCAACTTTTGGAGCTGCAACAGTGGCGCAAAGGAGGAGGGCGCCCACACCAAATCCGGCGAGCTCGTTGGCCGTCAGGTTCTCCATCCCAGAATCCTATCGTCGTTTTGGAATCCGGCAATTTTAGAACAGCGACTGCAGGGCGTTGTATATGTGGATAAGGTTTGTTTATCACAATATAATATTAAACACAATAACAAAACAACAAGGCCTATTAGCTCAGTTGGTTAGAGCGTCGTGCTAATAACGCGAAGGTCGCAGGTTCGAGACCTGCATGGGCCAATAGTTTCTACCTTTCTCGTTTGGTACCTTTTTATGTATATAAACCTTTTTAGTTTGGTACCTTATGTATATAAAATAGTAAAACCCTTCAATCAATTACCACAAATTTTGCCGTGTCATTTTTTGGATCAACAGTTTTGATTGCATAAGTTTTCTCCTTGCTCTTTTGTCCATCGATTTCTTCTTTTGAAGAATAAGTTATTTAGTGTTTGTAGTAGGAGCAAGACATATACATATATTTGAAAAACTTAGAAAATAATAAGTTAAGTTAGAAAAAAATAATATATTTAAATAAGGGTAAAATTAGAAAATTTTATAAAATATTAATTTCTAATCGCTAAATTCTAGTACAACTAACTTTTTAATATTTTCGTATGAAACATTAAATGTTACTTATTTTTATTATTTACCAAATAAAAAATATCATTTGAACCATTAGTTTCTACCTTTCTCGTTTGGTACCTTTATGTATATAAACCTTTTTCGTTTGGTACCTTTATGTATATAAACCTTTTTCGTTTGGTACCTTATGTATATAAAATAGTAAAACCCTTCAATCAATTACCACAAATTTTGCCGTGTCATTTTTTGGATCAACAGTTTTGATTGCATAAGTTTTTCCTTGCTCTTTTGTCCATCGATTTCTTCTTTTGAAGAATAAGTTATTTAGTGTTTGTAGTAGGAGCAAGACATATACATATATTTGAAAAACTTAGAAAATAATAAGTTAAGTTAGAAAAAAATAATATATTTAAATAAGGGTAAAATTAGAAAATTTTATAAAATATTAATTTCTAATCGCTAAATTCTAGTACAACTAACTTTTTAATATTTTCGTATGAAACATTAAATGTTACTTATTTTTATTATTTACCAAATAAAAATATCATTTGAACCATTAAACGTTACTTGAAATATTAATTTTAGTGTTGCCAAATAAATACTCCCTTTACATTAACTTTAAACTATTATACCTCTTGTTATTTAATATCACACTATCATATTTTTAAAAAGAAATAATATATTTGAATAAGGGTAAAATTAGAAAATTTTATAAAATGTTAATTTCTAATCGCTAAATGCTAGTAGAAGTAACTTTTTAATATTTTCGAATGAAGTTTTGCTTGCATAAGTTTTCTCCTTGCTCTTTTGTCCATCGCTTTTTTCTTTTGAAGAATAAGTTATTTAGTGTTTGTAGTAGGAGCAAGACATATACATATATTTGAAAAAGTTAGAAAATAATAAGTTAAGTTAGAAAGAAATAATATATTTAAATAAGGGTAAATTAAAAAAAATTATAAAATATTAATTTCTAATCGCTAAATGCTAGTACAACTAACTTTTCAATATTTTCGTATGAAACACTAAATGTTACTTATTTTTATTATTTATCAAATAAAAAAATATCATTTGAACCACTAAACGTTACTTGAAATATTAATTTTAGTGTTGCCAAATAAATACTCCCTTTACATTAACTTTAAACTATTATACCTCTTGTTATTTAATATCACACTATCATATTTTTAAAAAGAAATAATATATTTGAATAAGGGAAAAATTAGAAAATTTTATAAAATGTTAATTTCTAATCGCTAAATGCTGGTAGAAGTAACTTTTTAATATTTTCATATGAAATGCTAAATGTTACTTATTTTTATTATTTACCAAATAAAAAAATAAAGTTTGAACCATTAAACATTACTTCAAATGTTAATTTTAGTGTTGCCAAATAAATACTCCCTTTACATTAACTTTAGACTATTATACCTCTTGTTATTTAATATCACACTATCATATTTTTAAAAAGAAATAAGATATTTGAATAAGGGTAAAATTAGAAAATTTTATAAAATGTTAACTTCTAATCGCTAAACGCTAGTAGAAGTAACTTTTTAATATTTTCGTATGAAATGCTAAACATTACTCATTTTTGTTATTTACCAAATAAAAAATAGTGTTTGAACATCTAAACGTTACTTGAAATATTAATTTTAGTCTGGCCAAATAAAATCTTTTACTCCCTTTACATTAACTTTAGACTATTATACCTCTTGTTATTTAACATCACGCTGTCATATTTTTTGGTTAAATAATCGAAAGGAAATAAGAGAACATGAAATGTCATGAAAAAAATCAATGGTTGGACATCAAATTTTTCGAAGTTAGATTTTATTGCTTCGATTAGCGGTGTTCAGCGGGTCGGGTCGTCGATCCGCGAACCCGATGACCCAACTCGACCCAAATCAATTTGGGTCGGGTTGGGCCCATGGTCGGGTCGGACCCGACATTGGGTCGGGTCGGGTACGGGTCAAAAATTTTCGCCCTGAGTTGATCCGACCCGATTCGAAGACTTGACTTTTTAAATCTTTAAATTTTTAGCCTATATTTTGTACTAAAAATTTAAAAATATTAAAATAAAATATTTTAAATGTGTAAAATAAAATATAAATGTTAACAAATTATTTTATGTTTTTAAAATAAATATTATATCATATTTTTATATTAAATAATAGAAAAGATAAGAAAAAATTAAAAAAATGGTGGTCAGACCCGACCCGCTCCAACCCTACCCGAACCGAGTTGGGTTGGATCGGATCCAATCCTTCAAAGAGGGCGACCTGATCGATCAAAATATAATAGGGTTGGGTCGGGTCAAACCTAAGCCGTGAATGTCACGAGTCATTCTCGGATATTAGACTTTCTGCGGTGACTAGGCGGATAGGCACCTAACCAAGCCTATTTTGAGTAGCAGCGAAAGTTTTATGGTCGAGACGACTATGCCGCGAGTCACTCTTATAGGCATTCGATCACGAAACATGATCAGAGTATTGTACTACTCGTCATGGGTGCGTGGCATTAGTACGTTGATGCACTAATGCAGGCGCTTGGATGCTTAGAGTTTGAAGGGGCAGCTGATACACCACGAGGCACCAAGAAGAGTTTTCGATGTGGCTTGTTACCCCACACTCAAGGTCAGACACTATAATTAAGGAAAGCTTTTTTGTATTAAATATGATAAAATATAACATACATTTGGACCTCGGAAGGCACTAGTGAACTCCTCCCAATGTACCGTAGATAAAGAAGTCTTATTACAAAATAGGAAATGTAATAGACGTACCCTACGAGTAATATCACACAACTTGGCCATTCATATGCATGGTCTTACAAGATAAATTCTCTATGGACAAATACTTGGTACTCCGCAATATTACGTAGTGCGAGGGACTGCATGTGTTCCATGGTTCAACACTGAGCGACCGAAAACATTAAGTTGAACGGCATTGGTGTCATGAGGCTTCGTGCATCGTGTCATGGGAAAATGCCCGTGACATTCTCCCCTCCAAATTTGACGATGCCCCCGACGTCGTTGTTCGAACTTTTTCGGGACCTTTGTCTTCAGTCTTGACTTCTCATGTCTAGTTGATTTTTTGTCTTCTTTGTCTTGACTTCTACTTCACCAGCATCACGCAGTGCCAGGACGGTCCGCTCCTTAGGACCCTTTGAGAACTCCTCCCTCAGGCCTGCTTCGCTTATTGATTTCTTATCCAATCTGAGGACATTACTTGTGCAGTGCCAATGGAGTCCATCTTCTGCGGACTGACTTCATCAAGCAACTATCCATCTATCAAGTCTCTGTTAGCTTTGACTTCTTTAGATTTACGCAGTGTCAACTTGTTTGGTTTGGTTTCTTAGGTGAAACAACTCTTGTATGACTTCATGAGTAGCTTGGAGGAAGAGTTGCTTCGGATCTTGGCAGAACACGTTGAAGAGTCCCGTCTCTTGACCTGTATGACTTGACTCAATGCTCCCATGTTGCAGATGTCTGCGACATAGGATCTTCCTTCCATCGAATGCAATGTATCAGACCATCTCACCCTTGATGATTATTTTGGAATTCTGACGGCTTGAATAAGTACAAGATCTTTGATGGAAACCTTTGCAACTTGTTTGCTTTGGGTGCTTCGGGTAGTTATGACGAGCGACAAGAGTCTCCCTACGAATGTCTCGGGATGCTTTATGGGTTTGACTCAATGTATCTATGTTGCAAGGGGTTGCGACGTAGAGTCCTTCATTCGCCAAATGAAGAGCGCAATCCCTTGGTGGTCATTTTGACATTTCGATGATCTTGGGACACAACAAGGTTCCTTGATATAGCACTACATACCTTGTCCGCTCTGAGTCGCTATAGTAAGCGACGAGAGTCTCCCCACGTTTGCTTGTGGTTCAACTCAATCCTCCTACTTCGATCGGCTTGTCTTTGTCTTGACAGAATAGCTTCCTCCTTGCGACTTAAACTTCTCTCTCCCACCATTGCCTTTGCCCAAAGGCTTTGGTGGTATGGCCCTTGTCCTGGCACGAACGACTTGGCAACGACGACTAGCGATTTGAGGTTGAATGATCCCGTTGTTCCAACTCCGTCCTAGTCCAAGGCTTCAACCCTTTTACTTGAAGAGCACAAAATTGGATCTTCATCCACCTAGGAACACTGTAAGCGGAGCTATGTGATATTTCTTACATCTTCCTTCAGCATGCCCTTCTGGCTAATGCTGAACAATGCGACATTGACCTCTAGTCCCCACTTGTTAGGCTTGCATAACTGATGAACTACCGTCTGACTTCATCCCATGTCTCAATGGGATCTATGTTTGCCACAGTCTACATTGTCGCGATAACATCACCATCATGTGTTCGTCACATCTTGTAGAATTCTTGGGATATGCCTTTTTTCGATCCTGAGACCTTAAGCTGATGGGGCGATATCATTGTGCTCGTTCACGAAGATGATGCACCTTTTATACTCATCCCTCCGTAATCTGGACGAAGTATGGTCATTGTGCTTGTTAACAAAGATCATGTATCTTTGACATACTTGTCCACTGAGCGGTTGACCCTTGTAAAAGAGTAGCCGTTCCGAGTCTTCACCGATCCATTGAGATGCTCGTGAAGACGCTCTGCTTGGGCAAGTGGGTAGTTGTTGGAGAACTCGTGGAAAGAGTTCCGAATGTCACCTCCATCTCCATTCGAAGGGACGACATCTCTAGTGTGTCCTTCAAAATCTTGGACTTTGATCCTTCGAGGCCACTTCGATTACTCAAGACATTGACGGAGAGAAAATGTCACTCCTTCCTTCGGTTGGAGGCGGGACAACATCATGCCAAGATTCACCAAATGCTCAACGCTCAAATCATTTGCCAAATTGTTCGTTGGGGTTGAGGCGTCGATTTGCATCGACATGTAGTAGGTTCATCCCGACTCTTGATGAGTAACATCACATCGCTTGCGGGATGACACTTGACGAGACAGACAAGACTGACAACTCGTCCTCAACTTTACAAGTAATTAACGTTGCATGACTAGGCATGCGATACGATGTCACAAAATATCGAGCAGCACCAGATTTACATGATAGTGCATGACTGACAGCCCTTAAATATGACACGGGTACTCCGAGTTATATGTCAGTTGTGTAATGCGACCTCTTGGTATGGGTAGCACAAGACCTTCATGGCGAAGCATATGGACACTCTTGACACAGCGCGACACTTCAAATTTCTCGACTGCATATATGAGATGGTGATCTACTCGAGTGATGATGCATGACTGTCCCAATTAGGCGGGGTGATCAATCCGCTGTACATGACGGACGTTTCTTGACACGACATGGGTGTATGAGAAACTTGCTAGGGCACGATTGGACGTGTAGCAAGGAAGCTCGCAATGGATTCATCGTTGGCGTCCATGATCTGAGTAGGAGGATGAACTGCTCTTATACCACTTATCATGTGGTCATTCTCGGATATTAGACCTTTTGCGATGATTAGGCGGATAGACACCTAACCAAGCCTATTTTGAGTAGCAACGAAAGTTTTATGGTCAAGACGACTATGCCGCGAGTCGCTCTTATATGCATTCGATCACGAACATTACCAGAGTGTTATACTACTCGTCATGGGTCCATGGCATTAGCGCGTTGAGACCCTAATACAGGCGTTTGGGCGCTTAAAGTTCGAAGGGGCAACCGATGTACCACAGGACACCGAGAAGAGTCTCCGACGTGAGTTGCCACTCCACGCTCAAGACTAGACACTAAAATTAAGGAAAGCTTGTCTGTATTAGATATGATGAAACATAACACACATCTGAGCCTCGGAACTAGTGAACTCCTCTGAATGAACCGTGGAAGTCTTATTACAAAATAGGAAATGTAAAAGATGTATCCTACGGGTAACGTCACATAACTTGGTCATTCATATGAATGACCTTACAAGATAAATGTCATACGGGCAGATACCTGGTACTCCGTAATATTATGCAGTGCAGGGCGGCTGTATATGTTTCATGGTTCGACGTTGAGCGGCCGAGAGCTTTAAGTTGAGCGGCACTGGTGCCGCGAGACTTCGCGCGTTGTGTCACAATAAAACTCCCCGTGACATGAACACCCCTAGCGTCGATAATAGTAAATTTTACTTGGTTAGAAAATAATGTTATTTATTTTTCTATTCCTTCCAATGCTATTAATAAATACATCAAACAAAATATAATCTTTTGTTTGAGATAATTACAATTATTTATTTTTTATTACTATATCTTCCAAAAGTTATTAATATTTAATAATTATATTATACTAATTGTCTGGAAAAAATTATTTTGGAAATAATCTAAATTCAATTATTGCTACAAAAATATCAAATAATTTGCTAAAATATTTAATATGAATCTTGTTAGTAACCATTAACATGTTGCTTAAATATAAGATATATCTAACTATTTTAAAATTTAAAATAATTCTAAAAAATATTTGGCAAGATAAACAACAAATAAAATTATTAAAGATTGGTAAAAGGATTTCGAAGTTATAACAGTTTACAATGAATAAACATTAATGTCAAAAAATAATATATTAATGAGAAGATAAAGTAGGATTTATTTGTTGTGAATGTAAAGGGTATAATGGTGCAGGAGTGGCGTTGAAAGCATCCTAAGATAAGATATTAGATCAAACCCAAACGTGTGTTCCCAATGATTCTATTTTTCATTTTCTTTGTCGACACAATAATTATTAGTTAATGAGTTTTCAACGATACCTAAGGCATAATATTGCGATGTAGCAATAACGAAGTAGCTATATATCCAATCCATCGCTAAGAACAATATCTTTAGTTTACAAGTTTATATAAATTGAAAGAAGACAATATTATCCAAAGAAAAAAGCTGAAATTTCTCTCCATTGGCATCTAAGCGAGCTTGTTATGTGGGGGACAAACTAAATTAAGGTGTCCGCAAGCCTTTTGATCTAATATGGGAGCACATCACATGTCACGAAATGAATGCATGCCTTTTTTGCTTTAGCTGCGATCCGCGATCATAATAAAAGCCACGTAACAAGAATGAAAGCCACGTCTAACGATCGATGATCAGCAACGGAGGGAGCATAGAGCAGACCTAAAGTGAACGTCGAGTCTCTGTCCCCCCCTATATATCCATCTTAAGATTCTCCATACATGCATGCATCCAAATCTCTTGGTCTCTTTCCGCTCTCTCTCTCTCTCTCTCTCTCTCTCTCTCTCTCTCTCTCTCTCTCTCTCTCTCTCTGGGTCAAAGGAACAACAGAAATCATACTTGGCTGACGCAACTACGTATCATCGATCTGTGATCAGATATATATACATACCTGCCTTCATGTAATAATTGACTGGCAATAATTAATCATGTAAGTTGTGATCCGGCCATTGCATGAAGAGAGCTCATTGTTGACATTAATGCAAGTTACTGTTGATTCGCCTCGCTACATAAATTCTAATTCTTGGTCGTTCTTTGCGTGCTGCATGCGTTGAAACACATGACAAACTTATTGATTAGCATTTGAACTGTTTTGATGCCGTAAGTACGCTTTTGCCTTATGTCAATCATAGTTATAAATCTTAGCAATTTGCAGGAATATGTAAGCACTTGGGTTATTTAGGGATGATAATATTGAGCCATGGAGATCAAATTAAGAAAAAAATAATTTAAAATATGACTCGATCCCACTTATCTGCCTTTAAATGGAAAGACAAGTTAGAGTATTACCCATTAATTTTATTTATAATTTCTTTACTTTAATTTTTTATGATATATCCATAGACTTTGTTATTGTTAATGCCTCGAACTTAACCTATTAGAATTTTAATTAAGATTTTGTTATCTCCAAATTCTCGGTCAATTTTTCAATCGTGCATGTAATACGATATTATTATTATTATTATTATTATTATTATTATTATTATTATTATTATTATTATTATTATTATTATTATTATTATTATTATTATTATTATTATTATTTTGTCATACGATATAATCGTAAATGACATTTGATAATATACTTATTTAAATACTACGAATCATTATATTCTATTACTTATCATCATTATTGTTATTTGTGATGATATAAGCATATTGTTCGATCTTTCATTTCTGTATTTTGACCTATGAATAGATCAAATTGTGATGACCTTTTCGAAGTACAAATTAGAAGTTGCTTGTGCTAATCAAACTTACGAAAGTAATATTTATTTATATTCAGAAATATATTTTCATATATAAGTAGAAACTTATCGACCAAGGGCTCCTTAGTTCCTTATTCTTATAAATAGTCTTTTGCATCTTTTATGGTTTTTTTTAAAACAAAATTTATGGATTTTTCAGTATAAACGTTTTAAAGTAGGCATGCGATATTACTATATTAGTAATCAAGTGCATATATTTATGATAATTAAGAAAAAAACCAAGGACACTCGCTAGCAATTTAATTAAAAGGATTGAACCCGTGAGTGCGAAATGTAGTGTGACAGTGGATAGAAGCGTTAATTTGTATGCACCATCATGATGAAGTAATATATATTCATGTCGATCCTCTGGTACTATAATTATCCGTGCACCCAATGATTTTATGTTCTTTTGGTGGGCTTCTAGGTCTTATGGCTTTGGAAGCTCCAAGTATTCGTTGCATTAATTGGTGGTCTTCTTTGCTCGGCATACATCTTCTGCTTTACCAGCGATGTTTACTGCCATTACCTTCAAATGCCTTGCAGCTAGCAACATCTTCGACTAGCACCCATTTAAGGGAAAAAAAAAACATTTGTTTTATCATAACAAAAAAAAAGACAATATATTCGAAGCCGCTAGCTAGGGTCAAATATTATTATACATTTGATCTCGGAAATATAAAAATATCAGTCTCTTAATTAAACAACCTTTGTATTATCATATTTTTTCTCCCTACATCTATTAGCGAATTATAAAGTTAACAAATTTCATATCCACTACAAGAAATTTGCCATTTTCCGATGGGCAATTTGCGATGGATGAAAATCCGTCGCAATTTACGACGGAAGCTTTTGCGACGGATTTTCCGACGGTTACGACCATAAAAAATAAAAATATTAAATTATGTAATTTATTATATTATTATTTTATTTTTTAACGATTAGGAACGTCGATATTTCCGACGGATATCCATCCATCGTAATTTCCGACGGATTTTTCGATGGTTACGACCATCGGAAATGAAAAAAATAAATTATGTAATTTGTTATATTATTATTTAATTTTTCGATAATTAGAAATGTCAATATTTTTGATGGATATTCATCCGTCGCAATTTCCGATGGTTATGACCGGTGAAAATAAAAATTTTAAATTATGTAATTTATTATATTATTATTTAATTATTCGACGATTAGGAACGTCGATATTTCCGACGGATATCCATCCGTCGTAAAATCCGTCGTAATTTTCGATGGTCAGAACTATCGGTAAATATATAATAATATCTTATGAGGAGTATTTTATTAATATAATTAGCGATGGTCTAAACCGTCATAATTACTGACGGTTTTGACCGTCGGTAATAATTACCGACTGTTCAAATTGTCGATAAAATAAAAAATAAATATTATATATAACTAAATATTTTTTCGTCGGTCACAATCTTCAGTAACTTTAAAAATAATTAATATTTACTTTTTCGACAGCCAGAGCCGTGGATAATTAAAATTTCGTTATTTCGCTTTTTTTCGTTTTCCCGCTTTCTCTCGTCTTCCCACTTATATAGAGGAAAGAAAATTGGGGTATAAAAGAAAATTGGGGTAATATACATATATATATGTATGTGTGTGTATACCCAAATTTTCTTTCCTCCTCTTCTCTCTCTCCCCCTCTCCCTCTCCCTCTCTCGGCCGGTGAGCCTCTGGCCGGACGTCAAGCGTCGATCGCCGGCGATCCTCTCCCGCCGATGTCTCTCTCTCTTCGCCGGCGTCTCTCTCTCTTTCCAGTCGCGGGCGGCCGGATCCGGCCCTCACCGCGGCCGGATTTGGCCGCGGATCTGGCCGCGGCCCGATCCAGCTATTAATTTTTTTATTTTTAAAAAATTCTTTGCGACGATTACAACCGTCGAAAGATCGATGGTTGCGACGATCATCAAAAGTTTCGACAGTTGCGACCATCGAAAACTTTCGACGGTTGGAACCGCCAGACTTTTTCGGTGGTTACAACCGTCGGAAATTTTCGATGGTTGGAATCGTTGAAAACTTTCGACGGTTGGAACTGCAGGAACTTTTCTGACGATTGGAACCATCGGCCGAGATTTTTCGGATGGTTAGAACCGTCGATATTTCTGACGAATTTTTTTTACCGTCGCAAATCGATTTGTGACGAGCATTTTTCCGACGGATCGATTCCGTCTGGAAAACCGTCGGTAATTGTATTACCGACGGTTTTTGGGCTTTGACTATCGATAATCAGAGTTTTTCTTGTAGTGATCCAAACTCCTCCGGTATGTTACTTTTCCTTTCATTTTTTTCTTTTTTTAACTCTATTTTTGTATTTAGCTTTAGTATATATAGAGTTGGGCCGTGATATTTTTGTAATACGTGCACATAAAAACTACACCACATTGATTGTTCTCCACTTCACACTGTCATGATATTAACATTTTAATCTATTGAATAGTAGGATGCAATACTTCTTCAATTTTTTTATTCTTCTCATTAATATAAATTGCTGCGGAATATCATACTAACAAATCGTTGATATCGATGTATGAGAGAAATTGATGAACAGATAGCGGAAGAGTAGCAAGAATCCACACACAAATAAAAACACACAGATTTTACGTAATTTAGAGATTGTCTCCTACGTCCACGCCCGTCATAGAAACTCTATTCAGATGTTTGTCATATGTTACATCCATTACCGAGATCTCCTCAATATATGGTGGATTACTGCCATCAGATATGAGCCTTGGGTAACAACCTAGATAACCGAATCTCTTACCTAATTTTTCGTAATTCTATATCTAACAAATAAGATAGATATGATGATCACTCAATCTCTCCAAATTATTATTACAAAAAAGTTATAATTTCTCAAATTCTCCCTACCATAACTAACAATAAATTAATTACGCCTAAAATCAGGCTCCACTTAACTAACTCCAATTATCTCCTACTTGGATACTGATTCTTTTTAGATTGAACTGCACATGTCTGTGCACAAACTTTGGACGGTTCCTCCTTGCAACTAATTTTGGAGGGAACTGAGGTTGTGAAGGACCTCAATTTTTTTATGACCACCACTTTGGTAGACATATCAGTTGGATTTTTTGAATCTTGAATCTTCTCAAGCATCAATGTCTTCTCTTTCCGAAGATCTCTGATAAAATGTTCCTTCATTCTAATGTGTTTCGTCCTAGCATGATACACTAGATTCTTTACCAAATGAATTGGACTTTAACTATCACTGTATAGACTCGAACTTGGTTGCACCTTGTCCAGCTCTTCAAAGAACCTCTTCATCCAAATAATCTTCTTATATGCCTCTATTATGATAATGTACTCTGATTCGGTAGTACAGAGAGTAACAACCTTCTGTAATTGAGATATCCAACTTATCGCCATGCCACCTAAAGTGTTCACATATCCGGTGGTGCTTCTGACAATATCAATATCATAAACTAAATCTACATCAACATAACCCTTCAGATTCAAATTACTTTTATCGAAACACAAGCACATACTTTTGGTTCTTTTCAAATACCGAATGATCCACTTTATTGCTTGCCAGTGCTGTTTTCATGAATCTAACATGTATCTGCTCACAACTCTCACTGCATGAGCAATGTCTGGTCTGGTGCTAACCATACATACATAAGACTGCCTACTGCTGATGCATATGGAACCTTCCGCATGTGTGCACATTCCATATTTGTCTTGGGTGATTGTTCATTCGAAAACTTGAAGTGACTCGCTAAGGATGTTTGCACTATTTTGGTCTCTTGCATGGAAAATCTCTTCAGCACATTTTCAACATATGTTTCTTGTGTTAACTTCGGAATACTTGCTTTCTTGTCTCGAACAATCGTCATCCCAATAATCTTCTTCGCGGCTCTCAAATCCTTCATCTCAAACATACTTGATAATTATTCTTTGAGCCCCTTGATTTCATCATATCTGAACATGTGATGAGCATATCATGTAGCAATTATCAAAATATTTTATTTAACAACAATAGTCAGAAAAACACTTAGCATATCTCATACTAATCATGGAGTTATCGAACTTCATATACCACTGCCGATGGGCCTGCTTCAATCCATACAAGCTTTTAATCAGCTTGCACACCATGTTCTCTTTACCAGAAACCTGAAAGCCTTATGATTACTTCATGTAAATATCCTCCTCCAAATCACATGGAAGAATGTTGTTTTTACATCTAATTTCTCAAAATGTAAGTCCTCAATTGTAACTTTACTCAACACCAATCTAATAGTGATTAGTTTCACAACTAGTGCAAATACTCAGTATAGTCAATACCTTCCTTCTGCTCGAAGCCTTTCACAATCAACCTTAGTTTATACCTCTTGCCACCATCTGTCTCCTTAATCGTGTACAACCACTTGTTGTGCAATGCCTTCTTCCCTTTAGACAATTTCACAAGAACCCAAGTTTTATTCTTTTACAACGAGTTCATCTTATTTTGCATTGCTAACCCTCACTTGAAGGAATCATCAACCTCCAAGGCTTCCTAAAATATTCTGGCTCACTAGCATCACTTAGCAATATAAAATTCAAAAAAGGAGAATACCTCACAAGTGATCTTATCTTCCTAGTAGATCTTCTGATAGGAGGTGAAGTGCTCGGTCTAGCTTGTATCACTTCAGGCTCCTGCTGAACAATCTTCTCGAACCTGGCTACATCTTCATTTGAAATGTCATCAAGTTCCACTTGATCTTTCCTTTTTTCCTACATCACCATATTCTACAACAGACTTGTCTTTATACATGGTCATTTCATGGAACACCACATTTTTTTCGAATAATTTTTCTATCTTCATCATCCTAGAAATGATATTCAAACTCATCAGAACCATAACCAATAAAGAAACACTTTCAAGACTTAGTATCTAATTTGTCTCTATATGTGAAATCTATATGCACATATGATAGACAATAAAAAATTCTCAAATGAGAAATATCTACCTCCTTACCACTTCAAACCTCCTCTGATAGTTTGTTCTCCAATAGTACAAATGGTCCGCTGTTGATCAGGTGTGTCATTGTGTTCACTGCATCTACCCAAAATGACTTCGGTAGATCTGCATGGATCCTCATGCTCCTGGCACGCTCATTTAATGTCCTATTCATCCGTTCAACAACACTGTTCTGTTGTGGCGTCATCAGAACTATCATCTTCATCCTGATGCCATGTTCCTCGCAGAACTCCTTAAACTCATGATTTACATACTCACGACTATTGTCAGATTGCAAACACCTGATCTTGACGTCAGTTTCATTCTCTACATGTACCTTTCATTTCTTGAAAGTAAAAAACACATCAGATTTATTTTTCATAAAATAAACCCATACCTTCCTGAAATACTCATCGATAAATGTTACATAATACATTGACCCGCCGAGAGATGGAATTGGAGATGTCTCATACACATTTGTGTGCATAAGCTCCAACTTGTTGCTCTTCGACATCTATGATACTTTGCTGAAGGTGACTTTCTTCTACTTTCCCAGCACACATTGTTCAAAAAGTCCACCATCGACTAACTTCAAACTTAGTAGTTGACCCATCTTGTGTAGAACCTTCATCCTCTTTTTACTCATATGTTTAAGTCTAACGCTAGACTTCAGACATATCATCTGAATCTACAATAATCTTTATGTTCGATAACATGTACAAAGTACCCAGCTTGCTACCCCATGCAATCACCATGGCTCCTTTGGTGACTTTCCAGGTGTTACCTACAAAAAGCGTAGTGTAACCCTTTGTGTCAAGCTGTCCAATCAAGATTAAATTCCTCTTCAAACCGGTATGTGTCGAATATTTTTCAACTTTCAAGTTGTCCCATTATCAGTGAAAATATTTATGTTCATTTTCCCACAACATCCAAGGCGTTATCATCTGCTAGATAAATCTTGCCTAAGTTGCTAGTAATATAATCTTCCATATACTCTCTTTTGTGATGTGGAATGTTAGGAAACTCTAGAATCGATAATCCAGGATTCTGCCGGACCGTCAACACTCAGAACCAATGTATCTGAGACTTCTTCTGTAGTAGCATTCTCCGACTCCTCATTGGTTTTTTTTTTGTTAGGAGCTCTGCAATTCTTTTCCAGGTTACCTTTCTTTCCGCAATTCTAGTATGCGAATTTACCAAATCTCGATTGAATTCATCGCCTTGCATTTGTTATTCATTAATTTTGTCATCGTCATTGCATTCTTCCCATTCCCTCTTCACTCAATGCAGAGCTAGAGGCTTCTACTGATTCTCTCATGCGAATGTCTTCGCTCAGAATATGAATATCATCGAGTTTTAACTTTGTTAAATCGGAAGAACTGCTGACCGTCGTCACAATTGCACCTCAACTTTTTGACAAAAAGGACAACAAGATCAAAGCCCTCACTTCGTTATCAAAAGTGATACTCATTGAATTCAGTTGTGTAATTATAATGTTGAATTCGTTGATGTGATCCATGACCAAAGCTCTTTAAGACATCTTTAGGTTGGATAACCTTCTCATCAAATACACCTTATTTGATCCAGACGGCTTCTCGTACATGTTTGATAATGCCTTCATCAAATCCGTCGTGATCTTCTCATTCATGATGTTAAAGGTTACATTCAGCGCCAATGTCAGCTTGATAACACCAAGCGTCTGTCGATTGATGAGCGCCTACTCGGCGTCATTCATCGTCTCTGACTTTTTCTCAGAGAGAGGCCCATGCAATTTCTTCTAGTACAGATAGTCCTCGATCTGCATCTCTCAGAAGTCAAAATTTCTACCATCGAATTCTCGATCTTCACCTTCCTATCGTCTGTCGCCATCTCTCCCATCGCCCACGAACTCCTTGTCGAAGTCTGATACTAGTTGTTGCGGAATATCTACCAACAAACTATTGATACCGATGTCTGAGATAAATTAATGAACAGATGGTGGAAGAGTAATAAGAAATCACACATAGAGAAAGACACACAAATTTTACGTGATTCGGAGATTGTCTCCTACGTTCACGGATGTCTATCATGTGTTACATGCATTATCCAGATCTCCTCAATATAAGGTGGATTACCGCCATATGAGCCTTGGGTAACAATTCAGGATAACTGAATCTCTATCATGATTCTCCATAACTCCATATCTAACAAATAAAATAATTATGTAATCACTCAATTTTCCCAGATTATGATTACACGAAAGTGACAATATCTTCATACCATAACTAACAACAAATTAGTTAGGCCCAGAATCAAGCTCAACTAACTCTAACATAAATAAATGTTTTTAAAGTTTTAGTATATTTTGCACTAAGAATGACTTAATAATTCATTAATTGAGACTTGTGATCCTTCGAAAAAGCATCTTGAGCACTGCTAGATGTCCACATAGTGGCTCGTCAAGCACTAAAGTGAAATATATAAGACTTCCGTTGCTTAACGAGATATTGGACTTGACTTATCCAGTGCCCCCTTCACCTTGACGCCACGTGGGTCGAACTTGACACCAAAGACTTCATGTCACCCACCCAAATCATACCTAGCCAACACTTAGATCCGGCTCTATCCACGTCGTCAATTCCTAGGGCTCACTGGACAAGTGGTGGTATCTGAAGAAGTAACCCATGACAATAACAAGGTTGAGTTTCATTTTAATGGGTGGAGAGCTATAGATGAAAATTTTTATACTAAATTTTATTAAATGCCTTTCTAACTTTAGACACTTTCTTAGTGCTATTATCAAACTTTACTTTGTAATGAGATTGTCCTCCATCTTTTGACTTGTTTCGTCAAATGTGTTTTTCACCGATGATTGTCCATTTACCAGTCACAATGCCTACGCGACGCCCACACAGTAACGATTTCTCTCCTCTAGTAAATAGTTTGCTAATATGGCAATATTAAACAATAAAATAATATTAAAAATAATAAGTAAAAAATGAAAAAAATGGGACGCCGTCCTTGCCAAGGGAGGCGGGGCCCGCGTTGCCGATGTGTGTGTTTGGGCCTTGGGGGGGAGGGGGGTGGATGTCGCTTGCCTCTGCGTGTCGTTGATGAACGAAAAGTGGGGGGTGATGGCCACCTGCTTGCATGTCGTCAGCAACGTGCAAGCGAGGGCATCGTTCCCATTCTCTCCCGCGGATGACACGAACGAAAGGGGGCCATCACCTGCAGGTGGGCGTCGCCCCCCACTTTTCGCCTACCGACGATGTGGGTGAAAAGGGGGGATCGCCTACAGGTGGGCGTCGACCCCCCCCCCCCCCCCCTCCCTTTCACCGACGACGCGGGTGAAAAGGGAGGGCATCGCGAAAGATTTTTTAATATTGTCACATTAGAAAATTATTTGTGTGAAAGAGGGAGAACATCACTGTGTGGGCGCCACGTGGACAACAGGATCATAAAATGATCGATCACTGGGAAAAAAGGCATTTGGTGAAATAAGTTAATAGATGGATGACAGTCTCCTTACAAAATTAAGTTTAAGGATAGCACTAGAAAAATGCTTAAATTTAAAGAATATTTGGTGAAATTTATCCAATTTTTTTAATATAAAGAGGGAAGTTTATTGATGGGGATTCGCACTGCAATTACACTACAAGAAAATTGCCATTTTTCGACGGATAATTTTTGACGGATGGAAATCTGTCGCAATTTGCGATGGATTTTGCGACGGAAATGTTTCCGACGGAATTTTCGACGGTTACAACCGTCAGAAATGAAAATAATAAATTATGCAATTTGTTATATTATTATTTTATTTTTTGACGATTAGAAACGTCGATATTTCTGACGGATATTCATCTGTCGCAATTTCAGACGGAATTTCCGACGGTTACAATCGTCAGAAATGAAAATAATAAATTATATAATTTGTTATATTATTTTATTTTTTGACGATTAGGAACGTCGATATTTTCGACGGATATCCATCCGTCACAATTTTTGACGGTATTTCCGATGGTTACAATCGCCGAAAATAAAAATAATAAATTATGTAATTTGTTATATTATTATTTTATTTTTTGACGATTAGGAACGTCGATATTTTCAACGGATATCTATCCGCCGTAATTTTTTACGGTCGTAATCGTCGGTAAATATATAATAATATAATACGAGGAGTATTTTATTAATATAATTAGTGACAGTCCGAACCGTCATAATTTTCGACGGTTCCGACCGTCGGTAATAATTAGTGATAGCTCAAATCGTCGGTAAAATAAAAAATAAATATTATATATAATTAAATATAGTATTTTTTATAATTAAATAATTTTCTATGGTCACAATCGTCGATAACTTTAAAAATAATTAATATTTTCTTTATCGATGGTCAGAGTCGTCGGTAATTAAAATTTCGCTATCTCGCTTTTTTTGTTTTCCCGCTTTCTCATCTTTCCACCTATATATATTTTTATATATAATCTTCCCAATCCCACTCCATTATCTACTTCTCTCTTCCTCTCCCCTCTCTCTCTCTCCCTCGACGACCCGACGACCCGACGACCTCCCGGTCGGCGACCCTCTCCCTTCTGGACGACGATCGCCAGCGACCCTTGCCCTCCTCTCTCCGATCCGGCGGTTAGATCTGGCCGCTAGCGATCCGACGGTCAGATCTGGCTGCGGCCCTATTTGTCCGGCCGCGGCCTGATCGACTGCCAGCCGGCGTGATCTGGCGGCCGAATCTTGCCGCGGGCGGTCGGCTAATTTTTTATATTTTAAAACTTCTTTACGACCGTCGAAAGTTCGACGGTTTGTGACCGCCGAAAGATTCGGCAAGTTGCGACGACCGTCAAAACTTTCGACGGTCGCGCGACCACGATGATCATTTTTTTGACGGATCGGTTCCGTAGATAAATCCGTCTGTAATATCTGTTATATTACATACGGCTTTGGGGCTGATTAGAGACAGTTTTGACCGTATGTATTCAACATTTTTCTTGTAGTGTTAGGAATGGACATACAATTTATTCGTACCACAATTATAAGAGTACAATTTTTATTTCTTTCAACTTGTTTTATGTTCTTACTCTATTTCATTTTAGGTTTCCTAGGATGACTTGGACTGTGTGAATAAATTCTACTTGAATTTATCTATTTAAACCATAAAAGGCCGTGTCAATAAGACCTTCATGCATGAGTCTTCATGGGCATCAATCAATGAATAAACTAATTCTTTTTTGCTTTTCTTGAAGATTTTAACATTGAGGAATGTACCTTGAAGTTTAAATTTGCTGTTGATTTTTCTAATTCATGGGACTTCGACAAAAGGTCCCTCCACTTAAATCGTTCTTCAATCTCGTGAGGAGAGAGAAATATTTTCAAACTAATGGCCGTCACTTCTTTTTTCCTTTTTAGTTTTTTTTTCGATCTAGATTAATGAGTGTCAAAATTAATAATATAACGAACGAAAGTGCAACAATAAATTATGGACAAATTGATCTCAACCCACTAGTATGGTTCTCCTTCTTTGAATTAGTTTTGCTAAGTTTAAAATGATCTGATGGTCAAGAGGATGGCTTTGGTTGGAAATGAGCCAAATCAAGCCATTGTTCTGAAATCAATGAGCCAAATCAAGTCAAGAGGGCGACACCTTCCACGATCTCAACGGCTCGCATGGGGCGTCGCCCCCAGCTCCTTGTCCGACAACACGAATCGAAGTGGAGGGGGGGTCGTCCTCGCTGGACGAGGATAGGGGGGCAATGAGATTGTGGGAGGCGTCGCCCTCTGGCATTCTCCTCGCCGGCAAGATCACGGGGGACGAACCTCTCGGGCCGTGATCAGTGATCACCCCCGCGTTTTCTTTTTCTATTTTTTTATTTCAAATATTTAAATATTTCAATAGATGAGAGAAGAGTAATTTAGATTTTTCATAAATAAAAAATGATTTTAATAGAAAAATTGACGAAAATCGATGGTAGGATTAAATTAAAAAATCACAACAACAACAACAAAGCCTTATCCCACTAGGTGGGGTCGACTACATGGATCATACAACGTCATTCCGCTCTATTAGTAATCAAATCTTTCGGTATATTATTCATCAATAGATCTTGCTCTATTAGTTCGCCAAGTGTCCACCTTGGCCTTCCTCTCCCTCTTTTAATCGGACTCCAGATTATTTGATCTACTCTTCTTACTGGCGCATCTAATGATCTTATCTGAACATGGTTTCTCACTAATAGGAGCCACTCCGACTCGTTCACGTATATGATCATTCCTAATCTTATCTAATCTTGTATGACCACACATCCATCTCAACATCCTCATTTCGGCTACCCCCACTTTACGTTCATATTGTCCTTTTATAGCCCAACATTCACTATCATATAATACTGCTGGCCTTATAGCAGTACGATAGAATTTTTCTTTAACTTTATTGAGTACTTTTCTATCACAAAGAACTCCAGTGGCTTTCCTCCACTTACATCAACCAGCTTGAATTCTATAATTAACATCGTCATCAATCTCACCATCTTGTCTTACAATTGATCCTAAATATTTAAACTTTGTCACTTGAGGAATTATATCCTCCCCTAGCCTAACTTTCAAATCGTCTATAAGTTGTTTATTTGTGAAATTGCTATGCATATATTCTGTTTTATTCCTACTTAAACGAAAATCCTTTGACTCCAACGTATTTCTCCATATTTCCACTTTTGTATTAATCTCTTCTCTTGAATCCGCTAAAAGTACTATATCATCCGCAAATAGCATGCACTTAGGTACCTCCTTTGTGATACTCTCGGTTATAGCATCGATAACTAAATTAAATAGATACGGGCTTAAAGCTGATCCTTGATTTAGGCCAATTCCTATAGGAAATTCATTTATCTCACCTCCGGGTGTCCTAATCCTAGTCAATGTCCCATCGTACATATCTTGTATTACCTTAATGTAGGCAACACTCACCCTCTTCTTTTGCAAGGCTTTCCAAAGTACATCCCTTGGTACCCGATCATACGCCTTCTCTAAGTCAATAAAAGTCATATGTAAGTCTGTTCTCCTACTTCGATACTTCTCTATCATCTCCCTTAGTAAATAAATCGCCTCTGTAGTGGATCTTCCTGGCATGAACTCAAATTGTCTCTCAGAAATACTAGTCTTCATTCTCAATCTATGCTCAATCACTTTTTCACATAATTTCATTGTGTGACTCATAAGTTTAATCCCTCTATAATTTGCACAATTCTGAATATCCCCTTTATTTTTTGTAAATAGGAACTAATGTACTTAATCTCCAATCATCAAACATCTTTTTCGACCGTAAAATCTCATTAAATAGTTTACATAACCACAACACACATTTTTCTCTTAAACATTTCCAAACTTCAATCGGTATACCATCCGGTCTAACGGCTTTACCATTCTCCATTTTCTTAAGAGCTTCGCTAACCTCCGAGACTTTAATTCTACGATAAAATGACATATTAAGCTCACATTCGCTAACTGTCAAGTCCTCCAAATTACAACGGGAACATTCACATCCATCATTAAATAGCTTATAGAAATATTCTTCCCATCTGTTCTTAATATCTCATTCAGTAACTAAAATCTTGCCAACTTCATTTTTTATGCATCTTACTTGATCCAAATCTCTCGACTCCTTCTCTTTATTCCTTGCAATCTTATAAATCATTTGTTCACCAGCCTTTGTCCCTAACTCCTTATAAAATCCATCATATGCTTTAGCACGAGCATCACTAACTACTTCTTAGCCTCCCTTTTTGCCAAACGATACTTTTTCTCAATTGTCAGAACTATTGTCCAAGTGTATCGCCTTGAAATAATTCTTTTTATTACGCACCTTTTCTTGGGCCTCCTCATTCCACCACCAAGTCTCCTTATCTCGTGGTCCAAAACCTTTTGATTCTCCTAAAATGGCTTTAACAACCATTTCAACCTTTTTTGTCACATTCTCCCACATGATACTAGCATCTCCTTCTAACTCCCACACACTTTCCTCTAATAACTTACTTCTAAAAGTCTCTCGCTTCTCTCCCTTTAACTGTCACCACTTGATCTTTCGATCAAAAACTGTCCGAGATTTTGATTTTATACATTTCATTTGCATATCAAGAACTAACAATCTATGTTGTGTAGTCACCATATGCCCAGGAATTACTTTGTAATTAGTACAACGTCTTTTATCAGTATTTCTTGTCAAGAAAAAATTGATTTGAGACCTATGAGTTCCACTTTTGTATGTGATTAAATGTTCCTCTCTCTTCCTAAAATAAGTGTTGATAATCTTAAGGTCGTATGCTAAAGAAAAATCAATAATAGTTTGTCCTTTCTCATTCAACTCCCCAAAACTAAAACCACCATGAACCCTTGCATGTGGTCCTGCCTCTTTACCAACATGTCCATTAAGATCTCCTCCAATATAAACTTTCTCGGTTGTTGGTATACTTTCAATCAAACCCTCCATATCTGTCCAAAACTTCTCCTTGAGATGTGATTCTGCTCCTACTTGGGGTGCATATGCACTAATAATGTTCATAGTCTCCTTTCCAACAATTACTTTCACGGATATGATTCGATCCTCAATCATTTTAACTTCCACAACATTCTTCCTCTATTCTGCATCCACGATAATACCAACACTATTCCTTCCATTTACCTTACCTGTGTACCAAAGTTTGGAATCATTTAACTTAATCTCTTTACTTCCCTCTCCTACCCATCTAGTTTCTTGCAAGCATAAGATACTAATTTTACGCTGGTCCATTACTTGTGCCACCTCGAGGCGCTTCCTATTCAACGTCCTAATGTTCCAAGAACTTAATCTGACCTTAGTCCATTAAATTAAAAAATCACGATAGTTTAAAAATAAAAAAAATTTATAGTTTGAGGTTAGATATGAAAAATCACGATACTTTAGAGGTGGTTTACGGAAATAGTCCTATCAAGTGTGATATCGGAGTGGGTTATGTAATTGTATCCCTGTCCATTTTCTGAACAATTTCAATTGTTGGAAATTCAAATACAATGGTCATTTAAACAAGATTGTAATTTATATCAAGTTTTTTTCCTCAAAATAATAAGCCATAACTGAATACCGTGAATTAGAGTAGTCATCACTACGATCATTTCATTAATGCATTTGCTAACATTTTGCTTTTGAATAAGAATGAACGACTATTTCACTATAATTATTCAACATAGTGCTCTCATTCTAAATAGTTTTGATATTATAACAAAAAAAAGTTATTTTGATCAGAGTACCTCATTCAACCCTACAAAATATCAGAGAAAAGCCAGACATATATCCACGACCACTATGAAAAGAATACTTACCCATTTAGGACCCTTTCTTTCGAGATCTCCATAATTAAAGAGTTGAACGAGCAAAGCCTAATTTAATGATAAAACGAAATTAAAATTGATGTGACTGTTAGCAATAATTCCTTCTACCTTCTTTTTTGACACATCCCTGCATCTTTATGGAAACCGAAAACAATCGCCTCCCTAGTTCGATGCTAAATGCGATTGTGTAAGCAGTACACCTTTGATTTGACAGGCACACATGCATGCTTGGCTGTGATCATGCTAAATGATATATAATGCACACCACCCTTGTGGTGCCGTACGTAGACAACATAAGTGGCATTTCTTTGGATGTGCATCTCATCTCCTCCTCCACGTCCACGTTAAAGCATAAAAGATGGGAAGGTGCCCAACATATGAACCCCTCCAAGTGATAGTGGTCGTCAGTGTAGATAAAAAAGGGGAGGTGAGATGTCTCTCCCCCGTACTCATCCATCAGATTCCTCCACCCCCTGACCTGACCACCATGCTTGATCTTTAAGAACAAGCCACCGCTGCCCGCTGCGCTCACACAATCCGTGCACACGGCCAAGTCACGTGCCCATGTCGTCGTCGTCCTCCTCCTCCTCCTCCCGACCATCCTCCATGCTCAGGGCCCGCGGCCGCAACCTCTCCGGCGAGCTCGACGTTTTCGAGGCGACGCTCTACTTCTCCGGCCTGGTCGACCTCGACGTCGTCGAGCGCGGCCATCGAAGAGTCGACAGGAGGAGAAGCTTGGACGCGTCGCTGGGGGCCATGCTCGTGGATGAAGAATCCCAGAAGGCCGAGAACGCCCGGGTCAAGGGATCAATGAAGAAGAGCAAGATGCCGCGCTCCCCCGGTAGCATGCTGACCAACTTTCTGAACAACTTGTTCGGGCATCAAACTACTTCGAAGAAGCAACCAAAGTCCGCGACGTCGACGACGGCGACGGCGTCGACTTCGTCATTGTTCGTCAAGGGCGGCGAGCACAGCATGGATGAGACCGGCAAATGGATGAGGAGAAGAAGCAGCATTACCCTCCATGGGCGTGCTGTAGAAGAAGGCTCCGCAAAGGAGCAGAAGAGATGCTCCATTATTAGAAGCTCCACTACCGGGCACAAGAACCTCGAGCCTAAACTCTTGACACAGAGATCAGAGGCAGGTGTCATGCACAGACCCGTCGATAACTAAGGGAACGACACGAACAAATGGGTACTGAGTGGAAGTTGTAAGAGAATGGTATATAAGATGGATCCCTTGTGGGCTGATGTTTTCAGACGGAAGGAGGAGGAGATTGACGGGGCGCTTGGAAGGAGAGAGAAAGATGCCGCCGATGGTGACCGGAGAAGCGAATCAAGCTCTGATCTGTTCGAACTGAAGAACTGTGAGATAGTGGGAGGTCGCCTCAATTCAAGCGGGAGCGGCCTCCGCGTCTGCGAGGCTGCGGAGTTGCGTGCGCCAAAAGCGCAAAATGCGCAATATTAATCAATTATTATTAGATTTTCAACGTTTTTAATTCCTACCGGATCCGACCCTTATCGCAACTGTTTAATTTGCATGGATGGAGCGCCAGCGCCATCCATGTTGGATGTGCTTTCTTGTATTATCGAACAATTCCTTATGTTGGATGTGCTTTCTTCGTTGAGATCCGCTCATCTCAATTGATCTGATGTCGTAACGTCCAGATTTCAAGTTATGCTCTTTTTCCCCTAGACATAAACGTAAAGCTTACTTACGGGGGGCTTCATGTTCTTTAGGTTAGGAAATCCATCAAAACTGTTGTTGTTCCTGATTTTTACATTGTCGCCTTACTACTGATATTTAACTTAAAGTCCAATTGTTTTCGGTCCATCGCTTGTATAATTAGCTCACACATATTCCATAATATATCAAATAGTATATATTCACAGGCTCACGGATTCATGAATATAGAGAAATATAAAAGAAGATAAATACAGTGATTTGACGTGATAAATTTTTTTTAATCGATATGAATACACAAAAAATATTCACGTACAAAGATCGTCATTAAAAAAAAATCTAATATAAGCAAAAGAGAGTAATAAAACTTTAACTCGTATATATATAGTTTCGTACCACGCCCTCTACCTTATATTTAGGCCCCTCGATTTTAGATAAAAAACACATCATATATATATATATATATATATATATGCCACAAGAGCGGTTTTTTTAGGATGCGGAGCAATCGCGGCGGCGTCCACTTTTAATCCAACGGTTGGTACGCGATCGGCCTCTTCCCTTGCGTGATTCGTCGTTCGTCGGAAGAGTGCTTCATTTGCCATCCGTCAAACTCTCTGGCGAAGAGGAGAGTTGCTCTCTCCGGAGTCCGGATGGAGGGCGCTGACTGTGGTGAACGCCTTCCCTTGCCCCTGCCCTTCCGGCATCGTCCTCGTCATGGGCGCCGACAAGGTATCCGAATTGGTGTGTTTGGCGAACGACGATGGCTAACGATGAACAGAGAATGACTATTGCGGCGCTCTGTCTGGCGAAGGACAGCTGCTGGCGACTGTTGCGAGCGACTGCTGCTGCGAATGACTACTGCGGTTAATTGATGACGAGAACAATCGGCGAATCTGATAGAGTATGAAAGCTCTTTTGGGCTGGCACTTTTCAATGCTTTTTGCTCCACATTGGACTAATTAATCTTCCAGAACCACTTGTTAATAACTTTGAGGACATGGCATTTCAACACCCGGTCATACGGTAAGAGGCATTCTGAATTTGACATGGCATTTATGTATGTCATTCAGATCTACAACAGAGACATGTCCATTGCTGTTTTTGTTGAGCCTTCATCTCAAAGCGCAAGGGGACGCATGCCTCCATGAGGGCGAAGGTTGGTCATGCTAAAAGAATTGTGCTTGAGGTGCATCTTTACATGCCATTTCTTGTGACATTGCAATGTAAATCGACCGTATCAGTAATAACCATGCAGGGCGAAAACTTACTGCAGAGAGCAAAACAGTTGTATATTTTGGATGGCTAAGCATAGTAAGATGAGCAGGCATATCAATGCAATTTTGTCTTCTCAAATATCGAAGTTATCAGATACCTACTGTTTTCTGATGTCTTTGTTTTCCTACACATTCTTTTGTAGCATTATTTTCTGATGTGTTAAGGAAAATTGAATAAAAAAACGGCAATATGTAAATTTACCACTTTTTTAGAGATATTCATCTTTGTCCTTTTTTTCAAATTGAACACTACGGTTTCTCATAGTATATATTTTTCAGAGATGAGAAATGTATCATCTTATTTTGCTTGTTCTTCTACAAGATTTGAGAAAATGCTGTGATTTCTCTAATGTAACTTTGTAGCACTCTTGCAGGCTCTTGATGACAATTAGTTTGTCAACTTTGAGATCCGGAGATGTAGACCGTTTGGTGCTTCAACCCTTGGGAATTTCACTATTTTGTCTCCTCCAACTTCTTCCCATCTGCAATATTTTGTATATATATACCCAAACATTGATCTACTAGTACATTAAATAAAACACAGAGAAAAATTCAGTTGACATTTTACCTGTATCTTGTGACGAAATGATGGAGAAACACGGCAACCTTCACTAATCCCATTTCTTTCCCAGGGCATAGCCTCAGCCCTCCTCCAAATTGCATGAAGTATGGGTTAGACTCCAAGTTGCCGTCCTGTTATCATTGCAGAGTAGTCATAAACATTGGATCTTCTGGAGCAAACAAGAGAGTGGAGACTTTGTTGTGGATACTATTCAACATACATAAAGGTGCTATTGCTTACCAGCCATCGCCAAGGATTGAACTTGAATGGCTCTGGATACACCAAAGGATCATAGTTGTGCTCTCTCACGTAAACATAGATTTTCCATCCCTTGGGGATGATGAATCCTAATAAGATAAAGTAGAAGCCATATTTGTAATGCATTCTGATAAGAAATCAATAGTAGCATCTAATAGGTTCCTTATTCTTATAAACTGACCTTCTATTTCAATATCTTGTGTTGCCTTTCTGAGGACTCCATTAACAACTGTAGCCAGTCTCAGAGTCTCAAAGATGACCGCACGAGTGAAAACCATGGACTTGTAGTCATTCCAGTCAATTGCTTCCCCAGGTGACTTTTTTCTTCTGATTTCAAGTTGTTCATTCTAGAATTCGATGAGAACAATAAATGATTAGGGAACAACAAGGTAACTGATGGAGATCACAAGTGCATCTGATATTGGAATACCCTTAATTCTTCAAGAGCCTTTGGGTGATCGTAGAGGTGCTTGACGGCCATCATTGAAGAAGTAGAGACGGTCTCAAAACCAGAGTAGACAAGGATGAGCATCAGATCAATGATCTGCTCTTCGGACAGCTTTTCTTTCTCGCTGTCATCACTTCTCAGGAGGGTGTCGAGCAGATCTTCTTTGGTGATGGTAGAAGATCTTCTTTCCTCGATGAGTTTTTCGAACATGCGCACGATGTTTTTCCTCGCCTGCAATCAGAGGTTTGTGAGATGGATTGAAGCAAATGGTCAATTCAGAGGGATCCCATCCCAGAAAGATGGAACTACCTGAATACCACGACGATAGCAAGTGCCTGGAAAGTTGATTGGCAATGACAGAGTTCCCTCAACAAATGTCGCAAGTTCTGAATTCAGATATTTGGCAAATGGGGCGTTTTCATTGCTGGCAATCTGCTTCAACGACGAGTAGAACCACAACTGAAACGTAAAATATATGATATAAGCAAAGGGCATCCTAAGTTGTTGCTGCAACACGATCCAATATACAATAGAAACTTTGATTATGAATTGAAATGATCGAGAATTGTTGATAGTTTATTTCGTTGCAGTAGTAGGAACTGTATGCAGAGTGCAAAATTGTGTGATCATAAAATGCCTGACCTCCTTGGTTTTTTCATGGATGTCTATGACTTGGTCATCCCAGTTGCTGATATATGAGCTCATGAACTCGTCAATCTTGCGGAGTTCATCTTTCATGGCGGCAGCACCGACCATGCCGAGCATGGCATTTCTCAGGGACTTGTGGACAGCGCCCTGCACGGCTGCTATGTTCCACTTCCCCAACATATCCTGCATGGCTTTAGGGTATCCAGGAACGAGGCCCTTTCCCTCGTTCATTATAATATATCTGTTGACATCTACATCCATGCATACCACTGTTGGACTTCCCAGTATGTGTGTCTTGAAAAGATTCCCATACCTGCGTGTTTTTTACAATAATTTATGTATCTAAATTGTCGACCACAAGTCAACGTGAATCGAAGTACCAAGACCATCAACAAAAGTGGAATAACATCAGAGCAGAAAATGGAATGATCATTTAAATACTTGGCTTCTTTCAAAACTGGATGTATTGATCAAAATGTAACAGAACATAACATAAAATAACACACCATTGTTTTGGTGCATCAGACACAATATCTCAATTAGGAGCAATACAATTTTTAAAAAAAAATCAGAAGGTATCTGGATAACAACTAAGAAAGCAACCCAATTAGCATTCCAAAGAAGACATTAAAGAAAAAAAAAATCCGGACCAATTAAAAAGAATACACGATTACTTCAAGAGAACATCTCAGTGTTCGGAAACAAGACAACAGAGACATCTCGGCGTTAAAAAGCAAAAACCAAGACACTCCAGGAATAAAAGTCGTTCTCCTCTCTCAGACTCACCTTGCCCTCTTATTCTTCATGAAGCTGTGGCCTTGTTTCAGGAACTCAGTTGTCTCTCCAATCACAGGCCACCCCAGAGTTCCCGGAGGCAGCCCCTTCTTCCTGTGCCTCACGTCATTCCACTTCAGCAAGCCACTGCAGAAAACAACGAATCCGGCGAGCCATCCAACAATCACTCCCAAGGTCACCATCCTTCACCCAAGAAAATTCTCTGAATAGATCTCTCAGGAGATGAGCATGCAGTCAGACAGAGGTCCCTCTTGTTTCTTCCTCCCTCTTGCCTGCCTGAGAAGTGCATGTATTGTGCTGCATTGATTCGCCCTGCTACTACTTATAGCCGCAAATTTATTGCTATTTCCAAGAGCCCAATAATGCTGCTGGCAGCCATTCTGACATTAAAAAAATCATTCTGACATCTTTTGTTCCATGCATTTGACCAGTTAAAGGCATATCTTAAGTGCATTCACATGTCATTTTTACATGCACGATAAAAAAAAGGAAACCGTCGAAGACACGTCCACCCGACATATGGCATTTTATCTCTTGAGAATTTTATAGCATGCACCGAGATCTGGCAACCACAGATTCACAAAAATCACGTTCATGCAGAGAAGAAACCATTAAGATCGATAAGTTCACAAAGATCACGTTCATGCAGAGAAGTAACGTAACGATCCGAATTTTTCAGGAATAAATAAAAAATATTTTAATTAGTATTTGGATCTGAAAATTTTTTATTTAATTATTAGAATTATTTAAATCCGAAAATAAAGGAAAACTGGAGGAGAAATTAAAAAGATAAGATAGAGTTGGAATAGAGGTGAGATATATGTGTGAGGATATGATTATTAATTAAATTTAGATTTAATTAAATATGAGGGATTATGATTTATGAGGTGATTAGCTAATAATAGACGATCATATTAACTGAAGGTGAGTTCAAGGTCTAATAAAAGTTACGGATCTCGGAGTTCCGGAGCGTTACAAGTAACAATTAAGGTCTATATAGTATCTGCATTGCCAACTGCCAATAATATATGGGTTAATTCAAGAATCTGAATTATGCAAAAAATGATGGTAAGATATGGGGTAAATTATGCTAAATTATTTTCAATTTTGAGCACTTTTCTATTGCTATTCTTTCTATCTTTTAACTTATTTCATCAGATGCCACACTTACTATCGACTGCTTTACCGACGTAGCACCTACGTGACAATCTTCTCTCATCTCCACGCAAGAGAGAAGAGGGTGCGGCCACCCCTCTTTATTATTATTATTATTATTATTATTATTATTATTATTATTATTATTATTATTATTATTATTATTATTATTATTATTATTATTATTATTATTATTATTATTATTATTATTATTATTATTATTATTATTATTATTATTATCTTATTTTATATTTATTTTATTTATTTTAATAATTTATTGCATTGAGGGTAGTTTACATAGTGGTGCCACGTGTACGAGTCTCTGCGTGGAGGAGAAAGAACATCATCACATTAACACGTTAACTATGCGACCGAAGAATGAACGATCGATGATGAAAAAAATATTCGGTGTAATGAGTCAAAAATAAAAAATATTCGTGTTATAAATTAAAATTGAAAGATAGGAGAAAATTTTGAAACATATTTTGCGTAATTTATTCTAAACAGCAGTGGGCACGAAAATAAGCTTTTTGCCCAAGTATAATTGCACCGACCATTTATTCCTCTTTGTCGACATCCGTGCATGCATGGAAGCCATTTGGATAGCTCCACAATTTAATCACCAGATCCAATCATATCCACCATCTTTATCCTTTTGTTCCTGGAAATGGACATGTAAGCTATCTTGCATGCTTCCGTTTTTTAATTAATTCTGTAACGTTCCGAATTTTTTTTTTCTTTTATCTGTCCAAAAGGCTATCTCAATAATGTCACTTAATTTTATACGAACTGACTTACATAAGCGAAAGACTAATTTACAACATTCTATTATAATATGCGGAAGCTATTATACCATATCTAATAACTTGTGGGTTAGAGCCCACGTCTATACAATAATGGATCCTATATCTATGTGCATGTCACCCGTCATAGGAGTCATCAACCGTCTCACCATCACCATCACATGTATGGATCCAAATACAGGGCAAAGCCTAATGAGATAACTCAGTACATAGGGTCACCCATAATATTTATATGAATCATGGTCAATATCAATATCAATACTATCAATAAATAATTATTCATAATAATATATAATTGAGCAGAGGTCAATGAAGATTATAATTCAACAATAAATAATTCAATTAATAATTAATATTTGATCAATGTTCAATTGGCCAAAAGTCGATGAAGGCCACAATAACAATTATTAATTCAATTCTATTAATAATTTATCAATTCATCTATCAGGCACAAAAGCCATAATTTATTATCCATCAGCCATAAAGACGCAATTTAACTTTTTCCATTAATCATAAGTGTGAAATCGATAATCTATCAACCACTAGGGCGAAATCAATTGTCCATCAGCCATTAGGGTGCAATTCAATTAACAATTCGATCATCAATTCAATTATCAATTCCATCTTTGAAATTATGATTCAACCCTTTCGGGCGCAATAAGAGTTCTCTATTATTATTAGGGGACACCATGCCACTTCAATCAATAAGTTTGGGTATGATGGGGGACGAAGGATCACACCAAAATAGTTAGCCCGAAGGCCCTATCAACCCGAAGGTGCAGTTAGCCCGAAGGCGCAGTTAGCCCGAAGGCCCTATCAGCCCAAAGGCGCAATATTAGCCCGAAAGCCCTATCAACCCGAAGGTGCAATATTAACCCGAAAGCTCTATCAGTCCGTAGACGCAATATTATCCCGAAAGCCCTATCTTTTTTTTCATTCAAAGCCGGCTATTTTGGCCGCCAAACATCACATCCCCTTTTTTCTCTTATTTTTTCCTATTTCTCTCCCTCCTATTACGACTAAGATTGTTTTTGCCTCTCTGCACATCTATTACGGGCCCCCCTTTTTTTCTATCCAATTTTGTTACGCCCTCTTTTCCACCTCTCTCTATCATCTCTCAATCTTTTTTTTATTTTTACTCTTTTCTCTCTCTACCTCTTTGCGGGCGTAACCTCCTTCTTTCTTTTTTTTATTTCTTCTCTCCATCTCTTATGCCCTCACTTCTTCTCCCTCTCCAATCATGTTACGGCCAATTTGTTTTTTGCCAACAACTTTGAATTTCTCCTTCACCTTAAGTCCCTTTAGTTCCTCCTCTTTTCTCTCTCTTTTGATTTTTACCCCTCTCTCTTTCTCTTCCTATTTTTTTCTTTTTTTCCTTCTACGGCCGCAAACCTCTCTCGACGTAAAACCAGCATCCTCGACAAATTAATTAAGCAATAAACATGTATCCTCCTTGCCTACCAGCACGACGGGCTTTCTTGCAGTCGCCGAGAAATTCGCCTGCCACGCGAGGACTCCACAATGAAGAAAATAATTTTTCTCCCTACTTTTTTTTTCGAGTTTAACCGGCCCTATCTCTTTATTTATAAGATTTATAATTCTCCATTAAACTCTAAGTATATTTTGAAATCCAACTTCAATTTAATCTCTTAATTAATCCATTTAACTAATTCAGATTTATTTTCATTAAATAAATTCCGAAATTCATTAAATAGCATTATCCTTCCAATTTTCCTTTATTTTCGGAATTATTTAATTTCATAATATTTTATCATCTAATTTTCAAATTAAAATAATAATAAATATTATTTTAATAGCCAAAATATTTTTAAGCCATAAATTTCTCAATCTTATCCTACATGGGAGTCCTATATCCATTAATATATCTTTTGGATCTTAAATCAAATTAAAATCCTCAATCTCAATCTAATTATGATCTCCACTCTCAATGGGATTTAAATTTTCCTTCAATCCATCAAACACTCTAATTGAATTTTACCCTTGATAAAATCACGGGATGTTACATAATAACATCCTTAAAAATAAATTCGTCCTCAAATTTTGCAAAAGAGAATTTGACCAATCCAATATACAATCAATAAGCCTATTAAAAAAAATATCCATATTCACTATCAATGTCCTTGCATTTTTTTTTCTAATCTATCCAGATGAAAAGACTAATTATTCTATAATTATTTTATTCTCTATTCCAGATGTCTATCGTTCATTCTATAATGGTTCCTTAATCTTCTTCGTCTACGCGATGCTCAGTATCCATTTCGATGTTGTACACACATTTTGGTAGTAGTGCACCCGATCCTTCATTCCTTCCTCGATCTTGTTCATTCCTTTTTTGTTCCAAACAATTACGAGCGAAATGTCCTTGCTTTCCACAGTTGAGGCATGCTCCTATTTTGCGATAACATTCTTCCACATGATATCTTTGACAGTAGGAACAAGGTAGCCTTTCTTTTTTTTTTTTGTTCATTGGGCTCCAGATCATTCCCTCTTTTGCCTTGATTATCTTCCCGATGATCGTTACGTTGGTATTTCTTGTTGGGAGATCTATATCTCTTTCCTTGCCGATTTCTATATTGGTCAGTAGATGCTTGATTATGTTGCTTGTCACTTGCTTTATCTCCATCTTCTAAATAGACGGCAAACTCTTCAGCAAATTGGAGGGTCTGACAGTTCCCTCATTTCACTCTTTCTCGAAGACTGGGCTTAAGGCCATCCACCCAGCGCTTCACTCGATCTAGCTTTGATTGCTGCAATGTTGAGTACTTCTCCAAGTTCAAGAATTTTGTCAGCTATTGCTTGATGGTCATCGATCCCTGCTGGAGTGTTAGGTACTCCTTCTGCTTTCTACCCTCGTAGGCAGGGATGAATCTATTTCTGAAGGCCTTCTTGAAGTCCTCCCAGGTGACATTATCCTGGCCTGAGAACGTTGTCAGCTTAGCGGCCTTCCACCATTCTCTGGCTTCACCCTTCAGCTTACGATTGACATAGAGCAGTTTGTGATCCTCACCGCGATCCATTTCGAGGAAGATCTACTCAATCTCCTCAATCCAGCTCTCTGCATCCTCAAAGTCGTCCTTCCCATCAAATTGAGGGGGTTGCAACTTGAGAAATCTTTCTATTGTATCCCTTCGATTATGGTGAGGTGATAGGTCGAAGCTCCTAGGCTGGGAGTGCTCAGTGTGGGCTGAGTGAGATTCATGAGGCGGCAATCCTTGTCTTAACTGCTCCTCCTGCTGCACGTTGGCCTGTACTCCATTCATGAGAAGGCCTTGTATATTATGTCTATTTGTTCTCGGACTTAGGACTTGTCGATCATTGACTTGAGGAGCTTGGGCTTGCTGATTGGCACGATGAGATCCACTTTGGGGAGCTCGTGGGATGTTGTGCGAAAAGCTCATCCTTGATTCCATCTGTATCCATAAAACATAAATCATCATGAGTGTTCAATCCACAACTTATTCTATCATCACACTATATCATATAAAGATAATCTCCTTAGGATTTTGATTATTCTATCTTAGAATAACCTCCTTAGAACTTGAGTTTCGGAATAACCTCCTTAGGCGTTGCCTTATACTTTCAATGAAGTAATTCTATTTCCATCGTCTAAGGATCTATGTCATCCCTTACTCTATCCATAACCTTGTAAGACTCCATATTCCATATTGCATTTGTAAGCTATCTAAGTTAATCATGGTTCAAAAACTTACTTGACCCTTTGTTGATGGCGCGGTGGTTGCTCATGACGTGTGCACATGGACTCTATTTTGTTAGAGACAGCTAAGAAGTGTCTCTCGTTAGGCTCTGATACATTTGTAACGTCCCGAGATTTTTTTTCTTCTGCCTGCCCAGAAGGCTATCTCGGCGACGTCACTCAATTCTATACCTTGACTTTGACCAGTCAACGAACTGACTTACATAAGCGGAAGGCTAATTTACAACATTCTATTACAATATGCGGAAGCTATTGTACCATATCTAATAACTTGTGGGTTAGGGCCCACGTCTATACAGTAATAGACCATATATCCATGTGCATGTCACCCGTCATAGGAGTCACCAACCGTCTCACCATCGCCATCACCATCACCTGTATGGATCCAAATACAGGGGCAAAGCCCAATGAGATAACTCAGTACGTAGGGTCACCCATAATATTTATATGAACCATGGTCAATATCAATATCAATAGACCATATATCCATGTGCATGTCACCCGTCATAGGAGTCACCAACCGTCTCACCATCGCCATCACCATCACCTGTATGGATCCAAATACAGGGGCAAAGCCCAATGAGATAACTCAGTACGTAGGGTCACCCATAATATTTATATGAACCATGGTCAATATCAATATCAATACTATCAATAAACAATTATTCATAACAATATATAATTGAACAGAGGTCAATGAAGACTATAATTCAATAATAAATAATTCAATTAATAATTAACAATTGATCAATGTTCAATTGGTCAAAAGTCGATGAAGGCCACAATAACAATTATTAATTCAATTATATTAATAATTTATTAATTCATCTATCAGACACAAAGGCCATAATTTATTATCCATCAGCCATAAAGACGCAATTTAATTTTTCCATCAGCCATAAGTGTGAAATCGATAGTCTATCAACCACTAGGGCGAAATCAATTGTCCATCAGCCACTAGGGTGCAATTCAATTAACAATTCGATCATCAATTCAATTATCAATTCCATCTTTGGAGTGATGATCAACCTTTTCGGACGCAATAAGAGTTCTCTATTATTATTAGGGGACACCATGCCACTTCAATCAATAAGTTTGGGTATGATGGGGGACGAAGGATCACACCAAAATAGTTAGCCCGAAGGCCCTATCAACCCGAAGGCGCAGTTAGCCCGAAGGCGCAGTTAGCCGGAAGGCCCTATCAGCCCAAAGGCGCAATATTAGTCCGAAGGCCCTATCAACCCGAAGGTGCAATATTAGCCCGAAAGCTCTATCATCCCGTACGCGCAATATTAACCCGAAGGCCCTATCAGCCCGTAGGCGCAATTAGCCCGAAGGCCCAATCAGTCCCAGTGGCAAATAGTAGACATGGGTCAAATACATTTTCAACTTTTATCTCAATTACCTAAGATGTCTATCTTTAACAATTATCTTAGGTTAATCATGACCCAATTAGAAAATCACTATTAATTAATAATATGATCAGATAGGATGACAGTAAATTGGATACGATGACAATTTGATCAGGATCAATCAATAATGAGGTCAATGGATCAATATCATAATCAATATCATGATTGGATGTAATGCCAACAATAATCAATATGATGACAATATAATCATAATAAAATCAGAGATGTTAATCAAATGATCGACAATTATTAACGATCTTAACAATCCAATAAACTATAAATCAATTCATAAAAATATGTTTTCTATTTCAGAACATAATCCGCGTTGATCATTACCCGGATCGTGCTAAATGGAATCCAAGCCGTGTCAGACAGAACCCCTATCGGATTCTGTCACCATCAAGAATTGTGTTTCCAACATAATTTTCGGAGGTCATATCTATGTCATTCAATATTCAATCGATGCAAAATAATATATAATTTATGTATAATGAAGAAGAGTTCTGGGGTCCATGTCGCGGAAAATCGACGCCACGAGGATCCCCCTACGTACCTCAAGTTGGTTGAAAAATTAACTCTATTTTCGATCATCAATTGGTTGCACCAATATCGAATTTTGACCAATATTTTCTTTTCTTCTATATATTATATTTTTTCTTGTCCGAAAATTTTAATAAATGAATTATATAAAATAAAAAGTCATAAATGAAAGAAAAATAAAATATCTAATAAATGTTTACATTCTTCTTGACCTCACGTTTTCTTTCTTGATCTCGTCTCTCTCTTTTTTTTCATTCACAGTCGGCTATTTTGGCCGCCAAACATCACATCCCCTTTTTTCTCTTATTTTTCCTATTTCTCTCCCTCCTATTACGGCTGAGATTGTTTTTGCCTCTCTGCACATCTATTACGGGCCCCCCTTTTTTTCTATCCAATTTTGTTACGCCCTCTTTTCCACCTCTCTCTATCATCTCTCTCAATCTTTTTTTTTTGTTTTTACTCTTTTCTCTCTCTACCTCTTTGCGGGCGTAACCTCCTTCTTTCTTTTTTTTTTATTTCTTCTCTCCATCTCTTACGCCCTCACTTCTTCTCCCTCTCCAATCATGTTACGGCCAATTTATTTTTGGCCAACAACTTTGAATTTCTCCTTCACCTTAAGTCCCTTTAGTTCCTCCCCTTTTCTCTCTCTTTTGATTTTTACCCCTCTCTCTTTCTCTTCCTATTTTTTTCTTTTTTTTCCTTTTGCGGCCGCAAACCTCTCTCGACGTAAAACCAGCATCCTCGACAAATTAATTAAGCAATAAACATGTATCCTCCTTGCCTACCTGCACGACTGGCTTTCTTGCAATCGCCGAAAAATTCGCCTGCCACGCGAGGACTCCACAATGAAGAAAATAATTTTTCTCCCTACTTTTTTTTTTCGAGTTTAGCCGGCCCTATCTCTTTATTTATAAGATTTATAATTCTCCATTAAACTCTAAGTATATTTTGAAATCCAACTTCAATTTAATCTCTTAATTAATCCATTTAACTAATTCAGATTTATTTTCATTAAATAAATTCCGAAATTCATTAAATAGTATTATCCTTCCAATTTTCCTTTATTTTCGAAATTATTTAATTTCATAATATTTTATCATCTAATTTTCAAATTAAAATAATAATAAATATTATTTTAATAGCCAAAATATTTTTAAGCCATAAATTTCTCAATCTTATCCTACATGGGAGTCCTATATCCATTAATATATCTTTTGGATCTTAAATCAAATTGAAATCATCAATCTCAATCTAATTATGATCTCCACTCTCAATGGGATTTAAATTTTCCTTCAATCCATCAAACGCTCTAATTGAATTATAAAATTATTATATTACCCTTGATAAAATCACGGGGTGTTACAAATTCATTCTTTTTTTTTCTCTTTTTTGAAGCTCTCTTGAGACCTAACCACAACAAAACAATTAATTCAGAATCGAAATAAAGTAAAGTGATATTCCTCTCACATTTTTCAAAATTTTTAACTTTGAGCACGAGCAATCACGAAAAATAATATTTTTAATAGCCAACTGTCGATATCTAGGAAGTGATCGACTGTCCAACCTATACAGCGCTACTGAACGCACTGGCCACAAGTTGGAAGGTCGACTCATCATCGAGCCTAACTAATTCGATAAGGTCGTCCCGAGTCATGTGTCCGACAGTGAAGATTCCCAATGAGAATTTTTTACATTTACAAGGACTCAAACTCGAGATCTATGTTTAAGCAAGGAGGAGTCACTACTGTTCCACCTTAATTCTTGTTGGTACCAGTGTTGTAAGTCCCAGCCCGGCCCAATCGATCGGACCGGTCGAAATGAAGTTCGGGCACTAAAACGGTCCACATGTCGATCAAAACCCGGCCATATGATTGACCCATTTTGACCCGATCAAACTCGATCAAAACCGGATTCAACCGGTCGATCCGATGGGTTTGACCGATCAGTAGTGGGTCAAAGTTGTAAAATATATAAAAAAATAAAATATATAAAAATTATTAAAACTTTTAAAATTTATTATTTATATATCTTTATTTGAAATTTATGTTTTAACATTCTTCTTTATCATATATATAATATTTCATCAATATTTTTATTTTTTATAATTATCTCACAAGATTTTTTTAGAAAATATTCGATTGACGATTCAATTTATATTTTTTGCTAAATAAAATATTACATATTAATAATAATACAATGATCACCTTACCTTATTTTATTTTTTATTAATTTATATTATTCGGTTGGATCTGGTCCAACCTGACCCGTTAGTTAATATGGGTCGATGCTCGTATCGGGTCTTCCAATATTGGTTGGTACTACAGAAATAATATTGCTAATCAACTTAGTGGACAAATCTTAGTCAATTTCCTACTCCTTTCAATCAAAAGATTTGAGAGTTCTCATGGTTTTTTTTTTCTGGATAGTTTTCTCATAAATATCTTCGAAGGATATCAATTCCCCAAAGGGTGCTTTCTGAAGATTGACAAGGTTCATGGATGTAATTTGATCACAATAAAGTACTGGAAGGAGAATTTAATTAACAAGTCAATGGTGGTGGTGTATATATATATATATATATATATATATATATATATATATATATATATATATATATATATATATATATATATTGTTATGATATCGAAAACTGCACACTCGCACAAATACATATAATCTAAATTATGCACAAGCATACGTGTTATTGTTGACGAGCAAAAGTTAATAGTTTTTTTTAGAAACTTTAAATGTTGATTGCAACTAGCCCCAACAAGTCGATTTACCAGCAACAGTTGGAATGCAACTTTTCCTATCCAATTTTCTCGCAAGACTATTTGACCAAAACCCTTTGGAATTTTGTTTTCGTTTCCCCTAGCTTTTCATTTTCTCAAGCGATGAACAAGATATATAACAGGCTCTGTCAGTCTCCTCTGTGGAAGAAGTAAAGCAATCTGAATCCCCTCTAGCTAGACCTCATATTGATGCAAGCCTTGTGCAAAGCGCCTACCCTTTCTCACCTCCATTAATTTGCAATAATGGAGCTATCTATAGCACAATTACCGTCTTCTCTTTCTGTTTTCTGTTTCCTCTCTCTCTCTCTATTAATAATTTCCGAAACACACTTCACGTACTAGTATGCGAATGTCGGTTGGTTCAACATGCCGTTGAAACTTTGCTGCGTCCAATGCGTTGCATGAGAGCAACACATCCTTTCAAGGTTCACAGGCAGATGGATAGGTGCCTTTGCAAGCACTGTATTCACTGGCAAACAGGAAAAAAGAAAACTTGAATCAACATTGGCAAGGTTGTCTTCCTGCTGCCAGTGTGAGTGCTTCCAACTCTGGTTTGCAAGCATGCCTGTGACATGTGGCATGCAGAAATGATATGGAGGAGGAATATGGGAACAAGATCTGCGATCGTAGTTATGGCAGTGGAAGCAGATGAGCACGCGGCAGCTAGTAATGAATGAAGGCAGAAAAGATACTGTGAAATCTAAAACATATAATTGAAGTGTCCCCCATTCACACACGAGTGCACCTGTTGTGTCTTTGTCCTCCTCTGGATTTGTACTTGCTCTAGACCAGCAGAGAAGTAATGCGTGAACAACCGGCCACAGAGGGGCTCTCGCCCCCGAGGTTTCCGTTGCCAAGTATGGTAATCACTCAAGTAATATAATAAAAAAAAATAAAGAATATCAAACTCACGAAAATATTATTAATTTAATATCTGATTTTATAAATTAATAAAATAGGAAAAATATAGGTTTTAAAAATAAGTCTTTTAATTATAAAATAAACATAAAAAAATAAGATAATAATAAGATAAGATAATGATGTTGAAATTAGGTCTTAGGATGATAATAAATTAAGAATAAATATATGAATCAGAAAAGATAAATTAAATTGTTTAAGATGAATTATAATTTTTCTAAATTATTCATTTGACAAGAATAATTTCATAGAATCCACAAAGTGATAATTCTGTTATTTAATTAAAACTGAAATCCCATAAATTGATACTCGTGCAGATAAGATTAAAATTAAAATATATTAAAATAAAAATTATAAACTATTAATCATTCAACAAAGTGGTATAGATTAACAATGATTATTCACACACTATCTATCATATCTATGTCAATTTTTAATTCCCCAATATAAATAATTTAATTTAATTTAATGAAATTTGAAATGAAATAGTCCACAAACTAATAATTACTTAACTCAGAAATCCAAATAATTAAAACAAAAGCATTGAACACAATTAAAATTTGATCAAAAGAATTTCAATAACAAAATAAGGGTTCACAATATTTCACTTTCAAATATTGTGTTCATCATAAAATTGTAGAAAGATAAATAAAATAATTAAAAATATGGTGTTCATCATAAAATTGTAGAAAGATAAATAACAAAATAACAATACTAATTGGAATAACTACACAAAGAATAAATCAGAATTCTCGAATATCATCGGAGCATCTAGATCAATCATCCGATCAACTCTCTCTTGATCGAAGCCCACAAACTCTCAAGTCAACAATGGAAGAAAACCAAACTCTAAGGCACACTTGTAATTGATGATTTATTATGTATTTATAAGTGTGAAAGGTGCTTCACGTTGATTATAGGCGTTAATATCATACGGTTGAAAGTAAATTCATTTGAATAAAATTCTTCCAATCTTCACGCCCTTATTCTAATCTCGATGAAAATGATAAAATTCTTATAATCCTTCCGATTATAGACCAATAAACTTCTGTCATGTATGGAATTAGCTTCCATGTCATGCCCGATAAACTCATTGCTTGTAACAACATCATATGTGATAAGGTCTTTGGCATTTGCATGATAAGAACTTGGCACCCAGTAAACTCCTCACGGATTTAATTCTCGGCCAATAATAACTTCATTGGATAAAGTTTTTGGTGATGGAATCTATCTCCCAAAATTGCTTTAGCACCCAAGCTTTGTCTCAGATTTGATTCTCGGTCGGTAAACTCCTCTTATGATAAGTTTCGGTTAATGATAAAACTTCTCATCCATGCCCTATGATGCTTTGATGTCTTGAACTTCAATTCATCTCGGTTGATAATTAATCATCATGAGTTTAGCGCTTGATCCTTGAAGATAAATAAATGAATTTGGTGCCTATGACTGAAGTTAGATATAATCTGTCTCATAATATCATCCACATGACATAAGTTTGGTTTTCCCTACAAAGTTATTACAAAAATTAAGTCAATCACTTCTTAATTAAAATATTCAAAGCATTAGTAGTAAGAATCAATAAATTTGGAATTGTGACTAAAAATTATCTAAAACGATGCATTGCCATGGTCAAATTATAGAAAAATTGATTAAAATGATAAACTAAAATATGTTGTATTTTGCATGCATCATAAGTCGACACAAACAAACGAGTGCACACGGTGCATATGAATTTGATCGATCATCCTCAATCTTCGGCTGAAGACTCGATATCATGTTTTTATTTCCTCTAAATCCTAAAAATTTTGGAAGGACAAGAAGGAAGACATTGAAGCAAAGTGAGTGAGAGTTGCTTGTTAAAGTTGGAGCACCTACTAGTTTTTTCTCCAACAGTAAAAACCAATGGCAAAAGCAAACGACAATAGTTGGTTTGTAAGACAGTAGAGTGTTTTGTAGCCAACATTAAGGATGTTTTGATACCCATAAATAGCCATCAAGTGAAGGAAGATGAGTGCATCCATGAAGGTGATTGTCAACCTAAGCATCATGTTGAGTGAGAGATAGTGCTAGTGTGAAAGTTGTAATGAGTAGACAGTAAGAGTTAGAAGTTGAGTGTAAACGAATGCTGAGACACCTAATATTACATGGGATACTCTCGTATTGTTCTTCAAAAGGAATCAGGCTTGGCTTCAATTACTAAAAAATCATGACGTCCTAAACTGATATGATGATCAATCAATATTTTAAAAAGGTGCAGTATCTATGCCATGAAATAGATCTTGATTAGTAATGTTAAAATGAGGCAAATATTATTCATAATTTAATATTCAAATCTTGCATGCTTATTGTTGTCATCCAAAGGATTTGTTTGGTCGGGAGTGTAAGGAGATAAAGAAAAGAAAGAGAAAGGAGGAGAATCAGTTCCCTTCGTTTGGTTGAGTTTAAGTTGGAAGAAAATAAAGGAGAAAGTCTTCTCATTTTCCTTCCATTCGTCTTCAATATTTTATTTTTCTTTTACTCTCAAAGTATGATGAAGGAAAGAAAAAGACATATTTCATAAGTGTTTCATCTTTAATATAAAAAAAACTTGAATATATAATTATATATATAAAGAATAGAATCGTTAAATAAAATAATCATAACATCCATTCCCTTCTTTTTTTTCACGTAGATATGTATTAACCTTTATCCTTTGACGCTAAAAAAATTCATATGCATTTGTACATGAATATATATAGTTTCACATCGAAAGCTTAGATTCTATGGATGTCTTGTCAGAGTTTCTCAAACTCTGGAGTCGCATTCATTGCTTCGTGAGGTTGCCCTTCTCCCCGGCCATCCAATCTTTTCCTTTTAATTGATCCAAGTAATCTTGTTTTGCTCATCAAGTATTAATCTTCGGGGATATATCAGTGATTATGTTTTCTGCTTACAGGCAGAGATTATTTGACATTAATTACTTCAAAGTGCACTTCAATTTTGTCCTATGTTTGTCAACTTTTTTTTGGGTGCGTACCGAATCTAAATATGCATTCCTGTTAACTTTGGTTATCTGATCCGGGGCGTCACCTTACCTTTGTGGCTCTTGCATCATCTTGATGCTAATTCTGCTGGTTAAATCCAGCTAACATTTCGGGAAGAGGTAACTGCTTCAGAAGATTAAAAAAAAAAAGTTGTTTCCAGATCTCATCGAACTCACTACTCAGGATGAGGATCATTTAATTCTTCAAGAATTCAACTCACTCATATCTTTTTTCCTTCATCCGCAGTAAGAATGCCGTAAAGCAATTGCATAATGTCGGCAAAATGTAGTGAATTGAACAATTTGTCACTTTTAGGAACAAATCATTTAGTTCCGCATGCAAACTTCATAAATTGTTTTGCATTATCATTGCCCAACAATCTTTGATGATATGCAATCATAGGAGAGTCAACTCATTCTAGCAGCTAGGTACAGACAGTATCCAGGGACTATAAATCAATTTACATCGAACAGGTGCAAGAAGGATAAAAGTCGGAACAAGAGTTACCAGATCTTAATATCTTATTAACCATAGCAGCAAACTAAAAACATCCATGTTAAAGTTATCAATTTCTCAGTTCAACAGATACTAATACGCTTAAAAACTAATACGCTTAAAAAGCAAGACGCAACAGTAAAAAAACTACTGTAAAATTGCAAGTTTTCTGCTGTTGAAAGAATTTGATACTAAAGGAAACACAAATAACGATATTCCTGATATAGTTGATAATTTGACTATCTCAGAAAGTTATCTCTGTTAGTAACAACATAAATGGACAAGAAGTGACCTAGTCATTCTCTCCCCTCCAGAATCTTTTTTACCCTCTAGTATTAACATTGTGCTTTGTCTATCAACTACCAAAAGTACTTTAATCTTGTGCAAAATTGACTCGATGAGATTCTGTATACAAAGTAACATGGAACATGCTTCTTACTAGGATACTTCTGGAAAGCGGCACAACGAAAAGAAACAGCCTACAATCTATAAAAAGAGATTTATCTTGACTTTCTGCAGCCAAAATAAACCTCCTTTATGACAAAGCTTTGCAACTATCACTTATCATCCCCACAAATGCCATTACAAGCATCAAGAAGTGAGGCAGCTGGTGAATCCAAGAACCACAACAAGTTACCATCGATTGGCTGAACCATCCGGGCAGGCGATGATGAAGATTCGAAGGAATCATTCTTGTCGACAATTGCGAGATGCACTGCCATTGCTTTCTCCTGACCTGTGACGACTATGGCAATATTTGAAGCTGAGTTTATTACAGGAAGTGTGAAGGTAATCCTCTCAGGTGGGGGCTTCGGCGAATCAGTGATATAGGTGACCCATTCCTCTTTCAGCTCAAGTGCAGGATGGTGGGGGAACAATGATGCAATGTGACCATCTGGACCCATGCCAAGGAGAATAAGATCAAATCTGGGGCAATCATTACTTTCAGAAACGCCTATCGTGCGAACCTTCACTAGCTGGCGGATGGCAAATTCATACTCTGCTGCTGCATCCTCCACAGTCACGTTGTCATTGATAGAGAATATATGGCTATTGAGAATAGGTATCTGAAAGGATAATAAGAGTATATAAAAGCAGTTAAATCATGAATGGCAATTTGCGAAGGAAAGAAGTAGAAAAGATGTTAGCCCAAGTGGTCTTTCTATTCTTTACAACAATCCAAGAACAAAACATACACATGAAAGCATACTTCACATTAGTTTTGAAAGAAAGCTGAAAACTTCAGACTGTAGAATATGGTGGGTTTGATCCAGGAATTATACATTAGTTGTTTATAAGTTATGCATCCATGATCACAGGTGCATCCATAATGAACCCTATCACAAGTATCTTACTTATTCAATCCAAAAATTACAGCAAATTTAACTAAATGGAGGAAAGTCATAAAGAACAGGCATAGTTGCCTGAAAGCATGATTTGCAACAAAACTGGAGGATTGAAAAGTGGCTGACTAGAGGGCTCCCATTAGGCTCATTTTGAACTTTGGCCTTTGCTTTCTGTTGTGTACTTAGATTTTGTTTTGTTTTGTACTCTGGCTTTTGTGCTAGAACAATCTTTTATTAATGATGAATCTTGGATGACTACCTCCTTTCCAGTCATCCTTCTCTTTCTCAAAAAAGAAAAAAAATAACAAACACATATGAGATGAAGGTAGAAAGCTTCGAGCTGATGAGAGAACAATTACTATTCCAAGCACCTGAAAAATGGTTGAGTTCTTTATCCAGTAACCTCTGTGTTTTCTTTTTAATGCACCAACATATAAATGAAATGAAAGAAAACTGGCCTGCTGCTTCTTGCTTGTCCTCATGTTCCTAAACTAAAACAACTGGCCTACAATTAAGACTATTTAGAACATCGTACAATTTATAATTTTAAAAATTAGCCATATGAAAATTATACCTCTGGACTAACAAGTTTGTCTGGGCAACCGACAGTAAATCTTCAATAGAAAAGCAAAAATTATCAACAATCTTGGAATCCCACGTGTTCACTTTGACTTCGAAATCCAAACATAAATTCCTGTAACAACACTTGCCATTGTCTTCTCATTACGCCCAATTGTCTTCTGATTGCACACTTGCATAATACTTGAATAGCCCTTTTGTGTTCGTTGGTTATTAGTCTAAACTGCTAGAGTAACATTACTAGGACCAAGCATCTCTTCTAATGCATGCATACACCCATTGTAGTTCGCTTGACATAACCTGAATCAAACTTCAATATTTCATATCTTTTTTTCTGGTCTAGACCCTACAGTGTCCAAGGCTACTAGCACCCGTTGGTATTCAAATAATTACATCTGACTCGCATGATAACATGACCAGGCAGTCAGACCTAAGACATCAGGGGAAATTCAGTAAACGACCATAGAGCATGATTTAAGACAATTTTAGAAAAAAAAATAAAGGATTCTCTCTAGAGCCTTAAAGAAAAAACGAATCCATATATAAAAGGCACATAAATGCCTATTAAATAGATCTAATGAAAGTCATTTCATAACTTTACTCTGAAAAGCTTTTATTTCGTGAAGAGGAAATGAGCAAACTAAACTATGAACTGGGATCAGGAAACAAAGCTAAGTACATACTTTTGAAAGAAACCCATCTTTTGCCAGTTTATAATTACTGTCTACATGATTCTTTGCTACCGCACGCTCATCAACCCAGAAAATATACCATTTTGTCCAATCAACAGTCTTGCTATAAGGAGCTTCACAGAGTTTTCTACATCAACAGAAATTTCAGATTGAAATTAATAAAATTTAATAAAGAAAACATTTTTTAGAAGGTTCAGTTAACAGTATTCACCCCAAAAATGCAATTAGAGACCCTCCGGACAAAGCAACAGTAAAAGAACCCCTTTCCTTCACAGCATTCTCTGAGAGCTGTGCTATGTATTCTGCCAAATCCATTGAGAGTTCATCTGAACTCTCAAAAATCTTTAGTTCATAGTTGCTTTTATGTTCACAATAGTTAGACATTATTAAAGCTCAATCAAGAAGACCCTGCACAAAATGGAAATATCAACTTGATCAAGAAATTTGAAAAATAAATGTCATAAAATGGATAAACTTTTGTCCAATGTCCTGAATGAAAACTGGAAAAAGGGCCCTTAAAACCACTTGGGAATAACAAATTATCATAAATATAAATCTAAGCAGTGAGATTGTCTAAAGGTTTTAGCAATTGAATTCTTTCATTATCCTGATGAAACCCAGTTGAGAATGATGCTCCTGCTGATTCTTAAAACCTTTTTAAGTTCCAAAGAGAAATCAAGGATTTGGAGATGAGTGCTTCTATCCTCATATGTATGATGAAAACATGGTAACTCAAGCGTTCATACAAAGTTATGCATATATATATATATATATATATACATCCAAAATAAGAAAGTTTGAATTGAAAAAAAAAACAGAATAGGTTTAGAAGCCCGTGAAGCATTTTCACAGAAACAGAAAACTCAAAATTAGCTTAAAAATTTGTCGAGAATGTATAAATATACTCTTAACTCAGTGCTTTCGAGGGTAAAAGGATGACCAGGAAAAGCTAGTCATCCATAAATGTGCCTGTGTCTATGTGTGTGTATATATACATATATGTATATATAGTTGGAGACTTGGAGTGATGCACATGTATTAAGAAAGGAAAATTGAAAGTATGACATATTTCAAAGAAGATTTCTGAGTACGGAAATGTCTATCGTTCTGAAAAGCATGAGCTATCCAAACAGATGCAAAGAAAAACAATAAATGATGCCTTCTTAATCCAAGACAAAATTTTAATATCAATATATTCAAATATCTCTAGAAGAAAATAAACGTATCCCCTCTTTCGAAAAGAAAAGTAAGATTACTTAGAATGACAAAAGGAAGACATGCTGACTTGCCAAAACAATAAAGCATCAAAAATCAATTGATAACAAGAATACTATGTAAGTGCATATATGTATTATGTAGTCAGATCAAGCCTATAGTGTCATGAAGAACCTATGGTTACAGATAAATTTGTGCAGGCGAGAAAATGGTTACAGATGTGGAACCCAGTAGGGCTTGGTATAGCCCATATAGAATTGCCACACATTGCAAGTCTAATTGCTTTGTTCTACAATATGCACGCATGATGGTACAAACTTTGAAATTAGACCTCTAGGCTTAGCAAAAAAAAAAAAAAAAGGTAAACAGGAGATTAACCATTCAGCGCATGTGACATAGAAATTGAAAACAAAAAGATCAAGGTGGAGACAAAATTTAATGGGTAAGAGATTGAAACTTCTAACATTGATTTTCGATGCAAGCTGCAACTAAACTTGTCGAAAATGAAATTTGGCTTCAGCAGGAAAAATACATAAGCATGTGCTGCCAAAGCCCATCTAATGATGCTTCATTATTGATCCAAACAAGAACTTCGACTAGCTAATTACCCAGAACACGACCAAAAAATTTAAGCATCAATTATTCAAAATTATCTGCACGATATCTATCAAAAAAGAAGAAAAAACCTTATAATAAAGCCGAATACAGAAATGCACTTCACTACAAACAAATCTCATGGAAATCAAACTGAGTTTAATAAAGAAAACATTAGGTGCTGAAAAGCATATTGGATTATGCTTTTCTTAGCTTTCAATACAGGGAAATTAATGAGCATAAGAAAAAATTCATGACTTTGTTTCCCAACAAAGAATATCTGCATGCAATGAAATTCCATCAGAAAAGATAAACTAAGCTCACAGGCACGGATCTTACTGATGGATCACATGACAAGCTTCTTGATTCCCTTACGGGAGAAAGCATGTCTTGCACAATAAACCTTAAAAAAGGACAAGTAAATCAATGAAAAGATACAGGCAAAAAAGCTACTTCATGAGTATAAATCATAAAACAGCGACATAGGCCTATTCTCAGAAGAAAATAATGAAAACATAAAAAATGTACATAATAAATGAACTATAAAGCAAGATCTCAGCCAGATAAAACTAACAGATACGGAAAGAAAAAAGCATCCGGTCAGTGGAATTATGCACTACGCACTCATCATTACATCACGGAGCGTTTCAAAAATACCAAGTTTTTGGACGAAAGGATAAATTTAAAACAAGACCTGAAAAAAGAAAATAAAAAGCTCCTCTGATGCATCATGCAAGGAACAAATGCTGCCAGAACTTTCTGAACGAATATGCTTCAGAGAAGACGATGTTCAGAGGAAACAAGCCAGTAGTCCATCACAAGAGCAGCTGATTCCAGCCTCACAAAATGACAAGAGGCTACAGAATCATGAAGTCATGAACCCTTTCCCCACCAAAAATCATATATTCAACACAGCAGAACACAACCAAATCCAAAAGAAACTGAAATAGACCCTTAAAACATCCAAACAAGGAAGAACAGTATTGCATTACCTCACAGACGACCTTAAAACCGAAATTTTCCAGCGAAAAAAAAAACGATCAGACGAACCAGGAAAAACCAAATTCTGCCCAAAAGGTTAAAATTTCAATATAGGAGACAAGAAAACTCGCTTCGGTTCGCATAAAGTGCCGCCTTTAAGTCATAACACAACCAAAAACAAGAAATCTTGACCAAAAAGAACGATCTTTGGCAGAAACTCACAAGCAACAAGAAGTAAGGCGATGTTGCAACACCGGAAACAGAAGCGAAACTAGTGCTGACATCAGAGAGAATCTTCTTATTCGAAAACATCGCAACAAGGAGCAGTGTAAAAAAAAATAGCAAGGAGCATTAAAGTAATGGCAGGAACTCACCGACTCCAGGCTGCACACACGTGCACCAATCGATCTCGGAACGAAAACAAAAGGGTAAAAATCTAACAAAAATATTTCTCAAATTTTCCTGAAAAAACAAATTCTCCTGCAATTCCCTCTCATGTAGAGAGCGAAGGACCAAAAACTCCACCGAAGAACGAAAGAGATCTCTCGAGTGCCTTTTATGCACGGGAAGAGAAAGGAGAGCAAGCAACACATCTCTTCTTGGGTTTAAAGAAAGGGGAGGAGGGAGAAGGAAGAAGAAGACAAGGACGCCTACGCCAATCATTTGATGACAAATGGGACCTTTTGTTTTGTCCTTGCAGATATAAAGCAACTTTTGAAACCATCTTCAATTACCTTCAATTTACCTTCCAATGTAGTTCCAATTAATTATCATTTATTATCATATCACAAGGCCCCATTGACAATCCAGACAGGCATGATGGTTTTATTTGTATTTGGAATTTGAAGTATTTATAATTCGTATTATTTATATTTTCTTTTACATAAAAAGAACTAAAAAGGAATAGTGAGCTATACAAGATGCATGTATATTTTTGTAATGGAAATTTTACTTACTTTGTTTTTTAAAAAATACAAGTTGTAAATTCTTGAAGGTTGGCATGCACCTCAGCTGTCCTCATTTTTCTTCTTTGCTGAATAGCAGCAGAGAGACACCATGCTTCATATGTCAAATAGATTGCTTTATTTCATCTAAGGCAATATACAATTTTTTTCTCATTTGAGAAAGTTTGAAATAGGTATGTAAAAAATCATTATTTTACCCACTTCAGACTTTGACATTTATTTTTCCTTATTCTTCTGATAGTTGTGTGCTGATCTAGCTATTAGTCCTTTTTATAGCTTAATTAGCCTAATCAAATATTATAATGCATAGTGCATGAGTATTTTATCTCTGGGAAGAATAAGAAACATAAGAGGAAAAGGAGAAGATGGCAGTAGAAATATAAAAAATGTACCTTCACCCACACTTGTCCATTACAAAACACATACCCAGGGATTCAGAGTATCAGAGGCTTTCTTTGAGGGGAATAGGGATGACCTCATAACAGTGGTTGATGGGTTGTAATGCTTGTCACTTCTTGGATTAGCATCAACATGGAATAAATAAAATTCCAAGATATAGTATATGATAATGTTTTGGGCAGAGCATATGGATTCTGGATCTCTATCTGATCTATGTAATGCAGATTTCAGACAATTCTGTGAAAAGAAGAAATGTCCTGGAAAGAAACCATCCATTCATCAGGAAAGAAAAAAAAGACCGAAGCTTAGAAAAGTTGCATCTTATGGCACATAAAGAAAATGTTATAACCATATTAGCAATGTGCATGGCATGAAGCCAATTGTTAAATGCATTATGGTTATGGACTTGCATAGAATACTGAATGACTGATAAAATTATAGTGAGCTTGTCTGTGTTGTCAGCATGTTCAACTGTACATACAGCTCATCAATTCCATTAATTGTCCTAGAATGATGAACCTAAAAGACTTATGTTATGAATCATTATTCCATCCTTAGTACTAAAACACCTGCAAAGTCAATATTTCCTTTGCACTTGCATTAGAGAGCGAAAATTATCAATCAACTCCTATATTTCATCTCCCAGTGGATCATGTGGCGCACCATGACAGAAATTATACAAAGGAAATAGAAAAGGTTATTGATGTGCAAGTTCTTGTTCCATCTGCGTCCACAGGAACATTTGCAGAAATTTGTGGATCACTTGTTGCTAATAATTGAGCTGCCTTCCAAGTTCCAAGTTATTCTCTATAGAATGAGTCCAAACTTTCCAATGCTTCATGAGATGGATGCTCTGCAACAGCCCCTCAGAAACTCACGTCAAAGCAAATTAAGTCACGCATCAACAGGCCTTGAATACATGTCTTGGCAAGAATCTGGTGAGTGCTCCTCATTGAATAAATAAGCACATTAAACGAGTCCTTTTAACTTGTCACTTGACAGTGATACAGTGATACCTTTCGCCGCCCCCCTCCCTCCCTCCAATGGCATGCATTGCAGATGGCACCAAAACTGCAAACCAATGGGAACTTTTTCTAACGAGTACTTCACATCAAAGAACCTCAAACAAATTAACTTCCTGCTGCACCATGAACATATTTTGGATTTTTACTGAGGGATTAATAAGCATAAAAGATATATAGCATCAGTTGATGTCATTGTTTTGTTTACTTCTGAACAACAAAGAAAGTTGGAAGTGTTTAAAACAAACAAAATAATACAGTCTGTACTAAATGACAGGAAATATCACCTCTTCGTAGATATTAGTTCATCATCATATGCGGTAAAGTGGGATGGTATGATTCCATTTCCATTCAATAATTCCGCCCATTATCTCTTGCGCAGCATGCATGCTTTGATTGTGGCACCATCGTCCATAAATGCACAGACTCTCCCATGCACCTTTCGTTCTCAATCAAACCTCTTTTTATCTTCCCACCTCTCGGCCTGTCCTTTTGCATGCATCCAACATCCCTGAAACCTTCAAACAAAAGCTTGGCTTCTCCTGCAGTGTGCAACTGCCAAGAGAAGAGAGGGGGGGATGACAGTCATGTCACCCGTCATCACTTTCTTTGTCCTTCCTGCCCCCCCCCCCCCACCCCCCCCCCCCCCCCCCCCCCCCCCCCCTCGAAGCATTGATGAGTGAGAAAAAAAAGATCAATCATGACACTCTTCCCCCACCGATTCCTCCTCCTTTTTGTATGTTTCCTTTTCCTCGCCCCAGGGCAGTGCAAGCAGAGGTTGGTGCATGGGTAGGCAGGGTAATGAAGCAAGAAACCATCACCACATGATCCTTGTTGATGTTTCTCAGGCACTTCAATGCCCTGTAGTTCCTAGAGGAAGATTAGGGTCCAGTGCTACTGTCAATACTTTTATGTGGGGGCAATTCATTATTCATCCCTGGATTACGTCTTAGGTGACTGACATATCATTTTCTGTTTCAGTGTACCAAAAGTACAGGCATAGTTGGCAATAGCTTCTATTATTTTGACTCTTTTAACCAAACTTAGTATTTAAATTAGCAAATAGCAATTTAATTAAAAAAAATAGGGATTAAGTATTAGAGTTTTATTTTGGTGAAACCTCTATCCTTTGTTTCAAATTCTTTCTTTTGAACATGCCAAATAGTACCTGTTTATGCAAAATAAGAGAAGTGTTGATGAGATAATTATTTTTTTTTATCAAAAGAAAATCAACTCACCTCCCTTAATTTCATTCGAAGTAGTTCCTAAACTTTATATCAATCATTTATCTCTCGTATTTTAAACATGTTTTATTAGCCTCAAATCATTAGCCCGTTATTTTTTCTGTTATCTTTTTTTAGGGTTATTTCCTCTGACCACCCCTAAACTATCGTGAATTACTACATCTAACTTCAAACTACGAACTTCATTTTTTGGGTACTTAAACTATCACGATTTTTTCAGTTTGATCCTTCCGTCTAACTCCGTCGACTTCTCAGTTATTTTTTATTTTTCGCATTTGTGAAAAGTCCATTATACCCCTCCTTTCAATTGAATTCTATTTTTACATAAAATCGACGACGCAGGGGGGCGGCGACCCCCACCCCTTTCTCTTTCCCGGCGCCGGGAAAGAGAAGGGGAGGGGGGTCGCCGCCCCCCTGCCGTCATCGTCGACGACGACGACGCAGGCAGGGGGGCGGTGACCCCCCTTCTCTTTCCCAACGCGAGGGTCGTCGCCCCACCCCCCCCCCCTCCTTTTCTCTTTCCCGACGCCGGGAAAGAGAGGGGGGTCGCCGCCCCCCTATCGTCATCGTCGATGAGTGGGGTCCCCCCCCCCCCCCCCCGCGTGCGGCGTCGTCGACGATGACGACAGGTCGGCTCCCTCGCGCATTGATCACCAACAAAGCGCCGCTCTAATCCCCTTGCAATGTTTACGTTGCCGACCTTTGCGCGCACAACCATCCTCCCCGCGCTCCGCTAATGTCGCCGACCTTCCCAAGCACCGTCGAGCTCCCCGCGCACCGCTGAAATCATCGACCTTCGCGTGCACATCTATCTTCCCCTCACTCCGACAGCGTCGCCGCCGTGCACAGCCGACCTCCCCCCAAGCACCGTCGAGTTCCCCTGCCCCGCTGACAACCTCCGCATGCACAGTCGTCCTCCCCTAACTCCGCCGATGTCGCTGGCCTCCACACGAACAAAACCGAGCTTCATCAGCACCGCCAGCCTCCGCCAAGTGATGTCCCTGTGCACTTCCTACCTCCCCGTGCGCAATCGACCTCCGCCCACACTGCCAAGCACTGCCAACCTCCGCCAAGCATGGCTGACCTCCCTGCGCACACATCGCCGAGCACTGTCGACCTCTGACAAGCACGGCTGACCTTCCTGAGCACGACTGACCTCCCCACGCACAGTCGACCTCTTCTACTTTCCCTCTTTCCCAGCGCCGGGAAAGAGAAAGGGGGGGTTCGCCACCCCCCTGCGTGCGTCGAGACGATGCACGCAGGGGGCGGCGACCTCTCGTGTGTTTTTCTTTTTTCTTTTTAATTATTTTTATATTTATTATATATTATTCTATGTAAAAATTAGAATTCAATTGAAAGGAGGGGTATAATGGACTTTTCATAAATATGAAAAAAATAACGAAAAAGTCGATGGAATTGGACAGAAGGAGCAAATTGGAAAAATCGTAATAGTTTAGGTATTCAAAAAATGAAGTTCGTAGTCTGGGATTAAATGTAGTAATTCGCGATAGTTTAGGGGTGGTCAGAGAAAATAACCCTTTTCTATACTTGTTAAATATCTATTTACCCTTGAACAATAACATATTGAAAAAGTAGAAATTTTTTGAGCTTCCACGGATGGAGACGAAAATGTCTTTTCTGTTTAAAACGGTCAATCGAGCATTTTTTGTATTTCTTTCTATTATTTGTATGACTTATTATTAAGGTTAAAAAGTGATTTAGAAGTTAACATTATTAAGAAATTCAGGAGTGATAAGTGGTTGATATGAGATCTTAGTTTAGGAAAGGTAGGTGAAATGAATTCTTCTTTTTTTCTTAGTTTAGAGTTTACTTTAGCAAACTGATTTTGGATGGTGACATCATTAGAGAAAAAATTAAAAAGGATAAATAGAATAGGAAGAAGATCCCAATTCCAGAAGAAAAGGGGGCAGTTGAAGGTAGTTGTCTATTACTGACTTTCTAAACATGCCAAGAAAAGAAGAAAAAGGAAAAAAAGAAAAAAAAAAGAAAAGAAGTAAAAGGACCACTCGAGGCATCCAAGGAGAGCCTTTCTAAACATGTCCGTTTCTTCTTCTTCTTCTTCTTCTTCTTCTTCTTCTTCTTCTTCTTCTTCTTCTTCTTCTTCTTCTTCTTCTTCTTCTTCTTCTTCTTCTTCTTCTTCTTCTTCTTCTTCTTCTTCTTCTTCTTCTTCTTCTTCTTCTTCTTTGCGAATTTAATTGGTTAATAAATTGCATCAACAAGCATAAAGCTAGATAGCTTCCATTCTCTAATCTTTTAAGATTATTTCCTCTAATCACTCCTAAACTATCATAATTTTTCACATCTAACTCTAAACTGCGAACTTCATTTTTTGGACCCTTAAACTATCACGATTTTTCTAATTTGATCCTTCCGTCCAATTCCGTCAACTTTTCGATTATCTTTAATTTTTCACGAAAATACGCTTACGCGAAAAAAATCTCTCTCCTTGCGCACACATGGCGCAAGGAGAGAAAGAGGAGAGGGGGGACTGCGCATAAGCCGGATGACTTTCGTCTCGCCGGACGAAGGTCGCGGGAGGTGACCCCCCCCCCCCCCCCCCTCTTCTCTCCCTGCGTCGGCATCCTTGCGCAGACGCCGGTGCAGGGAGAGGAGGGGGTCCCCCCCCCCCCCGCCCTCCACCTTCGTCTAGCGAGACGAAGGTGGGTGGTGGTTGGGGGCGACCCCCCCCCCCCCCCCACCTCCCCCTTTGTTGGCGTCTGCACAGGGACGACGACGCAGGGAGGGGAGAGGGGGGTCCCTCCCCCCTCCTCGTCGGACGAAGGTCACGGGGGCCCTGCACTGGCGTCGCTACGCAGATCAGTGTTGTCAGGGCCGGACCCGATCGGTCCGACAACTGACCGGTCACAAATTCGGGCCACTTGAAGCCCTAAAACCGAACCTCAATTTGCACCGGATTGAATCGGGTTGAACTGCATTTTTTTATCAGTCAAATTTTTTTATTATTTTATTTTGTTATGAGATGATTTGATAAAAATTATTACTATAAATTTGAAAAATATCCAAAAATAAACTTTCTCCATAAACATTCATATTGGCCTATTAATCTCCTCCTCCGTTTATAGTTGTCCATTGACTTTGCTACTATTAACAATGTGGGACTATCGTTGTGCACTCACTTGTTCTTTCTCTCATCATTTAGTTTTGAATTTATTAAACTTTGAACTTGAATTCATGATCTTATTTTATTTTTTAATATCATCAATTTATATTATAATATAAATTAATTATATATTTATTATATTAATATAATATTTATCATATTAGATAAATTAATTATGAATGAATAGTGCACACTTCTTTGTTATATGTATAATACACGACAATGCTATAATGTACTTAGTATACTATAATATTATATATACACAACTTTAAATTTCTTTAATTTAGTATATAATAAGTCAAATTAAATAGTTAACTACTCATTATACCATATATTTATTTATAGAATATACAATCTTGTCTTAATATTTTGAAAAAAATATGTAATTTTGCTTCTAACATAAAAAATAAAGATATGAAATACATAAAAAATAATCAATAAAAATTTTTTATATAATAATCAAATTCATAATATTTTAATTTATTAAGTTTATAATTTTAAAATCAAATCTTAAAATTAATTATAAACTTATTATTTATTATTTATGATTGTTATTTTTTCTTTTGTATAATACATTTTGATATCATATATATACTTATATAATTTAAATATCATAGCTTAATTTACTATATCATATTAAATATAATATTTTATTACTATCCGGTCCAACCGACCAGTTCGACTTGAAACGGACACTTTTTCGAATAGCCGTCCGGTCCGGTCCTAACAACATTGATGCAAACGCCGGCGCAAGAAGAGGGGGGGAATCGCCCCCCTCGACCTTCCTCTCGTCAGACAAAGGTCACGGGGTGCCGACCCCCCCTCTCCTCTCCCTGCGCAGATGCCCCCCTCCCCATCATCTGGCGTGGGACCCCTCCTCTCCAATTTCTTTTCGCGTAAGGGCATTTTTTGCTTTTCACAAATGTGAAAAATTAAAGATAACAAAAAAAATTGACGAAATTAGACAAAAGGATCAAATTAAAAAAATCGTAATGGTTTAAGAATTCAAAAAATCAAGCTCATAATTTTATAAAATTAGATATAAAAAATCGTAATAATTTAGAAATGGTTACATGAAATAACCCTATCTTTTAAGTCAAAAGAAATGATGGCACATGATCCGAATTTGTTCACATATCCAATTTTGGTCTCGCGCCTATCATCGTCTGATCTATTCAATAAGGTCTAATTGATCCGATTGATAGTGATTTATATTGGCTTAGCTCAAGGGGTAATGATATCTTATTCTTGTCCATAATACATGCATATGTTTGGAACAATAAAGTCCTGACCATCCCAAATGGAAATATATATTGAGCTTACATTTGTGATTTGTCATAATTTTTTTTTCTACATCTCGTCATCTCTCAACGATTAACTCTCGATTAGTGCTTACAAGATGTTTCCCTTCAATGCTCATACTATGTTACGGAGTTAATATGATATATTATTATTAGTTCCACTTCACCTCTTAACTTTGATATTAACCATTCACTCCATTTAATTTAAAACAAACACTTTGTTAATTCCAAACGACTATTGAATTTATTTTGATAGTTCTATATTTACTTCTATTCTTCTTTAATTTAACATATGTAGATTTTAGAAATAAAACTATTAACCAAATTGGAACCACCCTCACATCATCTTCCTTGGATGCTTAATTTGATTTTTTATGATTTTATTTTTTAAAAATAACTAAATAAATCTAAATATAAACCCAGAAGAAAATCAAATCAAAAAAATAAAAATTAGAGTACTCAATAAAATTTAAGATGATTTTTTGATGGAACAAAATCAACTCACTTAAATTAAAATTCCACCTGAAAAAACTATAAAAGCGTATGAAATCCGTTTTTATTTATACAATTAATTTATAAGTAATTATTTATTTATATCGGTATAATAACTTTTATATAATTTAATATGCTCCTCTCACATTATGAAACTCTAATTTAATAATTCTAATAGTATATTCTATATTCAATTTTATAATTAAATGTTTTAATATTAATAATAAATTATTTTCTAAAAATATATATAATTTTATAAAATAGGCACAGAAAAAAAATCACCGGAAACCGACGTTAGAAGATGGTTTTTTAAAATAATTTTTGTAATTTAAAAAATTGATCCAAAAAATAACAAATGATTTTTTTATCGAAAAATTGATCCAACCAGAACCTCTTTCATTAGTAAGTGCACGATATCTTTTTCTTTAAAAAAATAATGGTGTATAACATTTGGAGTAAAGTTTAAGTGTTTGAATACTGAATAGTTGAACGGATACTTTTAGAACAAGAGCTGTGTCCAAATTCCAAAACCAAAAAATCGTCTTGGTACTGCAACCAGAAACAAATACATCCAAGAGGCAAAAAAGCACCAAACCCCTCTTACAGCATGTTAAAAATATCCTTCGAAGGAAGCTTCAACTAAACCATCATCGCATAACAAGACATGCGACACCCATTGAATGGAAAGTTTTGATGTCGCTTTCATACAAATAGATTAAAAAAATAAATAAAGAGTGGTTCGAGTAGATTTCCACCTTACCACAAGTCGAACAAGAAGATGTCACATTAAAGCCACCAAGGATTTCGTTCATAACCTGCATTGCGTGCTCAAAACGTATAGTTTTATGACGTGAAAGATTAAAAGTATCTTTAACTTAACAATTTATGCACTTACGTCAAATGTTAAAGCATATAAATGGTTTCATCATCTGTACCAACTTTCCTAGCATATAAAACCGACAAAAAGTGGGAATCAATAGAATTAACATGATTCAAACGGCAGTTCAAAATCATGAAAAATAAAAATATAGAGGCTACTCCTTGTTCTATGCAAACACACACTTTAGTGATAAATGTTGTGCGCAGGAAAAAAAAAAGAGATGATGACAAATTGAAGAGCAAGTATTCAAAATAGTTGGATGTATACTATTCTTATTTCCTAACGCTACTGGTGGCGCCTTACCAATAAATATGGCCATGCCAAACGTTAATTATATAAAGTGTGGAAACATGACGCAACATCATAGGAAACATGACAGTGTCAGATTGAAAAACATAATGAAGAATAAATTGTGAAAGAGGTACTAATAGATGAACAATCCATGAGTTCTAACTATCCCAATCAATAAAAAGAAAACCAATACAAGCATGGGTTCTCTAGGTGCCAGATTGATTCAACGAAAGGAAAAATAGGCATCTGAAGAAAAAAAATATATGTGGAGCATTCATAATTCTTAAAGTTTGAATTGTATCATAGAACCTAACCAGATTAAATTCAAAAAGATCAGTGTGGTATTATGATCCACTTGATTAAGATGCAGCAAAATTATTTGCAGAAATGTTTTCATTAATAAAACAAGCAGGCACATAGCAAGGAGCCCAGTGTCCGGAGAAAAAACAACAATGATTTGAACTTAGTCCACAAAATAGAAATAGGTTATGAAGCTACACATCAAAAGACGGCAATTTCATCTTCCTCACTAATTGAACAGACAAAAGATTAAACAAAGGAACAAAGCTTATTAAATCTGAATAACTGAGCAATAGAAGTCGCAAGGAACATAAAAGCTAGTCAATACCTACAAGGTTATTTGTGAAGTGGAGAATGGCTATTTGATACATGAGACTTAATAAATGGTATTAAGATCACATAAATATTTAGTTTCTTATAAAGATGGCTTGCTGCATGGTCAAAAGCTTCCAGTGCTCTCCTTGAAACTATATTGAAAAGTAAAGACACATTATACTAATGGCAAAATGGATAATGAGAACAGAAAAACTTCATATAGACTATTTAAGTTTTGCATATAATGCACTATTAGGCATCAGCATAGGAGGAAGGGATTGATGGTTACACCTAAAAACTTAGATAATGTGTAAAACAATGGTATGCCAAGAAAATATTTTAGATGGTTTAACTATAAAGGTTGGATAAACGGGAAAGTTGTAGGAATTTCAGCCAGACCGATACGGAACAAATCTATAGAGACTGATCAAAATCAGAGTTCATTAAGAAGAATATGCTTCTTGAAGGAGAAAGACCGAACTAGAACTCAGAACAATATGGATCAATTTTGAACCACAGGGGAACATCTACGTGTATTTTCATGCTTTTCTAGCAATAACAGAGCGACTTTTCACTTTGTATCGAATATGGTTGTCCGAATCCATGTGCCCCAGCTTATTCCCTCTGAAACAATCAGCAATACGCATTCCTAAGCTAACTTATTGTTTAAGTCTCAAAAAAAACTTATTGTTGAAGTTTTATGCACTCAGTCGGCAAACATGAAAACATGTAATAGAATAAAATGGTTCTGCATACAAGCATTCTTAACTCAGTAATTTCTTCTTTCTGGCATTAAATCATTCGAAGTACGTGGACAATCTCTACAAATTACAAATATGAACTAAGAGAATTATACAGAACTAAGGGGGGATCTTGCAGAAAATGACAAAGAAACTTAAATTTAAGCTTAAGGAATAGACAAGGGCATCACAATATCTCCTTATATGAGTTTCAAAGTCCAAAAAGCATATGCCAATTGAACAGAAATTTATGCTGGAAAAAGCACAATGCTTTTTATGAGAAGAGAAAAGAACAACGTTAAAATATGAAAAGGTGCTCAAGCATCAAATTTGATGTAAGTTTCTCAAGAAAAAAGTGATGGAAGTACCCATAAAAAGTTTGTGATTAAATCATCTTCCTATTCGACCTCGGCTTCCTGACGAAGCTCAATCTCAATCTTTTAAGCCGTCGCCGTTTCATCTTCATCTTTTCGGGCAATGTCAGCCTCTTTTTCGCTTTCTTCTCCTCCTTCACCTTGATGTACCTCTTATCCACTCTATATTGCTTAGTTGTCACTGGCACACCCCGTTTCAAAGCCTCTTTAAAGAGAGCATTTGCACGGTCCACCTGATTGTGTGAGGCCAACTTCCCCAAAAGCAATTCATAAGTCTTGATTCCAGGAGCATGGCCATAGCCTTTCATCATGCGGAAGACCTTCATTGCATGCTCCACCCGCTCAATACCACACAAGATCTTTAGGAACCCATAGTAGGCCTTCCGATCAAGCTTATCTCCAAAACCAGCAGACCTCATCCAGTTGATCATCTCATCTCCCTCAGAGACCCTGGCAGCCTGGTACAAGCTCCGAATGAGTGCAATGTATGTCTCAGCATCTGGCGAGCACCCCCATTCACTCATTTTCCTGAATAATTTCATTGCATCTTCAGTCTTCCGAATCTTACAGAGATTGGTGATCAGGACACGGAATGTTTCAGAGTCGCGAGGTATGCCAGCATATTCCATTTCAAGGAGGACCTTTTCGGCTTCCTGCTGTAGACGAAGTGGATCCTTCTTCCGGCAGAGTCGACAGACGCAATCCAGAATGGCATTATAGGCTGGGGTTCCAAGGTCGAATCCTCCCCTGATGATCTCACCCATGAGGCGCCGGGCCTCATCCAGTTTCCCAATAGCACACCAACCTCGGATCAACGTGGTGCATATCTCCTCGTCCGGAAACACATGATCTGCATACTTCTTAACAGCGCGTTCAGCATGTCCAACAAGTCCATTGTCGGCAAGGGCAGTGACGAGGGCAGATAGAGCAGTGCGATCCCAACGGAGGCCTAATACAGAAGGAGCGGCGTCGAACAGATTGAGTGCGTGGGAGGGGCGGCCGGCGCGTGCTAAGCGGTCAAGGGCGGCGAAGAGAGTGAGGGGACCGGCTGAGCGGCGGAACTCCGAGAGGAGTCCGTCGATGGCCTTGAAATCCTTCCTGCGGCCGAGGAAGTGCACAAGGAACGAGAGAGACTCGTCGGAGGGGTGGAAAGAGCGGGAGCGGACAATCCAACGGTAGAAGTCAATGGCCGTGCGGCCTGCAGAGGGGGAGAGGTCGAGGACCTCAGCGAGGAGGGAGGTGTTGAACCGGACGTCAGAGAAATGGAGGGAGAAGTGGCGGGGGAGGTCAAGGCCTGCAGAGGGGGAGGAGATCCCCTCCGGAGCATCGGGGGCAGCGTTGGAGATCTTCACGAGTTCGGCGGAAATGGAGAGGGCGAGATCGGAAGGTGAGGTGGCGGTGGCGGCGGCGGCGGCGGAAGAGGTGGAGAGGAGGCGCTGCACGATGGTCGGGAAGGAGAAGGGGGGAGGGATCGGGCATTGGAGGGCCGACGGGAGCGGTGGATTGGAGGAAGCAGGGCGGAGGAGGCGGCCGAGGAGGTGGCGGACCGGCGGCGGAGGACGCCACATCTCTTCGTGTCTGTTTCTAAGGTTTATGGTCGGCCTGTTAGGGTTTCAGTTTGCTTCCTAAGTTACAGTTAGAAAAGTGAGGATTTTTTTTTTTTTTGCCGCTCTCTTTCTCACGGGTCTTAGCCAAAGTCGTAATTAATTTGTATTTTTTTAATTTTATTTTTTGTCAGATAAAAAAACAAAACATTAAACTAGTTTACTTTACTCAATTTTAAATTCGTTTTCTTTTATTTTAAGCACCAGAAAAAAGGAGTATTCAATTCTTTTCAAGTGGAGAACTAAAATGGAATCAGAAATTAGTCTTGAATCCGAGACTGGTTCCAATCTAATTTTTCAAACAGGGGTCGGTAGTCTGGTTCCATCACTTTTTTAAACCTAGAATCAAAAGCACATGATTCTTCTACTTTCATATGGCTTGTGTAGCCCACCTCTTTTATTATATTTATAATAAAATAAAGAATTAATATATTATTATTTATTACTTATTATTTTATTTAAATTATTTAATATTTTTATTAAATATAATTTATTAAATATTGTTTTTATATTAAAATAATATATTTTAAACAAAAAATCCATAAACATTAATTATACTTTTATTTTTATTATTTAATACAAACATACTTTATATATAATTATTATTATTTTTAATTCAAATATCCACTAAATATTAATCTATCAAATATATTTTTTCCTATCGCATCAACTATTTCATTTTTCATCATTAATTTTCATTCCATCCAAACACTCTTTAAATTAATCTATCAATTCAACTATTCATCAAGAACTTAAGAGAAATTATGATTTCATTTTCAAAGGTAGCATGTTATTTCAAAATAGAACTTAAAAGTCTTCTTCTTTTTTAAAAAATATATAAAACTAGAAATAATCAAGTTGGCATAACTAGGTGAGTAAAATAAGATTAGTTAGCAACAAAATTATGTATCAAGAACAACCAAAAGATTACCAAATGAAAGGAGGTAATAATTAATATTATAAAAATAATTAAAATTATTGATAATCAATCACAATCAAACTAGTTAATATGATGGCCCTCAAAATATATCTAAATTATCTCATACAAAACAATCAATGTTTTTATAATTAGCTTGGAGACGAGATCGAAAAGGTTAAATACGCCACGGTCGAATCGAGATTCACTAGGATTGAATCATATTTTATTAAAATAATATTTTTTTATATATAGCTTGAATATAAATATTATAGTTAGCACAATATAATATATAAAAAAATCACAAGTAGTGATAATTTAATATGAAAATACTATTTCTTATGTTTCAAAAATTAATATTTATTCAAAAGCATAGCCACTAATATATATGTTTATTATTTATATAATCTAATGATGTAATATTATATACTTATCAGTGTACTTTTAATTCTCCTCGCATGATTATTTCTTAAAGTTAAAATTTTTATTTTTCATTCAACATTTTTTTCCTTTTCGAAAACAAAATTATTGTACTGCAAAATATTTTTTCCTTAATTTCTTATTTTTATTTAATTTTAGAGTTGACTATTTTTATTTTCCAACAAATATATTATGCTTTAAAAATAATGTTATTATTGTTATTCTTGTCATCGTCGTCTTCATCATCATCATCATCGTCGTCGTCGTCGTCATCCATTGAATTAACTTTCATATTATTCAATTTTACTTTCATATTTTCTTCTATCATTATTAATTATTATGTTTCCTTTTTCAAGAAATCTCTCGGTTTCATAATATTACACATTTGCTATATTATCACTCATCTATTTAGACAACATATGTAACAACCTAGATTTTCGTTAAATAAATAAATGAATGTTTTATAATTTTTGGAAAATCATTATTTAATATTTTGGAATTAAATAATTTAAAAATTGATGGAAATTATGGGATAAGTTGAAAAGATAAGAAAGAATTTGAATAAGGATAGAATTGTTATGGAGATATGTATGGATTTAAAAAATAAATTCGGATTTAAATAAATCTGAATAATTAAGAGGTAATTAGTCATTGATGGATGGCCAAGATTGATTTTAAAAGAGTCCAAAGCCTAATAGAATTGTTATTGCAAATCTGCACCTATAAATAGACATTAAAGAGTGGCTGAAAACCCCTTTTTCTGCCAAATAGAATTCCGTCCATGAGACATCTTTTTCCTCTCATTTGCACGTGAACCGAGGCACCCCCGAGAACGTGCGACGATTAATTTCGAAGTCTGCACATAGAAGAAGAAGTTTCAGGTGGTGGCCGCGAGTTTCGGAGCGAGGACAGAGAGCAATCGCCGGCACAAGGTTCGGCGTTCGTGCAGAATTTCAGAGAAGGAATTACAATTGATTTTTCAGCCAACTTTAGGTACGTAGGGGGAATCCCTATGTCATCGATTTTCCGCGACATGGAACCATATTTCCTTCTCCTTCGTATTGTGATTCCATGGATATATCATATGCATAATTTGGACTATCGGTAATGAGCTTGGGTTGTGCGAGGTTGGGGATTATGGTGTGCGGTTATATATGTACTAATGCGTGGTCTTTCGAAATGTGATTGTGATATTAGATTTTGATCAATTATATGACTCTATGCATCACAACCCTAGACATTTATTTGTATATGTGAACTTGGCATGCCATTTGAAAAAGAAAGAACCATCATGTATTTACATATATCATGCTAATAATACATAGTTAGAAATGTGACAACTACTTGATTGTTGACATGATTGTTTTACATTGTATGAGTTCCATGTCTTTTGGTTATGGAATAACTGTGTGACATGTATGTTTGACATGACATAGAAAGATAGATATCTTTTCATTTTCAAATCAGCCATCATTTTTATTCTATGGGAGATTGGCAAGCAATTTCATGTTTCCTAATCTATTATAGATATGCCTATAAGTTGTTCCAGAAAGGATGTCATGGGTTCTTGGAGTATTTAGGGTATAAGGGAAAATATATATATCTGAACGATGTTCCCATGTTTAAGGAGTTCTAACATTTATAGAAGTGGTTTGACTTGCCTCATAGTAGAGGAATTTTCATTGACCCTCTCTATAGAATTATTCATACTTTTAATACTCCTTGTCATTAAACACAAGAAGAACTGTGGAAACCTTCGTATGAGTGTTCTATTTGATCAAACTAAGGGTTTTAGTCTTCTTCATCGAGAAGAAAGATGAATCCCCAAGTTGAACATAGATTGTATATATCTAAACCAAGTGACCATAATGAATACCTTACGGAAAGTAGGTTATTTATGTGATTAACTACAAGATGTCCTTGTATTTCCTAAGCTTGATTTAAGATTTGGATATCATTGAAAAAAAAAGTTATGTTTCAAAGAACATGTTTAGAACATGACATGATTTTCGTGAGTTTTTGGTAATGTCATTAGATCATTCAATGTCCAAATACCTTTATGGATTGAAAATAGTTTCACTATCTTGCAAAATTCATAGTGAATAAAAATTTAAATGCCAAAATTTTGACAATTTTAGCTTGATTGTGTAGTCTTATTAAGTCATGTTAATCCCATGAGATGTAATTCATGTCCAACATACATCGAATCAATTGGAATATTTGAGTGATCCAAATGAAATGTTTATCACTTGACCCCAAAACGGGTATGATGTGCTTCTAATACATATGTAGGAAAATATGAATCAAATCAGTTATACAGGATTGAGTATGCCCAGATTGTTGATTTCAATGAGAGAATCAATAGTTTGTATCTTATTTTGCATGAAACATAGGAGAAGAAAGAAAAGTCCGTACCCTATAATAGTGATGTAAGATATTATGATTTCGGATAAACACTTTTAAACCATAAGATGAGGGTGATATCTATAACCCACCCAAACGAAGCATAATACCCATGATAGTCAAATAGTAAGTTTGTCCTATATCATTGATATTCTAAATGGAAAGTAAAAGCCAAACAATTTGGATTAGAACACTCAATATTTTGACACTTTCTAAGAGATTCTAGTTAGGTAAAAAAAATGGAATGACCCCACATGGATAGACTTTGGAGTTTATAATTTATAAGGTCGGGATATATTCCAATGAGATGTTACGAAGAAAAGATGAAGAAATAATTATGTTATTCTAAATACTCTAAAAGTCAATTTACGAAATGTGCGAGATAACATAAGTAAAATCTTAGTATGGTACTCATAAAAATCTTATAGATATGTAAATACTTGTTTAATACAAGTTTGGGTTTAATTATCATTGTTAGGTATATGTATAGATTATTATGATTGTCATTTTCAGGGTGAGAACACTAAAGAAGAACAAAATTATATGTGCTAATGAAAATATTGGTAGGAATAATCAGTAAGGGAAATAGATTATAATCTTCTTGTGACAATATGTGGTGTCTACATTTTAAGAAACTATAAACATCAACGAGAAAGACAAAAGATAACACCATTAAACTAGGTATAAAGTGTTGAGAGCCAACTATTGAATTGGTTTAAAGTTGAAAAAATGATACTTACCTAGTAGGGTCCAAATCATTTGATGATCAATAAATTCTCATTAGTATTTTGGAATCATCAGCAATAATTTTCAAAAAAAAAAATTATGAATTCTTGAATTTCTATCATTGATTTCAGAATTATTGCTCACTCCTCACTCACCACCATAAATTTGGAATCACTTATCATTCTTAAGTGATCATTATCGACTTCAATTCAATCTTTGAGTATTAATTTTTAGTTCTTTTTTGTTTGCCACATCTCACATTACTTAAGTAACTGAATCACCATATCTATTAGAAATTTTGAAATCATCAATTATCCTTGGATAATTGTTATCGATTCGAAGTTACCGAGCATCGTATAGTTGATCTTTAATTCGTATTTGCTTGTTCCATCGCACTAAGGAATCACCGTTGTCACTCTTCTACGGGTGACGAATGATTGGTCATTATCGATTATGCTGTGTCAACCGACCTATGGAGTTTAAAAAGAGTTTTAGTAAGCTTTTCGAATGATGTATTGGAGTGAGGCCTCCTCTGGTCATCATTCGAAAGCTTGAGTGAAACCATAGGATTTGCTAGCATGAAGTGTTAGTTGTATGAAGCCATAGCGAAAGAAGGATTGGACGGGGACGCCTTTCCAATCCTCGATCGCGTACTCAAATCGACATTTCATCGTTGCAAATCGATGAGAGCGAAAAAAATCATAAATCCTAATTGTACTCACGCATTCACCTTTATTTTTATAGATGTCTTTAGCTTATAAATACGTACCGGTGGTTGTTTTTTACCAATGTATAATATAATCGTTGGAAGTTTATCCATTACTATTCTTATGCCTAAGTTTTGTCAGGCAATTCCCTGTTAATTAGTTCTGCAATCATAACGTTGGTACTTAATTTATTTGGACTCGAGTATGGATAGTAAAATTAGAAGAAAGCATTAACTTTTTGATGAAAGAACATTAGGAGAATACTGTGACTGAAAGAACTTAAATAAACAAAGTTGTAAAAAGTTACAAAAAGAAAAAAATCAAATCAATTTAGCATATTCATAAGGACAAAATTCCTTAGATTATTAAAGGAATAAATGAAGACAATTCATTATCAGATTATTTTAATCGCGTATCAAAATTCGAGGACGAATTTTATTTAACGGTAACGGTGGGAGAATGTAACATTTCGAAGCTCACATGTAAAATAATTAGCATAATAGAAAATTTAGTAAGTTAATTAATTTCCTTAATATAAATTTAATCGATTATATTGTTTGTAGTGCCATCTAGTTATCCCTAACTTAGGTAATTAAATTAATGGTTAATGGAGTTAGTGGCTCACTCCGATGAGTTTTTCTTAATCAAATACCGATTAAGCAATTGGTTTAGTGACTCTTGAAATAAATGAGTTAAAGAAAATCATATATCTAATGTAGGTGTTAATATTTTAATAATGTGGCACCACCTTTAATTCCTTATGGTACGTGGCCTATTGGAATAGATGTATGGTATGAGTTGGCCACTTCAGATTTTAACTAAGAGCTACACCGAGCACCACCTGCAAATAAATTACTTGCCACATATTTTTGTCTACTGGCCATCGAAGTAATATAATAAGGATAATAATAGGAGAATGACTTTGGTGACCAACTTACCATGCTCCAAACTACCATGTGTCTGTTTCTTATCAATTTCAAAATCTTATGATAATATAATGGATAACTATCCTAATAGTTTACCACTTAACTGGCAATATGTCACTTGGATCAACCGCCTTACCTTGTTACCTAGCCAATCATATGCTCTCCAGCTTCTAGCTATCTTACCACTTACCGACATAAGATGTAGAGAAATTAAAAAGATAATGCAAAATAAAGTGGGGGATACTATTTAAATAGTGAATAAAAATTGCAACTATATTTGTGAACCTGCCTATTTGAAACTGGTGGAACTATAGAAAAAAAAAAAGGGAAGATAAGAGAGTTGCTCTTATCTGGTGCCGGACAGAATGAGAAATTAGAATAAGGTGTTGCCTTGAGTAGGAACGATGAAGAGAAAGAAGTTAGTAAATTAAAGGTACGTACATATAGGTTTATTTAATTTCTTTTAATTTTGTCAGAAAGTTTAGATAAAAACATCTTTATCGTATTGATCGAATTGATGAGAAAATTTTAATAATTGGTTACAAACATTAAATCCACTAAAGAATCATACGTTAAATTTTACAAGTTGAAGGTTTAGTTGGCCAACAAAATAAGCTATTGTGTTTAAAACTTATTGAAAGTTAGATCACATGATGTCTTGAGAATCTTTTTTTTAGGGAATAAACAATTATCTTAAAATTTTAAGTGTTCGAAAATTTACGTAGAAACAAATTAGCATAGATCTTGATGTCCTGACGGAACTAGTCGAACATATTAGAAATTGTTTTATAAATCATATTCTTATAATTATACTATTAGATTAATATGTCTTATACATAGTATAAATAAGGTTCCAATCCAAATGGGAACCACTTCAAAATAAGTTTGAACTAAAAAGATATAAATGTTGCAATCACAACATCTATGGCTATTAGAATTTTTAAACATGATTTAGGTGTATGCACCCACTAAATTTTCTGTTAATTATATAAGATCATATAAATCATGAAATTAATCATGTTCACGCTTTTATGAGTCTAGTTTCTTTTATATTTGGAATCAAGTTAATTGGAGGTCCATAGAAAGAATTATGTTTTCGTCTTTAAGGTGTCAACATTCTGTCAGACACTGAAATGATTACCTGATCTTATAAATTGTGTATTAAATCTAATATATTATATAATTAATTAATAATTTAGGATCAAAGGGACACTGGACTTAGGTTTTATTTACAATTAAAATCGCTTGAAAAGGTTAAGAATAGTGAAAGTAACAAATTCTTAACCAAGCCTTACTCAGTCTCTTAAAATAATTTTAGAACAGAGTATGCTATTAATTGTTAAATCTGTTGCACTCGGTCTAGAAAGGTATAAATTCTATGAATTAAACCCCATTAAGTCCCCTTTCAGATAGAATTGAAAGTAAGAAAATATGAGCTATGTATTAAGTGATATGAATTATACAATCAAGGTCAGTGAGTCTAGCAAAATACAGAAACAATAGAAAATCTAAGTTGAATACTAAGTTTTCGATGAACCAACCCTTAAGAAATAAAGTATCTAATTTTTAATAGACAATTATGTTGAAGTCTTTATTCATATAAAATTAGAATGACGTGGTTGGATTATGTTCAATAAAATATATGATTTTTATTTCACGAAGTACACCACCTGCTGGGGTACAAGACGAATTCATATGATTAACCAAATAATTAAGTTATAGGGTTAAAGGCATAAAGAGTATATAACATTGATCATTGTTGTGTCCATGTAGGACATGTTGGATGCACGCCAAAATATTGATAAGAACATTATAGGAATGGAAGAGTAATAAGGGAAAAGAAAAACGGAAAAGTCATATAACATCACTCATGTCAGGTAAGTTGATTTCTCCTACTCTATGTTTTCACCTCTTTTAAATTCGGTGTGACATCGATTATTATATGTATTGAATATATTTTGGAATGTTATGAATTGATTTCAAGAAATGCAATTGTAAAAAGTATATCTGAATGATTGTAAGATTGCACATTTGAAAAGCATATGTGATATGATATGAATGGATTATGAAGAGTGCAATCTTGTTCCATTTGAAATGGTATTTGATATGATTCATCTTCTGGTATTCGGGAGATGTTTGTTATGTGATGAATCATGCATCGACATCTGCCTGCATTGCATCGTATGATGGTTGGAGCTAAGTGCTACATCGTTGATCATGATGGGAGCCACCTCTAGAGTCAAATCCATCATTCTGTTCCCTAGTAATGGGATGAGATAGGCTGAAGCTAAGTGCCATGCGGAGCTAAGTGTCACATCGTGAGTAGTCGCGATGGGGGTCACCTCTAGAATCCGTAGGGGCCACCTCTAGAGTCCACCTATCATTTTATGATTTGTTCCTTGAAAGGGATGAGATAGAATGGAGCTAAGTGTTACATCGCTTATCACGATGAGAGCCACCTCTAAAGTCCACCTACCGACCACTGATCAGTTGATGATCCGTGCATTCATATGAGAGTGTTACATTTGCATACATCTGTTTGATATGATTCGAGTGATATTGATGCAATTGGAGTGTGATGATTTTGATTAGAAAATTGTATATATTATTTTTAAATATATGAAAACACCGATTGTGATATTATAATTATTTCATATCTTTGCATGTCCTTCCAAATTGATTAGTTGGTAACACATAAGCTATGAGTTATCAACTTACTGAGCTATTTTAGCTCATTCTGTTGTTTCTAATATTTTTCAGATAATTCTTGGGAATCATGCGAGGTGATAGTATTTGAAGGGTTCGTGGTAAGATGAAAAGATTTGAGTCCCTCGTATCCTTCTATTAGGATGTCGAGAAGTTTGGTTATGTGCAAAGTCATTTTGTGAAATGTAAAACTTAAGAAAGTTGATTTGCTCTGAAATGATCATCACATATTGTGTAATTTATTTAATGATATACTTTTACTCTTATGTTACAAAAAAGTAAATTACATCACGTTTTCGCATTCCTTCATAACTTTATTTGATCGTCCGTAATGAGTCGCGAACTCTGATTTAACTCGCGGGTTAAATCGGGGTCGTGATAGAATTGAATCAAAATTGTATAGAATTGAAATGAATTGGAACTGAATAGATGCCATGATGTTCAGGCATGATTTCTAATTGATATGGATTGATCCTTTGATCTCTTACCTGATCCTCTTCTATTGATGTATGATCTTATTGAGTTGTTATTGATCTCTCCATATATTGTTATTGAGTTCTTCCTATATTGTTCTATCATGTGCTCTATTGATTATTGTTCCTAATTATTTATTGATCTATGATTTTATTATTGAGCACTATGAATCTATTTGTTGTTATGGTTAGACCCACGTACTGATTATTTTTATACTCATGGATTTTTTTTCTGCATCTGGATTCATGCAGGTGAGATGATAGAGGATGGTGATGCAGGTGGTCAAGCTCAGTGACAGGGATGTTGCATATGGTATTGGATTTAGTCCTACTAAATTATTGTATTAGTTTTACTTTCCGCATATTTAGGATGATGGAGTCATGGACATTTTCAGCTCCTTGATATTATATTGTTATACGATCTTATTTTCGTATTTATAGAGTTTATTTTCTGCAAAATTTATTTATATAGAATTGCGTAGCGCCTTTGGGACGACTCTGAGCACGTGATAGTCACGTGGATCTCGGGGCGTTATAAAAAATATCAGAGCCTAAGGAGAGACACTTCTTAGCTATCTCTAAATAGATAAAATTGAGTCCATGTGCAACTGTCACGAGCAACCACTGTAGCCATCAAATATGGTCAAGTAAGTATTGCATTGTTATATGAATTATGGAGCTCACACTAATAAAATTGTTATTGCTATTTGTCATGTTGGAGCAACTGCTATGGCCTTTCCGGATCATGTCCCAAGCTAGTGAGCGGCAGATCCAAGGCCCTCAGATTAATGGACCTTAGGAGGAACAGTTGAGGCAGGGGTCTATGCCTCATGGACCTCACTCTGCTCATACTGCATACTCTCACCCCGGGAGTTTCGCGTGACAGCCTGCTCATGATCGAAAGGATACAGTTGAAAGGTTCCTGAAGTTGCAGTCCTTTCAGTTTGATGGGAAGGGAGACTTCGAGGACGCGAAGAGCTGGATCGAGGAGATTGAGCAGATCTTCCTCGAAATGGACTGCGGTGAGGACTGCAAACTGCTCTACGCCAATCGTAAGCTGAAGGGTGAAGCCAGAGAATGGTGGAAGGCCGCTAAGCTGACCGCGTTCATAGGCCAAGATCATGTTACCTGTGAGGACTTCAAGAAGGTCTTCCGGAATAGATTCATCCCTGCCTATGAGAGGGGCAGGAGGCAAAAGGAATATCTCGCGCTGCAGCAGGGCAACCTGACAATTAAGCAGTATCTGACCAAGTTCCTGAACTTGGAAATGTACTCTACCCTGCAACAGACTGAATCGGATCGCGTGAAACACTGGGTGGATGGCTTGAAGCCCAGCCTCAGGGAAAGAGTTAAAGGAGGGAACTGTCAGACCCTCCAATTTGCTAAAGAGTTCGCCATTTATCTGGAGGATGGCGACCAGGCAGGAGCCCAACAACAGCACCAAGCACCTGCAAATCAGCCGCATCATCAGAATCGTAATAGAGACCGCAGTCATAGCGACAGACGTGACAGTCATCGTCGCAATGACCGGAATAGGGGCAGACCCTATCCCGAGAGGAGGAAGCAGTAGAAGACTTATGACTTCTGCCATCGATTCCATCCCGGTGAGTGCTACCGGAAGACGGATGCATGTCTAAATTGTGGCAAGGTGGGCCACTTCGCCCGAAAGTGTAAGGAACCAAGGCGCGCTGCACCACCTCCTCAGCGCAATGATGGACCACCGAAGATGGTGCAAGGCCGAGTCTACAATACACGGCCTACTGACGAGCAGAGAGCAAACGACACCATCCAAGGTACGCTTAAAATTGATGGCGTTCGTGCTAATATATTGTTTGATTCAGGAGCTACACACCCCTTCATTTCGGAGCAATTTGCTCCACTATTGAGTATGAAGCCACAAGCAACAGGATTTCCACTCGACATTGGTACACCTTTGGAGTCCATTGTCACCTAAAAATACATATCTCAGGTGTCAGTCGAAGTGGACGACAAGAACTTCTCGACGGATCTGATCGTCATTCCGATCAAGGATTACGACGTGGTGTTGGGCATGGACTGGTTGTCCTACCACGACGTCTACTTACACTCTCGAGCAAAGAAGATTGTGATCGGAGCATCAGGAGGGCCTCAGACTATTGTCAGAGGCGTGCAACTAAAGCTGGGTAAGGTCCTGGTATCGGCTATCAAAGCCCAGAAGCTACTGAAGAAAAGATGCCAAAAATTCTTGACGAGCGTGGTTAAGACGGATCGGGCTGAGATAGACCGAGATAGTATTGAGGTGGTGAAGGAGTTCCCGAACGTTTTTCCGGATGATGTTTCGGGACTACCACCACGTCGGGAGATCGACTTCCACATCAATTTGGCGCCGGGTATTGCACCTATTTCAAAGGCACCGTATAGATTGGCTATAGCAGTAATGTTGGAATTGAGGACCCAAATCCAAGAGTTGTTGGATAAGGAGTTCATTCGACCGAGTGTCTCCCCATGGGGCGTTCCGGTGTTGTTCGTGAAGAAGAAGGACGGATCTATGCGACTGTGCATAAACTATCGAATGTTGAACAAGGTCACTATAAAGAATAAGTACCCAGTACCAAGAATTGATGACATGTTCGACCAATTGTTTTCGGCAAAGGTGTTCTCGAAGATCGACTTGAGAAGTGGTTACCATCAGCTTAGGATAGCTGATGACGATGTGTCGAAGACAGCATTCAGGACGAGATATGGCCACTACGAGTTCTTGGTGATGCCATTTGAGCTTACCAATGCCCCGGTAGCCTTTATGGATTTGATGAACAAGGTGTTCAGGCCATATCTGGACAAGTTCGTCATCGTATTCGTCGATGATATCTTAATTTATTCGTCGAGTCCGGAGGAACATCTACGAGTTGTGCTACAGATTCTCCGAGAGCACAATCTGTACGTCAAATTTTTAAAGTGCGAATTTTGGCTAGAAGAGATCATGTTCCTTGGACATATCATCAGCAAGGATGGAATATTAGTGGATCCTGCCAAAGTGGAAGCAATTGCCAACTGGGAGCAACCTTAGAATGTATCGAAAATCAGGAGCTTCCTTGGACTGGTAGTATATTACCGAAGATTTATACAAGATTTCTCCAAGATCGTGTCGCCATTGATGAATCTCACAAAGAAAGGTGTCAAATATGAGTGGTCACGGAAGTGTGAAGACAGCTTCCAAAAGTTAAAGAAAAGATTGACGACGACGCCTATTCTGACCATACCTTCAGGCCAAGGAGGTTATGTGATATATAGCGATGCATGTGGCACCGGCTTAGGATGCGTCTTGATGCAGCATGGGAAGGTCATCGCTTACGCATCAAGGCAATTGAAGAAACACGAGAAGAACTACCCAACGCAGGATCTCGAACTGGCAACGGTAGTCTTCGCCCTCAAGATTTGGAGGCACTACCTCTATGGTGAAGAGTTCGAGATTTTCACAGATCACAAAAGCCTGAAGTACATCTTTTCTCAACGTGATCTGAACATGCGTCAGAGGAGATGGATAGAATTTCTAAAGGATTACGAATTTGCTATCAGCTATCACCCAGGAAAGGCAAACTCGGTCGCCGACGCCCTCAGCAGGAAGTGGGCAGAATCACTAGCGTGCCTGAGGGTGAGTCGCTTGAATATGATCGACAGCATTATACAGGTCAGTCCAGTGACCAGCAGTGATGGTGTACGGATCATGGCACACCTAGGCATACAACCTGAATTGATGTTGAAAATTGGCAAGGCACAACAGAATGACAATGAGTATGACCACCTGCTCAAGTTGTGCGAAAAGATTCCTGCCGACTTTTCAGTCTCGGAGGGAGTCGTCAGATACAATGGACGTTTGTGGGTCCTGACCATGATGGATTAAGGAGACAGGTGCTTGATGAATGCCACAAATCGAAATTCGTCATTCATCCCGGAAGCACGAAAATGTATAAAGATTTGTAACGGACCTTCTGATGGAACAATATGAAGAAGGACGTAGCAGAGTACGTTACAAAGTGCATTGTATGCCAGCATGTGAAGGTTGAACATCAAAAGCCATATGAAGTACTGCAGGAACTTGGAATCCCACAATGGAAATAGAAAAAGATAATGATGAATTTTGTTACAAGGCTTCTAAGAACACAGCAGGGCTATGATGCGATATGGGTAGTGGTGGACCGATTTAGCAAAGCGGGTCACTTTATTCTCATCAAATGGAAGCAGTCCGTCGAAAGCTTAATGGACATTTATATTAAGAAGGTTATCCGACTACATGGAGTGCCGGTCTCCATTGTGTCGGATAGAGATCCTCAATTTATAGCGAAATTTTGGCGGAGCATTCAGAGTGCCTTTGGAACGAAATTAAACTTCAGCACAGCGTTCCATCCTCAGATAGTCGGGCAATCTAAGCGCACCATACAAACATTGGAATATATGCTCCGAGCGTGTGCGTTGGACTGGAGTGGCAGTTGGGACACACACCTCCCACTGATTGAATTTGCATATAATAACAGTCACTACTCTAGTATTGGCATGGCACCCTTTGCTGCCATGTATGGAAGACCGTGCCGCTCCCCTATTTGTTGAAGTGAAGTAGGAGGACGACAGTTCTTGTCAGAGGAAATACTAAAGCAAACCATGAAGGATGCTAAAAATGTTCACCTGATTAGAGAAAGATTGAAAGCAGCATTCACTAGATAGAAGACTTACGCTGACAAAAAACAAAGGGAACAAGTTTTCAAGGTTGGAGATCGTGTGATGCTGAAAGTCTCCTCGATGAAGGGAGTAATGAGATTCAGCAAGAAGGACAAGCTGAGCCCTAGGTATGTAGGTCCATTCGAGATACTTGCATTGATTGAAGATGCAGCTTGCAAGTTGACGCTACCGCCATCATATGGACACGTGCATAATGTCTTTCACGTGTCAATGTTGCGCAAGTATCAGCATGATAATGCTAATATAGTGAATATGAAAGAACCAAACTTGAATGTGGACTTGACATTCGCAGAACAGGCTATAGAGATATTGGAGTACCAGACTAAGCATCTGAAGAATAAGATGGTACCTATGGTTAAGGTGACATGGACACATCATGTTACATGGGAATTGGAAGATGAAATAAGGAAGGATTTTTCAGAATTGTTTAAATAGATTGATGTAATTTCCCTTAAGCAAATTCGGGGACGAATTTATTTTTAAGGAGGTTATAATGTAACAATCCAGATTTTCGTTAAATAAATTTTATTCATTTATAATTTCTGGAAAATCATTATTTAATATTTTGGAATTAAATAATTCCAAAATTGATGGAAATTATGGGATAAGTTGAAAAGGTAAGAAAGAATTTGAATAAGGATAGAATTGTTATGGAGATATGCATGGATTTAAAAAGTAAATTCAGATTTAAATAAATCTGAATAATTAAGAGGTAATTAGTCATTGATGGATGACCAAGATTGATTCTAAAAGAGTCCAAGGCCTAATAGAATTGTTATTGTAAATCCGCACCTATAAATAGGCATTAAAGGGTGGTTGGAAATCCCTTTTTCTGCCAAATAGAATTCTGTCCATGAGCCCTCTTTTTTCTTTCGTTTGCACGCGAATCGAGGCACTCCCGAGAACGTGCGATGACTGGTTTCGAAGTCTGCACATAGGAGAAGAAGTTCCAGGTGGTAGCCGCAAGGACAGAGAGCAATCGCCGGCACAAGGTTCGGCGTTCATGCAGAATTCCAGAGAAGGAATTACAGTTGGTTTTTCAGCCAACTTTAGGTACGTAGGGGGGGATCCAATGTTTTCATAATCGGTTCAGAGATCGGATCGGATTGTCAACTGAGTCAAGGTTGAATTGGTTCAATCGGGTTCGATCGGGTTGAATCGGATTTTTATTAAAATAATATTATATATATATAATGATAAAATAATACAAATAAGTCATGTTAATTTTGTTTTCAATGTGTAACATAATATGAATGTAGCCTCTAATTTGTGCATGTAAAAAATTTATTCTAATGAAAAACATAGCAAACCATAAGATGATAAATTTTTTTATAAATAAGTGGAGTTGTTTAAACACAAGTTTAAGTATCAACAAACCAAGTTTAATATTTAAGAATAAAGAAACTTTCACAATATCACATATTCACTTTCAATGAAGTATAATTGTACATATATTATAATTTTGAACAAACTCATTAAGAACCAATTGAATAAAAGAGAAGAAACCACACATAAAGTATGTAACTTAACAAAAATCACATATGACATTTTCCAAGTTTAAGGCATATCAATGGTAGTAAGTTAATAGTGTTCACAACATCAAAAGATATCATCATGGGCATTCATCCATAAAACATTCAAGTACTCCAAAAGAAATCTTCTAAGCAAAAAATGTCAACTTTTACTATGCCATTTATGTAATTAAGTATCTTTCTTCTCCATCTTCAACAGCAAATTAAATTCTTTCAATATTTCATCCATGATGAATACTATCTTCATCTCCATCTTCATCCATATCTACATTTACATTTTCAAATTCATGCTCCTCAATATCTACAAGAAAAAGTATAATTTAATAATCAATTTCATAAAGTTTCAATTTTCTTAATACACAATCAAATATGCTATAAAATTTAATAAACCAAACCTAAAGGACTTGAGTCTTCAATTTCCTTTGGAAGTTCTTCTTGAAGCATTGTCTCAAGCTCATCAAAGTCAAGTTCTCCTTCTTTTTCAACAATCCAAAATTCAGTTTTTTCAATTGTTTCATAATCAATTGGATCATAGGATCTTTTGCTCATTGATAACCTAATAATTATGAATGACATCAAATTAATTAATGCAAAATGATAAATTAATTCACTCATAAACATTGTTAATTATGCATACTTAACTATTTTTCAATCTCAAATTATAGTGGACATAAACTAAATCATTTAATCTTTGATGCTCCAACCTATTTCTCTTTTTAGTATGGATGCATTCAAATACATTCCAATTGCGCTCACATCCTGAAGACGAGGCAGTTTGGGCAAGAATCTTTATTGCAATCTTTTGTAAATTTGGAACATCATAACCAAATAGTCTCCACCATTCATGTACATTGGACATGAGACAAAATAATGCAAAAAGTATGTTATGAAAGAAAATTAATATTTGAAATAAAACAAGAACATGAATAAGTCAAAATTAAAAAGCTTAGTGAGAATAAATGATATTGATTCATACCTGGACGAGTGGTTTTTCTACAAGCAAGCACCTTGGGACGAGAAAAGCATAGTTCTTGCTCTCGAAAAATTCTTATCTCATCAAACAATGCCATGGCATTAGAATCATCACTTAATTTGTCAATGACATTATACACACTACGCATAATATCTGGCTCCTTAGATGAGATAGATCCATCATATTGAAAAATAGGATTAAAAAAATATGCCATTGCATGAAGATCTTGGCGCAACATGCGATCCCACCTAATATCTACAATTTTTTCTTATTTTTGAACACATTCATAATTCCCAAACGTGCCCTATGCATGGCCTCATAAATGTAGCCCAATGATGGTTTTTCATTAGTATCACAAAGCCGGAGCAAGCGTATCAATGGAGTCATAATCCTCATGATTATCAAACAATTGTTCCAAAAATTTTCATCCAATACAATCTGTTTGATATCTTTGCCATTCTGCTTTTTCAAAAATTGTTTAAAATCAGCACTTATGACCAAAGCTTGTAGATCATCCTTGTGTTTATACAAACTTTGTAAAGCAATAAAATTAGTGACAAATCAAGTTGCACCAGGACGAATAATTTCTCTCTAACCTTCTCTTTTTCTTAACCAATTCAATGTCACCTTATGATTATACACAAAAACAATCACTTTTGAAGCAAGAATAGTTAAAATTTCCACCATGGACATATCTCACATGTCTTTTAATATCAAATTAACACAATGAGCAGCACAAGGGGGCCAAAAAATAAAAGGATACTTCTCCATAAGCTTAAATCCTGCAGCTTTGTAATTTGCTCCATTATCTGTTACCATATGGACAACATTTCGAGGGCCAATCCATTCCATAATTTCACTAAAAAGATTGCATAAATTTTTTGCATTTGTATAAATATTAGAAGCATCGACAGATTTGATAAATGATATCCCCTTTGGACAATAAACTAAAAAGTTAATCAATGGCCTTTGCCTTTTGTCCGTCCATCCATAGCCCATTATGGTACAATCAGTATCAGCTTATATATTTCTGAAAGAGTCAATCATTAGCTTCACATGAACCTTAGCATCATTTAATAAGTTCACACGAAAAGCATGATAAGAAGGATGTTTATACCCATGACCAATAGTAGCTATTTTGTCAAGAGCACATTGAAAATATGGTGAATTGCAAGCATTAAAAGGAATGCATGCATCATAAAACCATAATGCAAGTGCTAAATCCGTGTCCTTCCATTTTTATTTACTTTGCATGTATGCCTTAATACTAGGTTGAGAAGAATTACTTGAACATATTTGAAAGTGTGATTCGACATCTGAAATTTTTCTCTTGCCTTTAGAGACTTCATTCTCCATTTCTTCATCCATTATTAAGTCTTCAAATAGTCCTTTTTTGTCCTTGGCCTTTTGTAAAATTGTATTTAGTGAGCCTTTAATTTCCAATCTAACTTCTGAAGGAGCTTTTTTGCATGACTCAATATTTCCTTTAGTTCCAGCAAGATGTTGCTTCATCCTATTAATGCCTCCACCAAAAACTTTTTTTTGACAAAACTGACATATCAAAACCTTTTTACCTTTTGCATCTATGGCTTCACTAACATATTCCCATGCATAATTTGTTTTTTGTCGAACAGAACGTTCTAGGCAAGGAACCACAGAAGATTGTATTAATTCCACTTGAGAAGACATGAGAACACACAAGAAGTCTGCAAACTCATAAAATTAAGTGTGTTAAGGATAAATTAGATAAAAATATTAAATGATTTAAATGTAGGTGGCATGTGGCTTAATATAAAAAACCTATTGTCATAATTAAGCTCAAGGACCATTTATGCTTAGATTAATTAATTGAACTATGGACAAGATGCAATGAATGAAAATGAATAATTAAAACATGAGAAAGTAATAAAAAAATTGAGCAATGAAATAATTAAATGATAGCTCAAAATTTATTCATTCCACATTTCATATGAATATGAACTACATCTAAAGAAAAAAATAACAATAAGATTTGACAAAGAAAAGACATACATATAAAATCATTACAAAAAAAAGAGACTAAATGTAATTATAGTGTATTTTAATTGTGCAAGTACCTTAAACATCATCAATCACCTAAAGGATAGCAAGAGGTAATTAACTCCTAAAATAAGAATGAAGATGAATAATAATTCGTTAATCCAACATTATGTAATAAATAAAATAACATGCAATTTAAAAACTATTATACATGGAAAATTCAAAATAAATCAAGTACAACTTATATTGTTATGTAGAAGAAAAAACATATGTATTACCTGAGAAGTTATAGGGTAACAGAAAAATGTAATATCAACATATAGAGCCATACAATGATTTAATCTTATCAAATTCCTAACTATTACTTGCACATATTTTTTTATTTTTACTCTTTGTAATCAGTTATGTATACTAGGAACAATTTATAACAAAAAAAAAAGAAATATTTCTACTGCCTGTGCAAGTGATGCATGTATATGCAAGTGACCCATGTGTTGTATCATACGTTGCAATGTATACAACTTGTATGCAGTACACAAGTTCACCCAAGAACACAAAAAGCTTAAATCAAAGCATAAATGACAGAGGACACAAAAGGAATTCTATTCTATTAATGTGGAAACGGGATTGTCAAATAGAAAATAAAATATTTTATATATTGTAAAAAGTAATAAAAGAATTAGACAAACATCTTCGCTGCAGGTTATCAACACTTGCCAAAGGTCATTCACATAAAAAAAATCTGCAGGAGTTCACAGCTTGCCAAAATCAGCAAAAAAAAAAAAAAGAGAGTTCACGGCTTGCCAAAATCAGAAAAAAAAACACCTTACTCTGTTTTGGTTCTGTGTGAACATGCTTACTGCTGTGCTGAGACTTGAGAGTGAAAGAAAAAACTATTGAAGAAAAGAGAGAATGGGAAAGACAGCTGTGACACGCTCTTGACGTTTCACCTTCTTTTTTTTATTATTTTTTTCAACATTTACCCATAAAAGTTGACAGAGGTACACAAGTTTCAACACATGATAGAAAAAGTCATTAAATCGGGTTGAACCACCTCGAGCGGTTCAACCCATTTTCACCGGTCCAAATCGATTTTTTTTCGATTTTTCTTCTATTCCGATTATAGTGTCAAATCGGACCAAATTTTTGGCCGGTTCGAGGTTGAACTGAACTAACCGGCCGGTCCGATCGGGTTTTTAAAATATTGGGTCGTCGGTTTTTCGCGACATGAAATCATATTCCCTTCTCCTTCGTATTGTGATTCCATGGATATATCATATGCATAGTTTGGACATCTTATGGTATAGTTATTGTGGTCGGAAAATTGCGTCGGAATGCACTTTTCCATCGGCGGTAGAATCCGGCCCGGATTCTGCTGTACTCGGCCCGGATTTGGTTGAATCCGGACCGAGTTGGAATCAGAACCGGATCGGGTTGTCCAACCCGGCCCGGGTTCATGTTGACTTGACCCGGGTTCTGGCCTCGGCTCGACTCGGATCGCGGCATGATGAATTTGGGAGTGAACCGGCCGATCCGGCCCGAGTTCACCACACACCCGGCCCGAGTTTGCCCTGGCCGAGGTGAGTTTTGACATTTCCGAACACGGCCCGGGTTTCACCCGACGCGGGCCGGGTTCTGGGGATAGAAATTGTGATTTTTGGATAAATTGTTATAAATAATTGTATGTCTATCATGGTTTATTGTTCCTGATCGTCCCTGATCATATCCCACACAGATCTGCATCATATCTTTTAGATTTGATTTGAGATTTATATCATTGTTATCCTGTCACATTGTGTGATCTCTTATGATGTCAATCCAGTAGTTTTCCCCTGATTGGATCATTGTCTAACCTAAAGTGAATTGTTAAAGATAGATATTTAGGTTAAACAAGATAAAAGATGGAAACTGCTGGGTCTCCATGTTCTCCGATTGTCTCTAAGCCCCCTGGGCCATTATTGTTATAGTATTGTATGAAGCAGATAATGTACCTAGAGGTTTGAGACGTCATCCTTTAAGGAAGCTATGGCTGTCCTGTGATGGTCATGGTCCTCCGCCATCACGAATATATTGTTAGCGCTATAATTGGAGGGCGACTTATCGTGGTTTGATCTCCCACTGGCCTACATGAAAGAGACATGAAGTTTTCCATAATTGGTTGAGCGCTCCCTAACTTAATTGAATTGAATTGGATTGAATTGAATCGAAATTGTATAGATTTGAAATGAATTGGAACTAAATAGATGCCATGATGTTCATGCATGATTTCTAATTGATATGGATTGATCCCTTGATCTCTTACCTGATCCTCTTCTATTGATGTATGATCTTATTGACTTATTATTGATCTCTCCATATATTGTTATTGAGCTCTTCATATATTGTTCTATCATATGCTCTATTGATTATTGTTCCTAATTGTTTATTGATCTATGATTTTTTTATTGAGCACTATGGATCTATTTGTTGTTATGGTTAGGCCCTACGTACTGAATATTTTTATACTCATGAGTTTTCTCCTGCATTTGGATTCATGCAGGTGAGATGATAGAAGATGATGATGCAGGTGGTCAAGCTCAGTGACAGGAATGTTGCACATGGTGTAGGATTTATTCATACTAGATTATTGTATTAGTTTTACTTTCCGCATATTTAGTATGATGGAGTCATGGACATTTCCAGCTCCTTGATATTATATTGTTAGACGATTTTATTTTCGCATTTATAGAGTTTATTTTCCGCAAAATTTATTTATATAGAATTGCGTAGCACCTTTGGGACGACTCTGAGCACGTGATAGTCACGTGAATCTTGGGGCGTTACCACATAAATATGAGATCTAATTCTGGAATCACATAAATGATGAGAGACTACTTCTTCTCAGAGTGTGCTAGCATTTCAGTAAAAACAACTCTATCCTCAACCATCATTTGAGCATTTATCATTCAAAAGAAGACTATCACACAATCATATCATAAACTTAATAAAGAGAATTAATAAAGCATTAAATATAAGGTTGCAGCATCATCTCAAAATCTCAAGACAAACTCTAAGTCACAATCATTTCCAGAAAAATAAAGGAAATTAGTTACATATGGCTGGTTTCAACATCACACATAAATGCAAACAAGAGTCTCCATAGTCATCACAATATTCGAAATAAAAATCAAATAGGGAAAGAATCAAGAGTGCAAACTTTCACTTTTCATCATCGGCTTCCCTCCTCCTTTTCTTATTGGAGATTCCCGAAAACTCTAGAAAATGCTCAACAGCCAGCCACCTTTTCTTAACAGTCTCTTCTCCTTTTATACTAGCCATAGATATATTTTGATCAAGCGATCAGAATGTTCCTCTTCCTCTTAGCATGCCATTTATCCACCTTTTTTGGAGGAATATTTTGTGATTGTAAAAAAAAGAAGTCTCCTCCAACAAAAAATGACAAATGGCTTTTAGTGCAAAAGTAGTCCCCAAAAGGTGTCTCCCAGCCATCAACAGTCCTGTACACAAGATGAAATAGCCAGCATCAAACTGAACCAATAAAAAGAACAATACTTTATCAATTTTTAGACAAAATAAAAAGAAGAAGAAAGGAAACTATACATACAAAAATTAACCTAATGATGATTTATCTAGGAAAATTAGTCTAATAATATATAAATACATCAGGATCAAAGTAAATAATAATAAGTATAATATAAAACTTTCATATATAAAAACCAATGATCAGTAGATAATTAGTAACACTTATCTTTTATCTTATTAATCATGAGTATATCTTTCGATCACTCGGATTGATCAAGACTATAAGAAGGTAGCTCTGAATCATTTTTAAGTTCATACAAATCGGTAATAAATTAGGTGGAAAAAAGCTTGTTAAATTAAGTGATTTATGTTAAGATTGTATTCTTAAAAAATTCAAATTCAATTCAATTTAATTTAATTTTTTTCTTATTTACTTCCTATTTTATTCAAAAAAGTAAGAAACAGAGCCAAATTATAATTCTCAGTTAAACCCGATTTTTCCAATTCTTTCTAGTTCATTTCTGATTTATTTTATCAAAAAATCGTGTTACTATATAGAGAAAAATGTATATGTAGAGCATTTGATGTAGAACGGACGTAGAGCACTAGTTTTCCTTATTAAACTAATAAAATAATTATATATTAATTATTAATATATGTTAAATAGGAAAGATAATTAAGATCAAGATCATCGGATTATCCGATCATCATGATCAAGCCATATTAACAAATATGACTAATTCAACGGTTATAATTTATTTAACCTTAGATGATATATTTTTATTATCAAATTACCTAAATAAATATATATTATTTCATCTAAGAAGTATATAATCAACTTGATGATGAATTAAAACTATTAAATTAATTAAATGATAAGAAATAAGCGTTTTACACGGAGGTGTAGAGCGGGGTGCTCTACATACTCATTAACCCCTACTATATAAGTCCAAACCAGCTAGCAATCTATTCACGATTGAACCGGTCAGATCGATCGATCACGTCCGGTTCCTAAATCATTGCAAATGACCCATTTTTTAGTTTTTATACTTTTTTGTCCATAATATTTAATTTTAGTACTATAAGAAAATAAATAATCTTCAATTTTAGTACAATATGAAAAATAACAATAATGACTCAAAAGGATCGAATAAAAAATGATTGACCTAGGGACGACCCGATGAACTCAATGATCTCGCCCGACTCAACCTAATTCCAATTTGGTGAGGTTGATGGTCGACTAAACCCGACTCCATTCGACCCCGAACTAACTCGACGAAACATTTTTTATTTTAATTTTTTTATAATATATCTTTAAGCCTAGTTTTTTTAAAAATTTAAAAAATAAAAAGTTTAATGTGGAAAATTAAATAAAAAATTGGAAAAACATATTTTATGATTTAAAATAAATATTAGGTAATATAAAAATTAAGAAAAAGAAAAAAAAGGAAAAAGTAATGGTAAGATAATTCGATCGGGTTGGATGAGATTGAATTCACTGCACTTTGGAGGATTCCACTTGACCTGATTTGTTCACCCCTAGACATAGGACATGAGCTGGTCATGATTCGATAAAATTGGAAGATGAACGAGTGAGAGTGAATGAGCCTTCCACATGTGGATGTCATTAATGAGATTCTTATCTTAATTGTAATAATTATAGATTATATTAATTACTGCTTCAAGTTAATTTGTTGGGGAGCGAATCATATATGAACTCTAACTTGAATAAGAACAAAACATAAAATTAGTACTTATTTTATATCTAAGAACACTTTAATTAATCAGTTTATTTTTCTCATGTTAATTCAGTTAGTTGGATTTTATTAGATTGTAATCTAATTTTTCTAATCTGAAAAATTTTATTACATAAAAATAATAGAAATAAGAACGATGAAAGAAGAAGTCATCTAACTTTGTTAAGAAGCCGATATGCATATATATAATATCTATATAGATATTATAATAATAGAAGTGACGTTAAGATTTTGGGTAAACATTGGATGAAGTAAATTTTGGTTGGGTCGTTCGATTCAATCGAGTGATAACATTGTTTCGTGTTGGGATAAGCATGAACTGTTATATCGGAGTTTGATGAACTGTTACAGGTTTTTTTTCGTTCGATATTACAGGTTTTTCTCACAATGAACTGTTATAAGTTATTTACGAATTATAACGCTTCGTATTATAGCGCTCCACCACATTAAAAATTCCCTGCATCTCAAAAGAAGTAAAAAAGAAAGAAAAAAACAACCAGCGCCGAAGCATCCAATCTCCTCTGCCGCTCTCGCCATCTCGACCGCAGTGTCCGGCCACCGCCGTCCGCAGCTCTCCGTCTCGCCGTCATCTTCTTAGGTGATCCTCCTCCTTCCCCCTCCCCATGAACCATAAATCTTACATCGATCCGTCCGACCTCTCTCTCTCTGCCCTCTACAACCTTTTTGATCCAATGCCAACATTTTTTGGCTGCAGGTGAAGTGTTTGATGGCCGGTCTCGGCGGTCTGCATCTCAAACCCATTCAGTCCACGATCCAAGAACGACTTCACCGTGTTTCTATACCGCGACCACTAGCACCACAGCGGCTGCAACCAAAACGGCTGCCTCGCCTCCCTTTGCTCGCCATGAGGCCTCTCACCCTGGTGGCGGCAGCGTCGCCGCAGTCTTCCGACGTCACTGCTCCTGCTGCTCAGTTCATAAACACCACACCTTCTGAAGGTGGTCCTTGTAAACCACATGTATATGCCAGTTTTAAGTGATCATGATCCAAATATCGGTTCTTTTGCAGGTGTTCTTGAGATCTGGCGCAGTGCGGATGCTGTTTGCTTCGACGTCGACAGCACAGTTTGTCTTGACGAGGGCATTGATGAACTGGCCGACTTTTGCGGGGCTGGGCAGGCGGTCGCTGAGTGGACTGCCAAGTAAGTGCGACTTGGTTTAGAATTTGGCTTAAATTTGATTACTTTACAACATAATTTAAGCTGTTGTGACAATATAATTGCTTTTGTATTAGATTCGTTCTCCCTGATAAGATATCAAATTGATGACCTTCCAATTCATCTACAAGAAAATTAATATAAGAGACGATGCCTTCTCAGTTAATTAACATTTAATAATTTGGATTCACGGGGTCACTGTTTGGTAATTTTGGTGTTTTTTATGGGTGGCAGAGCAATGAGTGGATCAGTGCCTTTCGAGGAAGCTCTTGCTGCAAGGCTATCGCTTTTTAAACCTTCTTTGGCTCAAGTCCAGGAATTTCTGCAGAAGAGACCTCCTAAGTAATGCTCGTCAAACTTCAGGGGAGAGTTTCTGGCATGTCATATTTTATCGTAGTTTGTGGTTTCTGTTTCCTTCCTTTAATTGTATGCCACTTAGGTGCAATTTCTTGTTGTTAAACCTTGTTTTTTTCTCTGGTTCATTTGATCTGCTCTAATTTGTAGGATTTCTCCTGGCATTGCTGAACTGATGAAGAAGTTAAAAGACAGAAACACTGCTGTGTACCTGATATCTGGAGGCTTTCGACAAATGATTAATGTAAGTTACTTGTCTTTCTTTAGCCTTCACTCTGGTGAAATGCAAACTCTTCTACTCAACTTTCTGGTGCTGTGCACCTCATTATGAAGTCGGATGACTACCATCTTGCCAGTCATACTTTTGCCTTCAAAAAAAAAAAGTTGATTGTTTTTCAATATCTGTGGCATAACTGCTTAAATTAATGAATATTCTTTACAACTCTCACATGTGAGATGTGAGGAGAAAAGAATGGGTTGTCGTTGGTTTTTGTTTTTGAGTCCCAATCTTCATGAATTTATGCCTTAGATGGTGTCCATAAGATTGTTAAGTACTAGCTTTATAGGTATGTAGCATAAGGTGCATGAAATTGTTTTGATATTTCTGGATTTAAAACTGATCACCAGAATCAGATATTCTATTATATACCAGTATTGTATGCATGTGACACTGAAGTGCTGGATATTTTTTTTATATTGCTAGATGTGAGATAATTTATCTTTTTTTAGAACTGTGAGATAAGTGATCACCAGAATCAGATATAAATTTGTATGCAGATAAGATATTTCTAGAACTCCCTTTTCAGTTGAAATATATATCCCTGATTCCTGTGAAAGGAAGTTGGCACTTGCAGTATTGATTCTAACCATGGATGATATGTTAAGAAGGCAAAATGTGTTCCCACTGCTCTTTCTTTTGTTCATTTATGAGATTTGTATATCATATTATGTTTCCATTTACTTCTTTCTTATGTGGTTGATTTGGTCATATGAAAGTTACTTAGTTTTATTCTGTAAACTCCAGCAACAATTTAAAGGACCATGAGATTCATACACTGATTGGATGCTTGAACAAAATCTCATTTCTTTTTGTATACTGAACAAACTCTGAGAGAAAATTTCCATTCTTGTTATAGCCTGTGGCAATGCAGCTGGATATCCCTCTTGAGAACATTTTTGCCAATCAACTACTCTTTGACAACACAGGGGAGTTTCTTGGTTTTGACATGAAAGAACCTACTTCTCGAAGTGGTGGAAAAGCTGTAGCAGTTCAACAGATAAGAGCGGTCTGTAGCATTCCCTTTTGGCTTGATTATACTGGTGTTGGTTTGTTGCTGAATGCCATCTGTTACTGTACTTGCAGGTTCACAATTACAAGGCATTGGTCATGATCGGGGATGGTGCAACGGACCTTGAGGTATTGTCATATAAATCTTTTCCTGAATTCAAAGTAGATGATTAGATGGATCAAATGATAATTATGATATGTTTTGCTTTAAAATTGGCTTCTTTCTTAGGACAAATTTTGTACCTTATCAAGAAAAGAAGGAACTATAAAGTAATGTTGAAGTACCTTTTCGCCACATACAAGCTCCATTCATCTGACAAATGATTGCGAATATTGTGATATGACGCGATCTTGGATCAAGGGGTGGAGGATAATAACTGTTAACTGTATATATTTCGATAACAATTGATAAATAAAGCAACTAAATAATGGATGGTTGGCACATTGTGTCATTCTTTTTCCTCTAAAAAAACTGCATTTATTTGTCAGTCTGAACATTGAGTTTTGATCATTTTTTGTCATGAGTTGGAACTTCATGAAAATGTCAGTCATGAGTTTGTATAAAAGGTCAGGTACGGATTAATAGATCATGCATTTTCTACAGTGTATTATTTGGGAATGAAGAAAGATAAATTAGCATATAAAGAACATCAATACATGTGGGTAATTTTCACTAGTCCCCAACTTTGGTCCTCCAAAAATTCATTTTGTACTTACAATTTCTAACAAATTAGTCCCCTTACCTGGCAGTAGCAATTTTTCAAGTTAATATACTAAAATAATATATTCTAAAATTATATATAATGGTAATCCACGTGTTGCACCCTTTGCTTTCCTGTGGTCTTTGGCTCCAGTGCAGTGGTTGCATCTTCAAAGGGGAAAGGATGTACGTGGAAAATATTGTAGCTGTTGGAAAATTGTTGGGAGAATGGATGAGAAATTAAATTTCCTGTAATATGTAATATGTAACTCTTTCTACCACCACAATGAAATAATTGGATGGTTACTCTTGGCAACCATCTTTTTCACCTAAAAAAAAAGTTAAAAGAAAAAAAAAAGAAAAAGAAAAAGAAAAAGAAAAAGAAAGGCGGATTGTTGCCCCCTCCCCTTTATCTCTTATGATCGAGGAAGAGAGAGAGGGGAGGGACGCAGCTGCCCCTACTCTTTGGTGAGAGAGGCGATTGGCAACCCTTCTCCATCCTCCTCTCTCGCTGGAGAGTGGTGGCAAAGAGAAACCGGAGGAGGCAATGACCCCCTTTCTTTCTTTTTCTTTTTATGTTTAAAATACATATTTTTAAACATTTCGGTCCTTTCCTACCTGGATGCCATGCTGTGTCCACATCAGCAAGTTGAATTGAAAACTCACAATGACCAGTCAAATGGATAATTTTTTTACAAATTGCAAGTTTTTTTTAAAGGTTACAAACTATAAGTTGAAGAATCAATTGATTAGGGGCAAAAATAAGATCAATTCAAAGTTGGGGGACTAGAAGTAAAAAATACTCTACACTAGTTGATTTTTTGTATTTGGGCATTTGACTATGACTGATTCACGTGTCACATATGCTTTCCACACTAGCATTGCAGTCAGCTGGGAACAAAGCCGATTCCTCTAAAAAAAAAGCACCGATGCAGCACCTATGATAAGAATTAAGAAGTTTGTAGATATTATGAATCATTTCCTTGGGGAGTCATTATGGATCTATGTTAGAAACATAAGTCATTAGAAAACAGTAAAATTCCCTAAAAAATATTAAAAGATATGAAGCATATAATAGTGTCTGCTGGCAATGAATGAGATTTAGGAAATCATAAAGTTATGCAATGACATTAGGCTTCTGATACTGGAATATCAAGGGGCAGCGAAAACCTTTTGGAATACTGTGGATCACCGCCTTGATTTATTGCTAATGTTTAATCTTGCATCATTGTGACTCAAGGAAAATAACTTGTGCAAACTTGGTGGAGGCATATAAAACTTGGATGTTCACTTCTTGACTTGAATGCACAATTTTTAAATTTGCAAGGAGTAGCCCCAATAAAGTTAATAAGCAAGAGGAGCTGGAATCCTGCATGTGTATGTTCTGTGACATGGAAATGGACATTTATTGTCTTGTCCATGGAAAATGTCGGGCTTGTTCCTCTTTGATGAAGTTGGAAATAGTGAATTGTTAACTTGTATTCGTATATATATTTCTGTAGGCTCGGCAACCTGGTGGCGCTGACTTGTTTATCTGCTATGCTGGAGTACAGTTGCGGCAAGCGGTTGCAGCAAAGGCTGATTGGCTTGTCTTTAACTTCCAAGAATTAATAACCTCAGCATAAGACATGACTTTGGTTTGCCATAATTCTTACTTCTTTTCTTCTTTCTGATGTTTTATTACTCTGGCAGCTTGTCAGTTGATGCATTTTGTTTGCATGGCCTCGTTTGCATAAATATATATGCATACGTGTGTTCTGATTAATTCATGCACTGAAGAAATAAAAATGGCAGTTTGTATCGCAAAGTTTACAACTTGAACTTTGTTTTCCTACTTTTTGGTTGCTTTTGGATGTAGGGATGTTTTGATGATTAATATGATTTTTATTTCTACCTCATGGAAGGTAGCTTAAAATTATGTACATTATTGTATTGCTTTGATTGCCTGCAAATGAAGTTGTCATGAACTTTTTTCCCCTTTGCAGGACCTTATCGTATTAACAACCACTACATTATTATGGGTTGCAATCAAGGTTTAGTACAAAAAAGGATAAATTAGAACATAAAATGTTTTTTTTTCCAGAATTGAATTCGAGATGAAAATGTGATACTGCACTACTATACCATTTTAGCTGCATCATCTGTTGTAGAATCAGTGAGTCGAAAATCAATAGTCTGGCCTCACGATCCCCTATCTTGCATGTATATTTCTATATGTATATGTATCCCCTATCTTGCATGCATATTTCTATATGTATATGTATATGCCGAATGCCAATGTTGAATTTGTTGATCTCCCTGCTTTTGTATCTCAAATTTTCTTATTGATTAATAAACCATGGCTTTTCATGGTCGTGGAGACTGGGAAAGTGAAGTGGATTAGATTTAATTGCAGCATGTTATCGATAGTTTAATTTCCTTGATAATGTTAATTATTGCATCACTAGTAATTTAGTTGGTGTGCATGAAAGATGTATTTTCATATTACCACTTGGATGAAATATATTTTGATCAAAATACTTAATAAAAAAATTTAATTTTTTAATATGTTATGAGTAAATAATATTATTCAACTTTATATTCTTTATTTCTTTGAATATTCTACTAATGATATGTGATCTTCAACAATCTTTTCTTATACATATTCGTCTTTCTATTTTTTTTGCTATGTTTATCTATAATAATATTTGGCCAAAATTTAAAACAAAATTTTTAGAGTATTTTAGCAATTTTCATTAATTACTATTTACATCATTAGTAATGCTTAAATATTATAATATGATATTATCGATAATTTAAATATCATTAGTAATTTTTAAACATTATATTTGACTTGTCAATTTGGATTGGTCGGATCGTTTGGTTTGGACGATTGAAATATATAACATAATTTAATAAAGAATAATAAAAAAAAGTATAAAATCAACATATAAAATGCACAAGAATTTTTTTAATCACTAGTTGTAACACAATATCTATCGCAATGAATAATTACCCAAATCGAATATAATTTCATAAAAAAATACATTATAAGTTCTAATATGTTATCAAATTTATGATTTTAGTAATGTGATAATTCACGATAATGTCTTTTTATTGAAAGTTACAAAAACTTTGAACTTTCTTATGCATGCTTAACGTTACAAATAATAATTTCATGGGTGACCCCACCAAGTCGATATTGAGAAAAGATGGAGAGAATCAAATAAAGAAGTATCGATGATTTTGTCTCGACGAAGTTGGCTTTAATCTTGAGTTCAATTTATGAAGTCACTAATTTGATCAAAAGAAAAATACTGAACACTTTATGATAAAACAAATATTGTTCAGTTAGTTGTAATTGCATAAAAGGGCTATGAAAATTTGTAGATTTTCACCACAAAAAGAAAACTAGAAGGTGATTTTCACAAAAAAATATAAAGGATTTTGGTATGTTTTTATTGGGAATAAATAGTTTTCACAAAAATATTTTTCTCCTCATTAATTTCATAATTATTATGTCATAGGACAGCTTACTCTACCATACGTTGGGACGTCATGAGAATTAATAAATGATTAATACGTTTGTGACTTGTGATAACCAATTTATTAATTATTAATGATTTTCGAGTATTGCAAATAATTTGATGAGCATGTCAAGTACTATGCATAATGAATATATTCAGTTTCGGTAATTTTACATGTTGCAGGACATCATCAAATATCTTCAGGATTATAATATTGAAAAACTTCTAAATAAAGAAAGAAAGTAGTATGTTATATAGTTTGATATGCGTTTTCACATGAAAAATACTTGATGCATCCATTAAACCGAGTAAAAAAAAGCAGTTTGCTCACCCTTAATAACTAGTTGAGAGTTCTCTCAATGAGTACTCCTCGACTTTCAAATTATTTATTCAAAAATTAGAAAAAAACACTCCAATTATCCAAATCCTACCATTTTTCTCTACTATCTTATATCGAAAGCAAAGAGCATCGTAGGAAATTATTTGTTGGAGTTGGTGAATACTTCAGGATTTCTTATTTCTCATATCGAGTTCGTCCACGTGAGTTTAGGGAAATATGAGTATTACTCAATTATCTGTGCTGCTAACGTACGAACAAAAGGGAGGGTTCGGGAGGCACCGTCCCCCGACGGTGGATTTGGACTTTTGTTTAGTCGGTCCGTGTGTTTCGGATTATATTTTTTCTTTATTTTGTTCGGTTTTGAACCTGTTTGGGAGAGACTATTTATAGTTTCTTTTCAGATGTAATCTGCGTGACGACTAAAAACCTAAAAGAATATTGTGGAACCTCTTTGCAGGACGTAGCCCTAATATCAAAAGTGAATCTGGGTAAATCGTGTGTCTCATCTAATTATTTCTACAATCTCTTTGCGATCTTCTCTTCCTGTTCTTGAATTTTTTTCATCAATTGGTATCAGAGTCAAGGTGTTCGAGGAGTTAGGATTTATTTGAGATGTCAGGAGGATCGTGGATCGAGATGGAAAAATTTGATGAAACACAGTTTGATTTTTGAAAAATGAAGATGGAGGATCTCCTCCGTGATCGAGATCTTTGGACGGCAATCGAGAAGGAGAGATCAGACATGGAAGCGGCGAAGGTCGCAGATGGGGCTTCCTCCAGTCAGGCAGATCCAAAGGCGATTGAAGAGTGGGATCGAATTGATAAAAAGGCGAAGGGTTTGATTCGACTTTGTCTCCCGAATTCAATTCTTACGAATGTGATGGGCGAACCTACAGCCAGAGATCTATGGAGGAAGTTGAAATCCTTATATTAAAGTAAGTCGCTGGTTAACAAGTTATTTCCGAGAAAAAATCTATACAATCTTCGGATGCATGAAGGTGACTCGTTCTCTACTTATCTTTATAACTTTAACACGGTGATCAGTCAACTTGTATCCATCGGTGTTAAGTTTTAAGATGATGATAAGGCAATAACATTGCTCTGTTCGATGTCGGATTCATAGGACAATCTGATTGTCGTGATTGGTGACGGGGATAAAGAACTTTCGTATGAAAGTGTATGTGCTGCCTTATTATCAGAAGAAACACGAAGAAAGAGATCGACAAGTTCTGGTAAAAAGGCGCTGGGCTAAAAGAAGGCAACCAGAAAGGACTCAGAATCATAGAGGGTCTAGATCCAAATCTCGTGAGCGTTTGAAAAGTAGAGATAAGAATGTGCAATGCTGGATATGTCAAGAGTAATGCCATCTGAAGGAGATTGCAAAAACAAGTCAGTTCATAAGAAAGAAGCTGAGTCAACATCGGACAAAAAGACGGTTGAAGCAGGGGATATGTATCTAGCTTCTGCATGTATGACATAGTCAGATAAGGATGTCTGGCTCATCGACACTGGTGCCTCGCATCACATGACACCTCATAGACACTGGTTTTGTGAATATGAGAAGTATAATTGTGGGAATGTCATATTCGAAGATGATACTGCGGTTCAGATTGTTGGATGTGGCATGGTGAAGTTGAGGATGAATGATGACATGGTGAAGACTCTACAAGATGTGATGCATATACCACTTATGAGCAGGAGTTTGTTATCTGTTGGTACAATGACTGATTTGGGTGTTGTATTCAGTTGCGACAATGATTCGTGCAAGATGATCAGAGGGTCTATTGTGATTGCACGAGGGGTTCGCTATGGCACATTGTACAAGTTGCTCGGAGAGACTATATCAATGTGCTGCAGATTTATTTCTAAAGAGGTCAAAGAAGATGAAGACAATACATCTATGTTGTGACATCAAAGATTAGACCATATCAGTGAAAAATGACTATCTACCGTAGCATCAAGTCAGATGATAAGAGTTCCAGATTGTTCTGTGGGCTTTGGGTTCTGTGTGCCTCCATGGAAAATAGAACCGAATCAGTTTTTAACACACATGTTCAAAAGCAACGAAAATTCTCGAACTGATCCATAGTGATGTCTTTGGACCAACTCCGACTCCATCTATTGGAGGGTTTAGGTACTATGTCTCTTTCATAGATGATTTTTTGAGTTGAATTTATTTTATTAAAAATAAGTCGGATGTATTCGATAAGTTTTGAGAATTTAAAGTTTTGGTGGAAAATCAATTGAGCAGCAAGATCAAGGTTCTTCGTACAGATAACGGAGGCGAATTTGTTTTAGATAAATTTGAGCAGTTCTGCGTTGACAATGGTATTATAAGGCAGAAGACAACTCCATATACACTTGAGCAGAATGTAGCCGAAAGGTTAAATCGATCACTCATAGAGAAGGTCAGATATATGCTGAATTGGGCTGAATTGAGGCAAGAATTCTGGGCGGAAGCTGTAGCCACAGCAAACTATCTGAAGAATCGCTCACCAACCTCATCAGTGAAAGATCGAACGCATTATGAGGCAATGTTTGGGAAAAAGTCGAATATGTCTTATGTTCGGGTGTTCGAATGTGATGCGTATTTATATACCCAAGGAAAAATGGGGTAAGCTTGATAGTAAGTCTGAGAAGAACATATTTGTCGGATATAATGAATGAGTCAATGACTATAAACTGTGGAATCCAAGGACAAGGACTATTGTATACAACAGGGATGTTGTCTTCCGTGAATCACAATCCCAAGTTGAAGCTCAGAAAAATGATGAACCCAAGAAAGTTGCAGTGCTTGAAGAATATCCTGATTCGGAAAAAAATTATGATTCTAAAGCTGCAGAAGTGGTTGTTCAAGATATATCAGTTGAGTCTGTTCTATAATCTGATCAAGAGGACTCGATTAATGAAGTTGAAAATGCAGATTCAGATGAAGACACAGATATTGGTAGCATACCAGTTCTCAAAAGATCGACACGAGAAAGAAGAGCACCTCTTAAATACTCACTTAGTGCTTTGAGTTCGTTTCATGCTTTGAGCATCATCGGATAACCTAGTTATGTAAAAGATGCAAAGTCTATGGATGATGCAAATCAGTGTGAGCTTGCTATGGCAGATGAGATGCAGTCACTGGATAAGAATGAAGCTTGCGTAAATTACATAAGGATAGAAAGACAATTAGTTGCAAATGGGTATTCAAGCGAAAGCTGAAATCGGAAGAGTCTATAGAGAAGTACAAGACGAGACTGATAGCTAAAGGGTACTATCAGATTGAGGGAGTCGACTATGATGAGATTTTTTTCTCCCATGACGAAAATGACTTCAATCAGATTTGTTCTATCTCTGGCAGCAACATATAATCTTGAGGTAGAGCAGATGGATGTGAAGACATCATTCCTTCATGGGAACTTGAAGGAAGAGATATATATGAGGCAACCAGAAGGCTTCGAAATTCAAGGTAAAGAGAATCTGATGTGCAAATTGAAGAAGCCATTGTATGAATTGAAGCAGTCGTCAAGGATGTGGTACCAGAAATTTGATACATACATGCTCCAACTCAAATTTGTACGTTCAGATTCTGATCATTGTATTTATGTGAAGAGAGTTGACGATCAATTTGTCATTCTTACACTATATGTGGATGACATGTTACTGATTGAAAACAATATGAAGATAATGAATTCAGTGAAGAATTTGTTGACCAAGAAGTTTGAGATGAAAGACTTGGGGCCGGCGAATTTTATTTTGAGTATGCAGATTAAAAAGGATCGTTAGAAAAGAAAGTCATGGTTAGGATAGGAGAAGTACATAAAAGAAATGTTGAAGAAATTTGACATATTGGATTGCAAGCCAGTTGGTACTCCTATGTCTCTAGGAATCAAACTTTCTGCAGAGCAATGCTTGAAGACGAATGAAGAAGTCGAAAAGATGGACCGGGTACCATATGCAATTACAATGGATAGCTTGATGTATGCCATGGTGTGCACGCGTCCAGATATAACTCAAGCAGTGAGAGTCTTGAGTCGGTATATGTCTAATCCAGGGAGGGAACACTGGAATGCTATTAAGAGAGTTTGCAGGTACTTTCGTGGAACTTCAAATTTTTTTTTGTGCTTTGAAAGTACAGGAAAAGAAAAGAGGCTTGATATTGTAGGCCATATAGATGCTGATTAGGGAGGAGATATTGATAATAAACGGTCCACTAGCGGATATATTTTTACATTATTTGGGGTTGCACTAAGTTGGATAAGTAAGAGACAGTGTGGTAGCACTTTCTTCTACAGAAGCTGAATATATGGCTCTTATTCATGCTGCAAAAGAGGCCATATGACTACGGCGGTTGTGTTTGGAGCTCGAATTTGAGCAAGGTGCCATGGAGATGAGATGTGATAATCAAGGTGCTATTCAGTTAACTAAGAATCCTGTATTTCACTCACGCACAAAGCATATTGACATCCAATATCATTTCATTCGAGAAAAGGTGGAAAAGAAAGAGTTTCAGCTTGAAAAGATTGATACAACAGAGAATAGTTCTGATTTTCTGACTAAAGCAGTTACAGGATTAAGTTTTTTCTCTGTTTTATTCGAATTTTGAACTCGTTTGTGATAGACTATTTATAGCATCTTTTCAGATCTAATCTGTGTGACGGCTGAAAATCTAAAAGGATATAGTGAAATCTCTTTGTATGACGTAGCCCTAATATTAAGGGTGAACTTGAGTAATCTAATTGTTTCTGCAACCTCTTTGCGATCTTCTCTTCTTATTTTCGAATTTTTCCATCGTTGTTTTCATGAATGTTTGGTTGGAGGTATAAAAAAATGTTAAAAGAAGGAAAGAGAGGGAAAAAAAAAGAAGTGATAAGTTTAACCCTACTTGGTTGATTTTACAAAAGAGAGAACAAAAGCTTTCTACTCTCCTTCTTCGTGCCAATTAAGTAAGTTATGTCATCCAAATAAGATCAACTTTTTTAAATTTTCATTACTCCTTTCATTATTTTATTATCATTAGAATAATTTTTCTTTCCATTAAGTAGGTCCATATATGCGTCTAATATAGAGAAAACATAAGTAATAAAAGAATAAAAATCTATAGAGATTTTACGGAAATCAAACTCAAGATCTTCCAAGTAGAAGGGTACATGTACCAAAGTCTAGTGTTGCACCAGAAACAAATTAGGACCGGAAGAGATTAATGATGTCATTTTGCATATAAGCATTGGGATAGACAACAATGAAGGATTCAATGGGATTTTTTTTTTTAAAGAAAAGAGATAATATTATTAACATGCAACATTAACAAAGTTCAGGTATAAAAAATTAGGATTCCCAAAGGAGGGGTGTTCTCTCAAAAGAGATGAGTAGATGATCTTCGATCAAAATTGGCTAATAAATCTGCTTCATAGTTTGCAATGCGATTTATATGCTTACAGACAAAGCTCCCAATCTCTGAGCTGAGGGTCTTGATATAATTGAATATACTATGCAGGCATCAGGGTAGATTTTGAGTTTGATTGATGATGGCAACAGCGGTCGTAGAGTCCGATTCGAGGATGAGACAAGATAATCCTAGTCGGCAGCAATGGAGGAGACTTTGGAGAATTGCCCAAAGTTTAGCTTTTAGCACCGAGCTAAATTTCTGTGGATGAGCCAAACGATAGAGATTAATCAGGGGTTCCAATAGAATCTAAAAAAGTCAATGACCCGAGTGCGCAACCTCATTACATGGTCCATTTTTGTTGGATGTCGATCCGAATTTAAGAGAGATTTTCGGTATAGAATTATTAGTTTCCGACTAATATAAAGTCGGAGAGATGAAGCGATTAACGTTTTATTCTTTGATCATTTGATCAGGACTTCAAGAATTGAACCTCGAATCTTTGAACTCAACTCCGTTAATCACTTGACCAGCCATCGTGGGTTGTTACATGGTCCACTTTAAAAGCTCGATTTACATTGGTTCCGCGTAGTATGGGGCGTCGAGAGCAGCAAAAAATTAATACTCCAATTCTTACTCTATATTTAATTTGCCTCTACATTAATGAATGCCTTCAGTTGATCGCAAGTCGACAGAAGAGAACTGGTGCACTGCGAACTGACATGGAATCCCCAATACAAAAATATAGTCAACTTTTGGGTTGCTGTGCTGCAACTTTCGTAACTGTTAAATTTCAATCTAAACCCCCCCTGGCCCCCTATGTCTCTCTCTCGCTCTCCTCGGATGCTCATTGCAACCAAACTATATATGACCTCTTCAAAGTCAATCTCTCTCTCTCTCTCTCTCTCTCTCTCTGCGCGTTTGTATGTAGAATCTAACTCTATTACCTCGATCAAGATATCTCAACGCTTTTTCCCATCACTTGCTTCTTTGAGGTAAAGCGTCTTTCTTTCAAATAGAGTTGGAATTAATTTGCGGCCGCTGCTGTTGAAAAGGTACTGCTGTCTGCTTTCCTTTTCATGTGTTTCTGAGTGTTCCAATTGATGATAACGTGATATCGCTGTAGAAAAGATTGATAAAATATGTAGCTTGACTATGAGAAACCGTATGGCAAATCAGAAAACTTGAAAATTCAGTGGGATCTTGTTTTGCATGATCTGTGTTGTACAGAAAAAGCAACAAGTTCTTGATATCAGTTAGCCTTTTGAGTTCCTAAACTTCTAATGGGGCATAATAGATATTTTCTCAGATTTGGTGAAATTTTCTTTTGCTTGTTCTTAGTTTGCCAACTACATAGGTCTCCAGTGGAAACCAGTCATGGGAACTAGTCCTCAGAACGTCCGACTTTGTTGCTTTAGTAATTAATCTGAATCGCCTCATAATTAGTTCTTAGCTTGATACAGCATTTAGCACTGCGTTTCTGAAATTTTACTGTGCCTCTGATGATCTTCACAAGATTAATGTGCCATGATTTAGCACTGCATGATGTTTACTAAACATTTAGCACTGTACTCCTGAATTTTTACTGTGCTTGAACTATTGATTTTTTTAGCAGACGTGTTATTCGTCTTTTGATTACTGCTCAACTCTGCATGATGTTTATTCCAGTTCTATCTCTAGCAAAAGAGAAAGAAAAAAAGTAGTGAAGTAAAACAATGTTCGCGCTTGAGCTAATACGTACATCTACCAGTTACTAGTAGGAGTTACAAATTCTGAGAAGGATCAGAAAAATATAGGATCCCCCATTCGTTTGCTGTTGTTGCTACAATCAACATGTGGTTCTTTCTTTTTTTCTTTCGAGCCAAGTGTTTCACATTTTATTAAACAAAATTAATGCATATAGTTTGGCACGCAGGTAGAATCTTTTTCTCCAGTGATGTATGATAAGAACGAGTTGGAAAGGGATGGTTCTTCCAGCGGCGCCCACGAGTCGCAAGTGTCATCAAAATCTGCTGGATACTGGAATGATACTCTAGCAATCTTCCTGCAGCATGCATCAACGTATGGTGTAGCTGCTGGTTACTGCATATCAGCATCCCTCCTGTCTATAATAAACAAATGGGCAGTCATGAAATTCCCATACCCAGGTGCCTTGACAGCGTTGCAGTATCTAACCAGCACCTTCGGAGTGCTGCTGTGTGGATGGCTAAAGATTCTGGAGCACGATCCCCTCACGCTCATCACAATGTGGAAGTTCTTACCAGCTGCAATTATGTTCTACCTCTCCCTCTTCACGAACAGTGAGCTCCTCCTCCATGCAAATGTCGATACGTTCATCGTCTTCCGTTCGGCCGTTCCTTTGTTCGTCGCCGTCGGGGAGACACTGTACCTCAACCAGCCATGGCCTTCTCTCAAGACATGGGGCTCCCTGGGCACCATATTTGGAGGCAGCCTGCTATATGTTCTCACGGATTACCAATTCACTGTCACAGCCTACACCTGGGCCTTGGCTTATCTCGCGAGCATGTCGGTCGACTTCGTCTACATCAAGCACGTCGTCATGACCATAGGGCTGAACACTTGGGGCCTGGTTCTGTACAACAACCTGGAGGCTCTGATGCTCTTTCCTCTGGAGCTGCTTGTAATGGGAGAGCTGAGCAAGATGAAGCATGACATCTCTGACGAGTACGAATGGTACTCCTTCGGCGTGATTCTGCCGGTGGCTCTCTCGTGCTTATTCGGTCTGGCCATCTCCTTCTTCGGGTTCTCTTGCAGGAGGGCGATATCGGCGACCGGCTTCACGGTGCTCGGCATCGTGAACAAGCTGCTTACAGTGGTGATAAATTTGGTGATCTGGGACAAACATGCTACTCTGGTGGGAACGATGGGACTGTTGATCTGCATGTTTGGAGGCGTTCTCTACCAGCAGTCCACCACCAAGCCTAAGACAGCATCAGCAGCAACCACTAATAAGAATCAGAGCAGCGACGAGGAGCAACAGAAGTTGCTGCAACTGCAGAATACTGCTGACATGGATTCAACTTCAACTTCAAGGAGTGTTGTTCTGGATGTTAAGAAATAAGAGTCAGGAGAGGATGGATTGTGTGATGTTGATTCTATTTAATTTGTTACAAATTTTAGTGGTACTTTTTTTTCCCACCATTGAGGAGGGAGCATGAGGATATGGAGAAAAGTATTAGGATGTATGCATAACATGTATCACCCGTTTTTCTAATCTGCTAATTGCTGTGTACCAGCAGTTACAGCATCTTTTGAAGTCAATGGGACCTGAATCATTGGTTCTTTCCAGTAATGAAGTTGTAGTTCATATTTCTTTACACTTAGGATGGGTCCTGGAATCTTGATTTTTTTTTTGTATTATCTCTGTCTTATATTAACGCAATTTGTAGTAGATAAATTTCCATGTCTTATCAGTTTTTTTGCAAATGTTATCTTTTAATGTTTTCAAATATGCCAAGTAAACAAAAAAACATAAAATTTATAGGTGTTTTTTTTTCTTATCTTTCATCCACGTGCGTAAAATCTATAAATACATCTATGGAAGAATGATAGCCAAATTTATAGTTTGAGGATTTATTAGTTAGATTCTTCATTATTTTATTCTATTATTATCCAAATATAAATAACATGTAACTCACAATTTAGGGATATAAACTTTTTAAATTCCAATATTTAAGCCAACCCATTAGTTAGTTGAACACACCCAATCCAACATATATACAATAAACAAACGTCCAAGAAAATAACTTATTTCCAAGTAAAATATCACGGTTGTTGTGGTTGTGCAGTCCCCCATGTCTGTAGCTCCATCAACTTGCTCTCAACCTGTGCCTCCACCTCCACCTTCGCCTCCTACACTACATCACATGTTCCTCCATCTCACTGCTCAGTTCAAGCACCCCCTTCGTATGCGACTTCGTCTACCCCAACACTTGCCTCTGCCAACTCTCCTTCAGATGACATACATAAGACCTACTTATTTCTCTAATGCAAATAACCGTAATTGATCTTTGGGCTGTTATATCTATTATGATTGCCTGGCTGCGACTACCTTGCCTCGTGCCATTTTACTATACATATACAACACCTAAGAAAATATAGAAGAGAATCTATATTTTCTGATAACCTTCACAGGTGGAGAACATGATGAGAAAGAATTTGGATTTCACAATGAATGGCATAAAGAATCAGGACATGAAATCTCAATTATGAAGGAACAGCACTATCACAAGAACACGAGAGCAGAATGAACCACATTAGTTAACGCCAGCCAGCTGCAGATGTCTCTCGCCTAAGAGACGAGACATTGGTCTGATTAAAACGATTCAACAATATGCCTTATAATACAAAATAGAATCACCCATTAAGTACATAGAACGTCCCTTTGGTAATAAAGCTGTTTTGATTAAGCAGCAAGAATACATCAATTCTTTCCATCACCAAAGAGGTAACCGAGGGAAGAACCACCTCCAGGGGCAGCATGCACCTTAGTTGAAGGACGATCCTGCATATCAGGAATCTACCATTAGCTGACTTGAGAAAAACAAGTACTCGTTTTGCCAAAATAGTGTTAAGAGTATGTGGTTATTACATGTTCTATTTAAGTGACCACAACTGAATGGGACCTTAACAAAATGAATCAGCTTGTAATGTACTGCTAGTTTTGCATTGAGCAAATGATGTGACATGTGGAGTGAATAATGTTACATAATATAGAAACACGTATGAATGAAATTGCTGGTAGGTCATCATCAAAGATTAGTGCTCATTCCACTGCTAGAAAGAAATGGGAAATCATACACGCCAATGGAAACAGTTTTATTCCTCGAAGAAATGGCAGACAGATCAGTTCATGATAAAATTGTTGAAGTATGTTCAACTAGACATAAGAAGCCACCACATTCTAGCCTTTGCTTGTTCTCTCTCTCTCTCAAAAAAAAAAAAAAAGGAACATTCTACCCTTTTTCTGTACGTCATGTATGTACTCAGATAACATTTGCACATTTATCTTTGTGAATTCTACGCTGCCACAAATTTCTTTGTCACAGTTAGAAAGAAACCATACTTCATGAATGCTTAGCTACTTTCTGCTGATACATAAGATTCAACATCTCATTTAGCACAAACTATAAGATATAATAAAATATTGAGTTTATCATTTTCTACACTAAGAAAAGATTGATGAGGGATACTTAATTCTTTTTATCATTGATCGAGGCTAATTACAATTTTTTATCTTATGCAATAGTAGAAAAAAAGAATAGCATGGTTTCTTTTTATCTAAGTACACAACAACAACAACAACAAAACCTTATCCCACTAGGTGGGGTCGGCTACATGGATCATACAACGCCATTCCGCTCTATTATTTTGTCTAAGTACACAAAAGAAATATTTTCTTTCCTACAAACTGTGATATGATGCATTGTATGACTTAATTCCCTACTACAACTGAGTGAACGTAGTTGCAGTTGTATGGATGAATGTATCCAAAAAGAGTAAGACTGACAACAATATATCAGCCTACTTTTAAATTAATGTGGAGAAACAAAATATAGCAGTCACAGCGAAAGAAAGCATGAATGTCACTATTACATGACCTTGGCCAATAATGGATTAACGAAGTTCTTGGGAAGATAGAACATTGCAACCTTTGGGTTCTGAACGTAAGAATATACTGATATAGCAAAAAAGAAAAAAAGAAAAAAATGGAAACATTGACATAAGTGAGCAAATGATTTAATCTAGTGATGTCATAGTATCATACTGTGATGAAGTTGCCACTATTCTGTCCGTCTGCTCGATAGTAGTTGTTTGCTTGGCTCCCCTGGATACCTGCTGGGATCTGCTTGGTTACATCAACAGGTTCTGGAGGAGCTGGCTTCTCCGCCGGTGGTGCAGTTTTGGCAGCAGGTTTGGGAGCTTCACCTCCACCAAAAAGGTACCCCAGAGAGCTTTCCCCTCCTCCGCTGCTTACTCCACGGCCCATTTAGATTCCAAGTTATGATACTCTGGGGCCCTTTGAGAAGACAAAATATGAGCGATCTGAACTTTCTATTTAAGATGCTCATAAGAGTAATTGAAAAGCCATCAGATATTAATCATCAGGTGCATGCAGCAAATTCTTAGTTTCATAAATAAGTTCTGTTAATTGTTGGAATAGCATCAAAATCATGAACAAACATGTGCTTAAGCATGCATGAGAAGAACCATCAGTTCTGAAATTGCGGTCTTATGGTTGCTTAAAGAAACAGATTTTTTGGTACTCAAATTCAATTAAACGTTTCCTTCATGACAAAAGAATAAGTGAAAACATCATGTGCAAACACTGGAAGCCATTAACGATTTTCTCGAGTGTAATAAAGGCACAATTAAGTCTTTCATATCTGAACAAGTTGCACAATGAGCCAAGTAAAGAAGAGGAAGCCAGAAATCAGAATGTCAAAGGGATACATAAACCAAAATCTACGGAACAAATACTCAGACAAGCTCCTTCCTTTTTTTTCAGTCATGTTTTCTGGTGATAACTTCACTGCTCAAGGCTTCAAGAATACTAGCCATCATATGGATAACGCAGGAAAGAACTCCACTATGGATAAGCTGCAGACTGGTTCGGAAATCCTACGATGAATTTGTTCAACTACTTTCGCAAGAAGATCAGAAAAATTACAGTCAGCTGCTAGGTTCACATGCCAAAACGCGTTCTTGAAAACAGACACACCGCTATCCACACGAGATCGGAAGCATATGACACCAGAGGGCAAGAGTGTGTCAAAATTTCGAAATCGACAGAACAAATACATCGATTTCGGACCCAAAAAAGTGAGATCTAACAACAACGCGGATTTAAGTGAGAGGAGGAAAAAACGAAAGCATTAGAGGAATGCACGATTGCAGCATCGATCTGCGTCTATGGTTTCGTACCTCGTCGGAGATTCGGGTGAATCGGATCGGAGCCTGCGAGTGAGAGATCGCAGAGAGGTCGGTGGGGAAGACAGTGGGAGAGAGGGGAAAGAGAGCAGTGAGTTTAAAAGGCTGGAATTATTATTATTATTATTATTATTATTATTATTATTATTATTTATCTTTTAGTAGTCGATCGTGGAAAGAGGTCCGACTATTTAATCCGCACCACGCTATTAAATGTACTGATCAGTTAAATAGTCGGTTTATCATAGAGTTTCACTAATTTAATAAAATTATCCTAATTGCGTACTAATAATGACAAATAAAACTCGTAATAAAAATTTTAGCTCGCAATGACACTTCACCCAACCCAAGGATATTATTTTCTTTGTTTACTTTGCAAAATAACTATCAATTCGCTTGAAGAGATGTTTAACATTCATTCACTAATTAGTCAATCTGATCGCAAATAATTAAATGTCATAATTTAATTGTATCATTTATTCTAAAGATACATTAAATTATATATATATATATATCATAGTAATCACTTCTACCCTTTATTAACATTTTAAGGAACCTAATGGCGAATTGGCAGGTATTTTGCAAAGTAAACAAAGAAATAATAATAATAATAATAATAATAATAATAATAATAATAATATAGGGTGTATATTAGGTAGGTACCATATGAAAGATGAGTTGAAGTTTGTACATAATTTTGCCTTTTTAAAAAATATTTAAAAATTTAAAGAGAAAATGTGAGGCTAACTGAAAATGCAATTGTCTAGATCAGGTTGGTGAGTGGGGCAAAGGCCTCACATAACAAAATAAAGCATGTTACAATACCTCGAATTATAAGAATGCTTTTTTATATTATTCATGTGGTTAAACTTTTTCAAGGTGAAATTTCCCTTTCAAGCAAACTAAGGAACCTATTTGACATAATACAATAAGATATCTCACATAACAAAATGAGTAGTTGCGCTTTTGCTTCTTCTTACTAAAAAAAATGTGAAAGATGATAAATAAAAGGGGAAAAAAAGAAAATAAAATGTCGAATATGAAAAATAAAAGGACAAGAAAAAAAAAACACAAACATATGTAACAAAAGTCTTGGGCGTTACGTTAGGCTCCAACTCAAATCAGCAATTGCATCAAATAAATTAAAGGATTTCTTGTTTCCACAGGGAATCTTTTTGGGCAACAATATCCTTTAATCCATAAATATTTTTTCTCTCGCACACTATTTTTATCATATTAAATCTGCGTCTTTTTTTTTTCTTAATGTGTTTCCTTCGTTTTGTTTTAATTATTCGATCGATTTGTCCACGTTATATTCCCGATAAAAATAAAATATATATAACATAACAACACTTAAAGCAGCAAATTCTGATACATATTTAAAAAATTGAAAGAAGAAAACATAACTATAGTATAATGTAATGACATGCAACTTATCTACGATTAAAAGCAACATAAAACTTACCGTGTTCAATATATTTCCTTACTAGTATCAATATCTTTCGACATATTCAAAGCTCATCATGACAGATATGGTACTTGACATCAAGAAAATAAATAAATAAATTAGGCGTTTTGATTCTAATGCACAATATTATTCATGTGCTTCAACTTGTATTACGCTTAATTTCCGTCGATTAAGCAGGAAAAGCCTGCGGATTTATACAGAAAGATGTCATAAATATCATGGGACTTTCCGAACTGTGTGCAATAGGGAAAACCTGCACAGCTTTGTTTCTGGGATTAAAACTTGTCTGTACAAAATGGCTCAACATCAATGAAAGATTTCAGATTGGCAGACACTGGCCAGAATAACCATGGCTGAAGAATGGAAGTTAAGCAACTACACTACAGATGCATGTGGTCGGATACAAGGAAGAACACAACATGTTGAATAAGCTCAACTATTATGAAAAAGAATGTCTCCATTATTGACAGAGAAGTGCCTGGATCAGCTGCACCGGGAAGGAATGTCACAGGAGGATGCCTACTTACAACAGTGGGCTAGCACTTGGCCGCAGCTTGATGGCGTCAAACTCATGTATGTGCCACTCATCAGACGTGAAGGGATGGGAGTCTGGATATCTCCACCAAGAGCTTGTGTAGAGCTTGGGGCTTTGAGAAGAATGGGGAATGATCAGAACCCTTGAGCCTGAAAATCTTTTCAGGTGGATTGGCCGTGCACATGCTCTGCTGTAGGAGGAGAGGCATAGCGTTGTCCTCGCTGGTTTCTATGTAATATCTTCTAACGGACCCGTAGTTTTTGTCGGTAATTGACAGTTTCTCCAACAATGGTGCAAATGGAGTGGACCTCAAAGAAACCAGGGCCAATGCGACATCCTTCGGATGAAACGATGAAAGAGTGAATAGAAGCAATCTTTTAGGCTGAATTGGAAGAACATTAATACTTGAAGCAAGAAAAGAGCAATACCTTGGTAGGACTTTGATTAAATAGGATATCCTTTACAAGGGATCTATCCAGGTTGATAGCTGTTGGAGGGCAGTCCTTTCCATTAGCATAAACAAAAGTCTGAGCCTGTTGCATCAAATCATTCGCACCAACCTACAACAGAGGAATTACGATCATAAATGGCACTCCCATTTTCTGAACAAAAGGAGTAAGGAGAAAAATGAAAGATGAGTCGCATCAAATCGTTAACACACTCCATTCTGACTAAGATTGTCATAAACAATTTGCTCTCGTTCTTTTGTTTCAGACATGTTTTTCACTTTTGGCATTAATTGAAATGACCAACAATGTTCCTCGAATGCTACAACAGAATATTAAGTACATGAAAGAAGACAAAAAGTGCATCTCCTGCTATCATTTCAGAAAAGTACTGAAAGGTTTATCAATACATCATTTGTTTTGTTTGGTTAAAGACGTACGACAAGGACAAGAAAATACCTCCTTTGAGAGCACATCAAGAATATTCTGGCCATCAGTTAACATGATGGCACAGAGGAAAATTGCTTTAACTATTTTACTGGGAAATGTCTCCATTGCGTATGATACACAAGCACCGCCGAAAGCATGACCCACTAAGATCACCTGTAGAAATTGTAAAGACAGAAACCTAGTTAGAATTTTAGTGATGTATTTCTGATGAATAGTGTTAGAACAGCCATCATAGTACATCATTTGAAATTGCTGCACCAAAGCAGTCATCCCAATATTTTTGTTTAGATACTAAACTGTAAGCAAAAGTTATAGGCCACACAACCCACTAATTGGATAAATAACAAATAACGTTTGACTACAACTGCTTCAAACAGAAACGAACCTTAGATGTAATATTCTTCAATCTGATATATTAAACAGCTGAATTGTCAGCATGAATCTTAAGGAAAGCATGAAATATCTGATGTCTGAATGTTACATGCCAGAGACATATGACATTTCATTTTGGAGAGAAGTGTCATGTGTAAAATTTATTCAAGTAGTAGAACGTTCATTCATTTAATTTTATAGGAGATGTGCAACCAGAATGCTAATGGAAAGAGAACAATATGCCTTGAACTATTGAACACTTGAGAAACCCCTTCCTTGTATAATATGAAATGGTTTCACAGGTTGAAAGTATAACTTGTGCGAGTTTTAAGTCTAATGCTTGTTTCTAATGCAAGGTTGAAAGTTTTAACTCCGTCTATGCTTTATAGCCGGTTCCAAACTCGGATAAAGGAGGAGGATTGTGTTAGGCCCCGACAGCCAACGTAAAACCCTGTCGAATCTTATGAACATGGATCAACGAATATAATTACTAATAAAGCGGAATGGCGTCGTATGATCCATGTAGCCGACCCCACCTAGTGGAATAAGGCTTTGTTGTTGTTGTTGCTTGTTTCTAATGCAAAGTAGTCAGATAGAGCAATGGAAAGATAAGGTAAAGATCAGACCTTTTCCCCGTCTCCAAGTGTCTCAAGAAAACTAGTAAGCGGCTTTGCATATTCTGAAAGACTTCTAATGGAGTTTGTATCAGAGGAGTTAATTCCAGATCCGGCTAAGTCTATAGCAGTGACTTTAAATCCGCTGTCCTCTAAGAGTGCAATGGTTTTGTACCAACACCAAGCACCAAATCCACTTCCATGAACAAGAATAAAGTGGTTTGTCTCCAAACTGTGGATATTTAGGTCCTGTTTGGCAAGAAAGAAAATAAGATCTTAGAATGCGAAACAAGTATTCTACAAAACAGATGCGGACAGCTTGATGCTCCTATTCACTTGTAACATGCCAATTTCTTTTGACAATTATCATTATATTGTTGAGTGGTTGAGTCAGAGCTTTCATGATGATAAAGTAAATAAGTCACATTTGTCAAGTCCTTGGACTTGTTAATTAAAAGAGTTCGTTACAACTGCTCCGACAAACTTAGTACTTTATTTTGTAATGTTACAAATTTGAAAACTAAGTAAAAAATTTTAGGCTCATTCCATATATAATTATTTTTTTATCAATTCGACAACGATAAATGTTATAAAAAAGGAAAAAAATTGATCAGTATGTCTGTCCTACAGTATAATCAAATAAGGTGTTCATGAATAGCAACTTTAAATTTATGTTTCAGTGCAGAATCAGCATTAGTTTGATTAACTTCATTATACAGAGTGAACGAAATTTTTTTAGGGGAGTGAAGGAACTTTTTGACTTGTCACCAACAGAAGCTTGGCGAACAGAAACAACAGAAACAACACAGTAAACAAAGAATTCATGTCATGGACATAACGTGTGTGTGAAACTGTCGTGTTGGATGCGGAGGAGAGAAGAAGAGTTGGGCGACATGTAGATGGACGTATCTGACCAAGAAGAATTGAGACAATGGTGATTAAAATATTCTTTGTGTACATTTGACCGAGTCCAAAGGAAAAAAAAAGTAATCTTCCACCACAAACAAAACTAAGGAATTTCAGCACAAGGATGTTTCGGATAGTCAATGTTGTTCGAATCGGTAGCTGCAATATGAACCCAGGTTGCCATATTTGAATAAACTTCAGCATCAATCTCAGGAGCGATGCAACCAAGACATGAGGAAAAGAGTAGCAAATGAAGGCATAGAGAACAGGTCAATATTCAACAGCCACAAGCAAATGCAAGAAGTCAAAACAAAATTCTGTCAACAAAAAAAAAGAGAGTTCAGAAATGTTTTAGTAGCGGTAAATACTGAGAACGTTAACTAATAGAGAGCAGGAAGTGATGGTAAGAAAGCGAAGGGAAATTAAAAAGTTTCCTCTGCGCAGAGAAATATGAAATTTTGATGAACACACGGATGACACGATAAAACCCCAAGAAATTATCTCAAGTTTGAACAGGGGCATACGCAGTTAATCGACGAAACAACAATCTCTTCCATCTGACCTGATTGAGGAGCTGTTGCGGCTGCACAATCGGATCAGCGAGCGACGGTGGCCGCGTGCTGGAGCTCCGGGGCAGCCCCTGTTGCTTCTTCTGGCCGCCGGGCTGCCTTACGGACTTGGAGCGGTCGAAAGGGATCGGAACCGGGACAGCGTCCGCGCCGACACCGTTCCGCTGCATGAGGAGCGCGGCGGCCGCCAGGGCCTGCTCGTCGGTCAGCACGTCCTTGCTCCCGGGCCTCCCCTTGCTCCGCTGCCCGTTCGATCCCAGGCGCAGAGCCTCGATCGCGGCGGCGGCCGAGATGGAGGGCCGGTCCGATTCATGGCTCCGGAGGCTCGGCTTCGACCCAGGGCTCGCCTCACGGACGTCGGAGAAGCAAGTTAGCAGACCGCCCATTGTCTCAGCACATGAGACGAAGGGGGACAACAAAATCTAGCGTTTCCGAGACAAAAGTTAGAGTTGGGCGACAGGAATCGAGGATAAATGGAATTCTCAGGGGAACTTGCCGCCCTCGCCGGAGAAGAAGTAAGAGAGAAGGAACGCCGGCGGTTGGCGGCAAGGAGGAACCGAGGAAGCCAACAAACGTCGAAGCACGCGAAACGGGACGACGATAACTCGCACTGGACAATAAAATTAAAAACGCTCTCCTTTTTGGGTTACTACTACTACGTCTCGCTAGTAATCGACCGCATAGATCTTTTTCTATGCGTCATTCCATCCGACCGTCTAGATTGGCGAAAAGGCATCATACGGACGGTAAATATCGCGGTCCTTTAGAATATTCACATATGCGGTCGTCCGTATATTTCATCTCCGTGTTCCGCCGTCATAGCGGGACCCGTAGACACGAAGTCGAGAAAATAAGCTTAGAGGGACGTCGTTGACTCGAACTCGCGCGGAGACCCACACCTTTTTCACTGTCGGGACCCGCACGCGGTTGGGAGGGCGGTCCCCATCGCGCGTCAATTGGCGGGTGCCCGAAAGATTATGCTCGACCGGGTGGATCACGACGGTCACAGGCAAGATCTAAGCGAGAGACTTTTTGTCGGGTATATATTAAATAGACATCAGACGGATTAAAATACGAGAAGAGTATATATTATTAATTTTTTTTTAAAAAAAGAATGGTAAAATATTAATAATTATTACTGTTAATTAAAATAGTAAAAAAAACTAAAAATAGTTGTAGTATTAGTTCGTAAATTTTATGATTTAAATAATGATCCCAATTAATAGTCACAATTAATTAGTCATTTATTGCGCCTACAAACAACCAAATTAAATTAATTAGGTGACGTTGTTAAATTAACGTACTGCGATTGCATTGCATGCTATATCTCTGCAAGTAAACAAAAGCGAAAAAAGAGATATACCGAATAATAAAAAAGGCAAAAGATAGTTTTGCTACTTTCCATAATTCCAGCATTGTGATTTAGCGTTGCATCCACTGGAAGATTCATTGTTATTTGATAATTAAAACTTAGTTTCTCGCAAAGAATGCAAGCATTTTTTTTTAAAAGGTTTGATTTCTCTTCTATCAAGATTTAAATACTTATCAATTGAACTATGTTATCCCATAATGCGGCACAAAACCACTTAACTTAAAAACTTAAGTTAGAGTACCATGCTCCCATTTTGATAGTCATTAGATCTGAATCCAACAGCTGAAATCGCGCGTGATTTTTCAATCATTGGCTTTACGTGGTGTAGATATGTTTTTCCTCACTTTCCTCACCGTCTTCTCTCTCTTCGCATGTCGTCTGACTCACCGTCCGTCCTCCGATTTAAACCATAACTATCACCGTGAGCTAAGTGCTACACCGTGAGGGTGAGATCCACCTCTAGAATGCGTATGGGCTATGTCTGGAAGTCATCTATTGCTTTCTGATATGATAAGATAAGATGGATCAAAATATCGTACGAGCTAAGTATCGTGCGAACTAAGTACTACATCATGAGGATGGAAGCCACTGCTAGAATTCATATGGGCCAACTCTGAAAGTCATCTATCGACTATACAAACTAGTCAGTTGATGATCTGTGCATTCATATGAGAGTGTTGCATTTGCATTCATCTATTTGATATGATTTGAATAATATTGATTGCAATTGGAGTGTGATAATTTTGATTAGAAAATTGTATATATTATTTTCAAATATATGAAAACACTGATTATGATATTATAATTATTTTATATCTTTGCATGTATATCCGAATTGATTAGATGATAATACATAACTTATGAGTTATCAACTTATTGAATTATTTTAGCTCATTATGTTGTTTGCAATATTTTTCAGATCAATATAGTTGTTTAGTGACCATGGAAGATGATAGTATATGTTCTATAACTAAGCTTGGTGGTAAGATATCGATAATGATTGTGTCTCTTATATTCTTTTGTTAGAATATCGAGAGAATTAATTATGTATATTCTGTATACGAAATGTTATATACCTTGTAAAGAAGGATGAATAATTTATAATGTCAAACTTAAGTTGTATTGTTTTACCTTGAAATGATCATCATAAGTTATGTAATTTGTTTAATGATATACTTTTATAATTATGTTATAAAAAATTTTCATCACGTTTTCGCAATATTTGGCAACTCTATTTTTATTATTCGTAATGAGTCGCGAGCTCTGATTTAAATCACGGCCACACATCGAGCCAACGACGCTCGAGAAGCCCCTCATCGGACGCTCGAGTCGAGCCCCTCGCCTATGTCGACGCTAGAGAAGTCATTGACACCGCCGAGCACGCTCCGATATCACTCGAGAAGTCCCTTCGCAGGTTGTCGGGCGCACTTCGATCTCTCTCGAGAAGTCCCTTCGCGAGTTGCCACCGACGCCGATGCTCGAGAAGCCCCTCGCTAACGCTCGCGCGGCATATGCCGCCGGGCGCACTACGATATCACTCGAGAAGCTCTCGCCGTTGCGGGCGCTTCGATCTCACTTGCCGCACACCGCCGATTCCGCTTCGACCTCGCGACCCTTTGTCGGCGTCGCCTCGCGACCACTCGTCGTCGCCGCCCTAAAAATCATTGCGACTGTCACCAGAGAATTATAGCCGGATCAAATATCAATCGTCGGATCGTGAATCGAAGGCTCTCCATATGCCCACGGCCTTTTATTCACGATCCGACGGCTGATATAATGGGAGCATTAATGTGGTCGCAACTAGCACCCCATTAAACCCTTTTGTCTTATGTTACCCAAAAATCCAAATCGATTAATTTAGTTCCAGTTAAACATTGAGATACAAAGTTGATCAGGCTTTGCATGAATTTATTTAAGGTAGATATGACATATGTAACTGTAATTTGACATAATTTTCGTTGAACTAATTGTTATACATATATTTTTTTCGAGTATCCATCAATATTTAAGAACTAATTTCATCTTATATTTTCCAATCATTGCACATTCCGAGGAAACAACCCCCAACCACCGACAATAATATTTTGTGGGCGACCGGTTCATGGGAATATAAATTGAGTGGGTTCGGTTTGCAATGTCGGCACGCGTAGAATTAAATCAACATTGAGGCTATTAATTTGAAGAAGATTTTAAATCCCACTACAAGACCAATATGGACTTCTTACCTTGATATTAAATATTTTATTAGGAGATGCTTGGAAGGAGTATCAATATTTTATTATTTTTTGTCATTCAATTTTTTTTTAAAAAAAATTGACATGTATGGATGAGAAGTGAATAATGTAAAATTAGTAATGAAATAAAGCATAATTAAAAATAATTATTCATGTTTTCAAGATGAATAATTGCTCTTCCCTTGTTAAGTTTTTCGTGTACAATAATTAATTCTACTCATTTTTTTAAAACTTGTTTAGAGATTAAAGCATTTGTTCTTATGTTATTCTTCTTCCAAACATCCCAATAATATAGTATAGTGTGCATCCTTTTTTTTCTGTACAATTCATTGACTTCTTTCCAATAGTTAAAATTAGAAACAGATTGATTGATTTCTAAGGTGAATTTCAATGGATAAATAAGATGAGGAGCACCTCATTAAATATAGTTTATTAAATTTAAAGTCGACGTATAATTTGGACGATGTGAATAGGTTTTGAGAAGTTAATGATGGTGTAAAAGAGCTTTGCTTATGTCTATAGTGAAATATGATCATTTTGATTGTATGGCTTATTATGTTTAATTTATTAATTGTTTTGAACTTAAGTGTAAGCAAATCTGATGATGGATTTTACACAGTGTAGAAAAAATATATCAACGTTTTAAACTTTTCTTCATTTATTTATTTGTTTAATGATAAGTCAATATTTGAAGATGAGAAGTCACAAATTAATCAGAATTAAGGAAAACAATATGAAATTTAGCAATAGGATTAATTAACAAACCATCCCATTTGTCCTCTTTATTGCATTACCATTTTTGTTATTTTTTTATTTTACCTTTTATTATAATTTGGAAAAGAAATTTTAAAAATATGTTTGAGAGAAGAAAAATTAGGGTGAAAGTGTTGCAGGTCATATGATTTTATTTTTTTTAAAATGTAAAAGATTACCAAATAGTTTATTATTTTTAAAATAAAAATACCGTCAATTTTTTTCTGAAAAGTTCGTCCATAGTACTACATTTGAATTATTTTCAACTTTTGAAAATATTAGATAATATATTATTCTACAAGTTCACATCAATCAAATCTCACTTAAAAAGGAAATATAAATGCAGATGACATTACTATATATATCTATTTTTTTCCCAATTGCCATTACAGCATTCGGAGCCGTCGGATAAAAATTCAAATTCTTTATCATCCGATTAATTTGTATCGTCCTACGTCATATACTTGACTATAATAGATGACACTTCCAATCGAACTCGAGATCTCCTGCTTACCACTTGCTTATTTTTCATAGTTCTATAGAACTTGGAAAGCAATTGTGCAAACACCAAAAATTTTCAATGAGTATGATACTGGCAATTGATAATATTCAGGCAAATTGTGATGAGACAACCCACAATTTTTCTTCACATCCGCAGAGACTTGGATGATGACACAACAAACAAAGAGAGATCATGGTACACATGATATTGCACATGGTTACTCAGTCAGATCCACTGCATTTCTACCTTATAGATCCTTTCAATCTGGTTCAGTCTCATGTAGAACCAAGTCCTACTGCAAGAGTGAAACTATATACGCAGTACTGGTTTCATATATGATTGCATTAAATTAAGACCTCGGATCAAATGCTTATCTTTCTTTTTTAATCACATGATGACTGTGAAGAAGATAAATTGTATTCTTGTGTTCCAACTTCCAAAGCCTCCGGGCATGAAAAAGAAGCAGCAAAAAGAGCAACTCCTTCCTCAAGTTAATTTCATCGTGTTCCTAAGATTTGGAGGGCCATAAAGGCAGTTTCTTTTTCTTCTTTACTGTGCAACTTGCCTTATTGAATAGGTTTCCCTGATCAAGGGGGCAAACAAACAGGTTTGCTCCCATTGCATGAGTACCAGTACACACTGCACGTTCTTTGAATGCTCATCACATGAACACATCGCAAAGGAACTCAAAAAGAGCTGTTCTTCCACTTGTTTCGTGAAGATGAAGCATCCAAGAAGCAGGTGTGAGGATCAAATGAATCACTGCCAGGTTGTGCATCTTGTGGCTTTAATAGTTTTCGCAGATTCCTTCTTTCTCCCGTCACACCAAGGGAAGCAGGTGGCCAACAAGTGGCCTGAGGACTCCAAAGAGTTTAAAATGGTTTCGGTCCCTTCCCTTTAGTAATTGTTCTTCCATTCTTTACAGCCGAAAGCTCATGGTGCCCTCTTTTGGGCATGGGATGACTGAGAGGCAGATCTCTGTGTCACAGGCAGCTTTCCTTTTCACGATGCACGCTTGCAGGAGCTAAAAATCCAAGTGTTATAATAAGATGCACTTGCAGAAAAGCTCGTCCTCTTGCTAAAGCATCAACATTATTCTGATCCTGTGTTCCGGTTGTTGGTTAATTGATCAGTCCAGTGGTGAGATATAGAGATGAGGGATATGATGCACGTGTGCCTGTTTCATCAGGTTTTGTTTATGCAGCAGGAATTTATTTATTCATTGCCATCATCTTATCAGATTGCTCAGTCAGCAGCAATCTTACTTGTTTAAGTGGCAAAGGCTTAGCATTTGTTTATAGCTTCTTTTTTTCGCTGTAAAGTGCTCTGGGTATTGGGAGAAGTCATCAAGCGGTATGCAGAGCAAAGTTTACCCAAGTTGGTTTTGACAATAGAAACGGCTGGTTTCCATGATTTGATGTATCTGTTTGGATAAAGCTATAAAAAAAATGAGAAATGTGTTTGGATAGAAGTAGAAGTTGGAATAGAAATTAAGAAAGACGTTAGGATGAGGGTAAAAAAAAATCTTTTTGGTGAAAGAGAAAAAAAATTAGGGTAAAGCAAATAAAATCTACTTAAATTTACGACTGCAGGAATCAAATTCGGAGTTATCAACTCACTTGGATCCTAATATATAATCAACCAAACTTGATTGAGAGCATTTGACACAAGATGACAAGGGCATAAATGCAGTTGTAGATAGCATGATGTGACCCATGTTGACATAATTGAATTTACTTCAAGAAGGCAAGACAATCTCTGAAAACATATCATATAATGTAAAAAACACGGGTATGAATACAATTGCCATCAAAGGATTGAGGCAAAATTCAGAGAAGGAATCTGAAATTTACTATAATATGCATGAAGAGTGTTTGATTACTATAGCCGTGTCATGTTGCCAATTGTTTAGGTTCAAAGTCATAATAAAACATGATGCCTTAAATATCAAAATTACTCTCTATGGACACAATCAAAGAAGGCATTGGCATTTCTGCAGGTTCTGCAACTACCTGTTATCCTGGCACAGAAAAGGGCAAAGTAGTCCTGAGGATCATTTATGTATGTCAAGACAGTCTAGTTAGTATTAGTATTCAGTTTCCAAAAATTGATATTTTGCAGTTTTCATTGAAGAGATTTTTTATTCACTTTTTTTTTGAGGAGATTTTTTATTCAATTTGCTTACACAACATATTCATGGTTGAAACATGCAAACATATATGCCATCACAAAGGTTGAATGCGTTCAAATCAAGTTCTTTTGTATCAACCAAGACTTGTATCATCAACCAGTATTAACAGAACATTGCAAGAAAAATGCTTCTTCCATATGCATAACTACTACTATATACAAACAGACATGACGAAATGAAACTTGTTCCAACACTAAATTCATTTCTTTAATTTGATAATTCAGGTAATGGGATTATTCCTTATGGTATCATCATATGTAAGCAACTCAATAAAACAGAAGTTACTCAGTGCTCATGTCACTTCTACTTAATGTCTGTATTATAGCTTCCAGAAGTTTGATATCCTTGTCCCTCTTTGCAATTTCCTCTTGTTTGGAGCACAACTCTTCCATGTGTAACTTGAATACCTCTGCAAGAAAAGAGTAGGAAACCATCGATCATTTTAGGGTCTTTATATGATAAAGCGTCAGGCCATTGTTCAAGCCATAATAATGTTCAGTAACTTGTAAGAGGATACTAACATTATCACCCTAACTGACAGATGAAATTAAGAATATAATAAAAGATATGTACTTGTGGTATTTTCAAGCTCCCTCGTGACTTCTTGCGCACGCAATTCAGCGGCCCTCTGGCCTGCCTCAGCTTGTCGTTTCTCAGTACGTGCTCGGGCTGCTGCAGCAATAGCAGCATCAAGCTCTCGCTCCAAAGCCTCTACCCTCTGCTGAAGAGCCTAGACAGGAAAAAAACATCAGTAAAAGTAATATACGAAAGAAAGGAAAGTCCAACGAAATCTTGTTACTAAATTGTGCTCGTAAGTATCTAGGTCGTACAATGGTTATGAGTTACATCAATTGAACAGAAGAGCTCAACTCTAACGATGACATCGGATTCCTAACTGGCCGAACACCCTTGGTCTGCAGATTGCCAACTCAGTTGCGAAAGGGACATCATAGCAAAAAAGGAACTTTTTTTTCTCCTAAAAAAAGAAGGAACTTTTTTTCAATTAAAAAAATGAACTGTGGTGTGATACTTATGCATACCTATCACGAGTATAATACAGGGTGTATATTCCCCTCAAAAAAAAAAAAATACAGGGTGTATATTGGTTAGCAAAATGCTCAATCCCGAGACAGGCATAATTTGGCCTTCACCATGTACATTGGGAGAATTTTTTGTTCAACAACATCAGCAGAGCACCTCCCTTTGTCGCCTATTAGTTCCACACACATTTTTTTTTGGTAAAACAGATTGCACAAGAAGCGTGATAAAATAAAAAGATAACTTGCAGAGGCATAACATGAGTAAAGTAGCCCCCAACCAAATTGCTAACTATTACATTCCTTCTGCATTATTCTTGTATTTCCCGCACTCTGGAAACTTTTGGACCTGTGGTGATGCTTGTAGAAAATCATACAGACCTAGTATTTGGTCTCATATACACAATTGAGATTCTACAAAGAAACTTTGCAACTTACAAAGGAAAAAAAAAAAAAAAATTTCGTAGATGGAAACTTAAAAATGGAGCAACAGTTACCCCCTTCTCCCCACCCAAACAACCTCTAACATGGAAAGACGTCAAATTTTGGATAACACTTCATTTTTTTTGAAAGCTTCTGATAACATCTTGAAAGATAGTTTTTCATAATATGAGTATTGACGGGAAAAGGAAAGTCTTGACCAAGCTTGTGAACATCACAAACTAACTCGATCTCATACAAGTAAAGAGTTTACGTATGTAAAACAAATTAAAATGTTACGAACTTGGAAGTAGAGTAAAATCAGTTGAAATCTCAAACTTTTTTCTTTTGAGAAAGGAAAGGATGACAACCAAAAGTTGAAGTTGTCATCCAGGTATATACCTCCCAGGGCGGCCTTGGGGTTCGCTATTTCCGTTGCGCCAATCAGGCTCTCGTTGCCCTGTGGCTTAGGCAGATCATGGGGCAGAGGACAGTCCTGGAGTCTTTGGCATACGGTCTTCTACACCTGCTTGGGCGCGATCTCTCATGGGATTCGATAACTGTCCTGCCCCGTGGGGCATCATCCTTCTGCAGGGAGTCACAGCTCTGGCCCCTCGAGAGCGGTCCCTCATGGTTCCTTCCCTCGGTGCCGGGGAGGACTTTCCTTCTCGCAGCATGAGTGGTCCCCCCGAGGCTCGTTGTTAGTGGAATTCCCTCGCTTGTCACCCGAGGCGACAGTGGTGGAGACTTGGGTCGAGGCTAGTGGCCTTGGGTCCGGCTCATGGTCTCCTCTTTTCAGCCCACACCTCTCATATCGGCGCTTCGCGGAGTTCCTGACACTTCATCAGCGGGTAGTCACCCTTCGTCCGAACCACTCGAGGTCAGACGGATGGGTATGGCTATCGGAGTCATTCTCGGCACGCAGCCTCTACATCCACATTCTTCCCGCCCTCACCTTACCAGAGGATTTCAGGACTGATTGCAGACTCATTCATCTGGATTCCGCTGAAACTCAAAATCTTTGCTTGACTTATGCAGCATGGTTCACTTCTCACTAGGAGATACACACAATGACACATCCTGCGTCCGCAGCAGACGAGCATTGTGAATTTGCTTTCATCTGGTTCGGAGACGGTGTGGCGGTGGTGTGGCGCGTCAAGACAGAGTTGGAGAGTGCCACTGACGACCTTTTTGGCCGATGCATGGGCCACCTAGCACAAACGGATTATTTTTTGTGAGGAGAGATGTCAGCCTAAGCAATGAATGGGGTCTTGGTTAGCTGAGACACATTTCATCTTATTGGGCTCTCTTTCTAAGAGCTTACACTTGTATATTCGTCCCACAGTTATATATATAGATGGATGACAACCACAACCCTTGTGGTCATCCTTTTCCTTCTCTCTCTCTCTATATATATATGTATCTGTGAATAGAAACATCATGTACAAGTGTAGAAAGAGAGGGGTGCACAAGCACAACAACTATCCAAAACCCCACTCCTGAAGAAGAAAGGAAGCGTGAAATACAATACTCTCAACTATGCTATGCTCCCCACAAAAAATGATCCGATTACACTGGAGCCAAATGGCCCATGTACTGGCCAAAAAAGACGCCAACAATGCTCTCCACCTCTACCTCTATCTAGCCAGATCATGGAGCCAATGCCAAAATGTCTTTGCCACAGAAGGGGACTTATCTAGTAAAGTTGGTGAAATCGTTTGAGTCTACCAAGTTATTTAGTGAAATTGTTTTTACATATGTACCTTTCTTTCTCTTAATAGGTTAGAGGTAATGGTCCCATTTAATTGATAAAAAAATCAATTCCTCTGTTTGACACAATTTTTTTTGTTGCTGGCATATCTTACTCATTTTCCAACTACTTTTTTGTTATTTATATTTCATGTAGCCACGTTCAAATGTTTTTTTCCATTTTTTATTTTCCTCATTCTTAATATTTATAAAATAAAAATAAAATGGGAGGCTTTAGTTTGAAATTGGTATGTGACAAATATATTGATTATGGATGAAGGCCACATTGAGCTTTTATGAATTTAAATGTTAAAAAAATAATATATAAGTTTACAACCATTTGGGCTTTATGATAATTATATTCTTTGAAGAACTTTTTTCCAAGAAAAAAATTCTTTGAAGGACTTTGTGGAACTTTAATTGCTTGTTTAAATTGTTGGTGTTGATTTTTTTTTTTTTTTTTTTTGTTGTACTCTAACTCCGCCTATGTTTTATAGCCGGTCCCAAGCCCGGATAAAGGAGGAGGGTTGTGTTAGGCCCCGACAGCCAGCGTAAAAACCTGTCGAATCTCATGAACATGGATCAACGAATGGCGTCGTATGATCCATGTAGCCGACCCCACCTAGTGGGATAAGGCTTTGTTGTTGTTGTTGTTGTTGTTGATTTTATTGTACTCTCATTTTCAAAGAATATATATTGATAATGATTAGTAGGTATGCATATTATTTATAATAAGACATTTAGTACATGAACTCTACGATTTTATGAGGGCTTCAGCAAGATTATTTAAACTCTCGAACTCCACAAGTTTGTTCCCAACAAGTATATAGATGGAGTTACATCTTCAAGAACACCTACAACAAGGAAGTCCAAGTGAACAAAAGTAAAGTAAACACTGTCTGTTTCTCTATCCTTAAAACAAAATTACCGTTTTAGGTTATTTCCTTAAACCTCCTTTATACTATTATGAACTTCCAGTTTAAATCATAAAGTATAAAACCGAGTAGATCTGAACTTAAACTTATCCTGGGCGGACACATTAGTGATCTCCCTACCTCCATTCAGTTTTCCATCAATTTTAATGTTTATTATTCATAGATTGTGCTTTTGCCCTTTCATTATAAAACATAGAAAAAGGAATAAAAATGTTTCGCAACATGAGCATGTCTACAACCTTCTTGTTCTTGTGGGATACCATAGAGCTCAAGGCTAAATGTCGTCAATGAAAACAAAGTCAAAGAAGAGAAGTTCTAGTATTGGGTCACTGGATCCACAAGATATTGAAATTGGAGAGGGTCATGTTTGTGTGAAGATTGGAAATAAGCCTTCAAATTCGATAGGTGCCAGTGGGGGTGAAGCAAGATACAAAGAGGATAACAAAGAACTCAAAGTGGAAGGCAATTTCAATTTAGAAGTCACACATCCGACGCATAGCCGGGGCAATGAGCGGTAGATGGTGATAACACTTTGCCCAGGCAAGTGGTAGTGGTGGAAAATGACCCACGCAAGGGCCTCCTCGCGTGGCTTGGTGGTGGGCATCAACCCTTACCTATTCTGGAGGCTCTAGTCGACACCGATGAGCATGAGGAACTTTGTTCCCAAGACGTCCTCCGAGGTAGACAACAATGTGGTGGGGGACTCTTGGTCGAGGATGATGATGATGGCGGCAATCTTCTCCTCGGCGAGGACACCAATTTGCTAATGGAGACCGGATCAGCAACATGAGAGAACATGGCAATTAGCAGCTAGAATTCATCATGATCATGTGCCAGCATAGCTCAATGGTGACACTGTGGACATACTTGGATGGATGCTGGAGGAAGATGACCTTGATTGGATGAGATCGAGAATCTCAAAGATCAAGCCAATCATGATGGGAAAGAGTGGAAATCCTCTCAGGTTGATCTCTTGAAACGCTCTTGATGTTCTGCACATCATGTACACCAAGTCCAATTCAAGTTCATGTACATCCTTTTCCTATCCATTCCTTGGTAACGGCCCCCTCCTCCCCCAAAGGACGTTATTCTTCTATCTGTATTTTTCATCTTTGATTCCTCTAATGCTACCTCTTCTATCTGGAGGTGGACATTGAGATGCTCCCGAACAGAAGAAGTCCACTTCTCTTTGAACAGTGGGTATCTATTTTCTATAATGGTGTTTGTACAGTTTTGTTCTTTTCTTAGTTCCTTCCTTTTTTTCATGTTTGTCTCTTTAGGCGGCGTTTGGTTGGGGGTTAACCAGAGGAATACATGGATACTCATCGGATTACGGCCAAACACGTGTTTTATTTTACAAAAAGTACAAAGGGAAAACTTGCCATTTTTAAAAAAAGATAACCTTGCAAATAGTGAAAATCTGTGAGTTAACATATTCTTTACAAAAGGTCGAATACATGTAATTCGGTGCAAACTTCAAAAACTGACTAATCCGATGGAATAAATGCCTTAACCCCATGCATTTTTAACCCCCAACCAAGCGGTGCCTTAGAGTTACCCATCTATCATGTAGTTGACTAGGTGTGGATGCTAACCAATTCACTAAAGATATGCTAAGGAGAAGCTTTGTTAAGCTGCAGAAACAGCTACAGGAAATAAAGGCCTCAGCAAGAGTTCTAATGTTTTATTACTTTCTTTATCCTTTTTTATTTTTTTCACAATGAAGGGTAAAATTCTGATGTTATAAATTAAAAAAAAAAACTGTTAGAAAACTGAACAGAAACAGATGGATGGATTAATTTATACACTCAGGATATGTTTACCATCAACTCCATTTTAAAAAAAAAATGTTTACCATCAACTTTGCTTGGTTTTATACCCTAGGATTTAAACTGTAAATTCTTAATAGTTCAAGTGAGGTCCAAGGAGAATCCTTTTCTTGGAAAGAGAAGGGTGACTATTGAGAATTCGTAGTCATCCAACTTGTATTAATGAAACTAAAATCTACGAAATGTATAGGTGAGTAAGAGAAGTAAAACAAACAAAACTTAAGAGGTACAATATGATTGTAGAGACCAACATTGCAGGTCAAGAACTTCAGTGGTGTATATATGTTCGTCTTATATAATATAATCACACTCAATGCACACAGGCTGGAGAACTAGCACATCAATCTTTGGCACATTCAAGCAAGAATAAGAGAAGATGATGGCTACATTTCTTGATCATTTTTTCCCTTTCTATATAAGTTTCTTTTCCTTGCTAATCAAGGATATGAGCGTTGCTGCTAACTTGATGTTTCTCAGTTCCTTTCATGAATTTGCTACTGTTGTGTTTAATCAAGCAATATCTGCCCCATAGTTGATCTCCAACTTGTTGTGATTTTCTCAATTGTTTCTAAACATATTTTCTTGTTTTATTCAGTCGATACAGTTGCCAAAGTTATGTTTGGTGTGGAAGTTTAATGTAACACAGCTGGCTCCCTCTGCACACACAAATAAGGCAATATGGATATTTGTTATGAGTTCTTTGTTGGATTCCAAATGATCCATTGCATGGTTTCCTACCATTTTACTACATTGCCTCAAGATGACATTCAAATCTAATAGTTAGGCTATAAAACTTTATCCATCTGGACCAACCAATAAATTTTGCTATCACAATAAGCTTAGACTAAAACAGCATTCCAACTGCAGCACTCAAACATCTCTGGAATTAGGTGATTCAGGCAAATGTCATCGTTGAACTTTTATTTGCCGTAGACACACTAAAACAGAAAAAAAAAGAACTACACAAAAACAATTTTGTTCTAGCACAAGAGTAATTTTGTTCTCATATATTTTATTCTTACTTTACGAATAGTAGGTTCCTTAATCAAACAACCCTGGAATGTTTAAGGCTCTATTTGACAATATAAAAAAATGTTTCAAGTAGCGATTGAAATGTTATTTTGTCTGCTTGGTAGCACACATAATCAATTAGAGTTTAATATTTTGAATGAAAAAAATGAAAAGTTATTTTTACTAGTGTTTAAAAGTTCATATTTTTTTCGATTTTATTTTTATTCAAATGTATTATTTCTTTTTTTATTTATCTTATTATTTTATCACCATTCAACAATATTCTTTTTTATATTCATATTTAATTAATTACAAAATATTTATTTATTAACAATGGATATAGAAATTAATTTAATAATTAATATTTTTAGATCATGTATTACTTGTGAAATTTTATGTAATTTCATTGAGATATTAATTATTCGTTTATTAAATTTTAATAAATTTGTATAGCAATTGAATTGAATAATTTGCCCTAAGACATGTGATTATCCTCTTTTTTCTGTCGTATATAGAGAAGGTATTGAAGTGTACTGGTTCTGCCAAATTAAGAACAATATGTGATTGAACAAGTGTTTGTTTAGCCTGCCTTTATATATCTCCGGCGGAAAAAAAGAAAAAAAAAATACTGTAGTATATCTGCATGTTGGCATGTCTTCTTGGGTGACTGAGTTAGCCTGTATTGGTTATAGTCACGCTTCAGGTTCTGTTTTAAGGATTGTTCATAATGTACTGTACTGAATGTCAATGTAGTGGGATGCTCAACCTTGATGAGTATGGCATGATTTATAGCCGACCCCACCTAGTGGGATAAGGCTTTGTTGTTGTTGTAATAAGCTTAGACTATGGACCACATCTCATCCAAATCTATCCTCCAGGAAAAAAAATGAGTTAGTAGATATAAGATATTTGTCGATGCTATTTTCTGTGCTTCACTCCATCAAAAAGAGGGAAATAAATGGAGCCTCAACACAAGATACCACCGAGAATGGTGTTGCACTTCAATCAGTTTTCTCTAAAAATTTATTTTATAGCAATTCTCACTCTATCTCATCTACATGATAATGGACGCAAGGGAAACACAATTTGCCTGTCTTTGATGTGTTGATTGAGATGGCTGCATCCATCAAGATGAAAAATACCTCTTCAGCCTTTTGTGTCAGGCACATCACAAGTTATCTCAGCAAAAGTTAATTTGTATACTTAATAACAAAGAATTCAAACAAATTGTGGCATGCTAGTGGATAACAAAATCTCAGATAAGGACATTCTATTTTTTCCTTGAAATATTATCAGCTGACTGTCATTATATTTGTAGCGCACTGCATTCATATATATATCCGACACAGTCTCTGTTGAAATTGTGAAAACTGGCTACCAACTAGGGCGCCTTAAGAAATCGTCATTAAAAATACCTCAAATTTTGCCTCCAAACAGAAATTCCATATAACCCCTAAACTCATCTTACCCTCAGTATTCTTCTCGAGTCTGTTTAGACCTTTTGAACAATTAACGACGTAAGCCTACTAAAAGAGTCTAAGTACACTAACAAGAAGGCGAAACTTAAATCGACCCCTTCGCAGCAAAGAGAGATCATCACAAGGAACAGTTCTTTTTAGTTCTTTCTGGAGGGGATTCAACTGATCGGTAAGCCAAAAGACGGCGCGTTTTACAAAATTCGACGACATTGATCAGACGAGCTCACCTTGATGGTGCGCGCCTGCTCGGCTGTGAGCGAAGCCTTTGCGAACGTCTCCTCGTCCACGAACACCGCCTTCTTGGCCATAAGCTTCTGTAGCGACTCCAGATTCGTGCCCATCTCCGATACGTTCACCAGTGCTGCCTTCCACCTATCCGCTCCACCTACGCTGTCCGTGCCAGCTCCGGCGCCGGTCACACCCTTCTCTGCCATCCCCGGAATCTCTCTCTCTCTCTCCTGCCACTTTTTTTTTCAGTGAGTTCTTTTTCGGCCTCTCTCTCCTGCCACTTTGATCCCCAATTTATTTTGCCTCCGGTTTTCCTCTTTCCTAGTTCCCCAATTCTGCCATGTAACGGGTTTCAGATTAATAAATACGATATTAATAAATATGTAGAGCACTTTTTATTATTTAATTAATTTAAGAGAAAAATACATACTTAAAGCATTTGACGTAAGTGTAAGTGTAGAGCACTAATTTTACTTATTAAATTAATAAAATAATTATATATTAATTTAAAATATATGTTAAATAGTAACGGTGATTAAAATAAAGATCATCGGATTATCCGATGATAATGATTAAGACATGTTAATAAATATGACTATTCAACTGTTGTAATTTATTTAGTCTTAGATGATATATTTTTGTTATCAAATTACCCAAATAAATATATATTATTTCATCTAAGAAGTATATAATTAATTTAATAATAAATTATAATAATTAAATTAATTAAATGATATGAAATAAGCGCTCTATACGAAGGTGTAGAGCGGGGTGCTCTACATACTCATTAACATCTTAATTTAATAACTATAATTTACGATCAAATTAATTATATATATTTTAAATGAAAATAATATATATATTTATTTAAATAATTTGATAATAAAAATGTATCATTTAACACTAAATAAATTGCAAGTATTAAATAGTCATATTTATTAACATGGCTTGGTCATGATAATCAATTTTAATCATTTTTATTATTTAACATATACTTTTAAATTTATATATATATATATATATTTATTAATTTAATAAATAAATTAGTGCTCTACACTTATTCCATGTCAAATGTCCTGTATATACATTTTCTTCTTAAAATATATCCTATCTAGAAAATAAAAAATAAAGGGAGGGACTGGAAAAACATAATCCTGAACAATATCGAATTTTGAAATTGTCATGAAAGTTTTTTTTGGACAACTTTGGAATCGTAAGTTAAGGAGTGAGGATTTTTTTTCGTTCCTGTTGACTTATCTTTATTTTATTTCAATATGAAATTTGGACAAATTTAATGTCTAAACATACAAATTCAATTTAAATTTTATAATTTAAATGGATTATTTATTTGAATAGTTCATTACTGATCAACTATTCATATGCACTCAGAATCTCTCCAGAATTAGGTGAATTAAACTTGATTTAGAATAGAAGTGAAAAAAAAATAATTTAGAGGGGATAAAACAACAACAAAAATGAGGCTTTCCAAATTTAATTTCCCAAGGGGCCAAGCCCAACTTTTAATCCTGCTACAAAATGGAATGGGCCGGGCTAATTCGATGGACCCGACCTGCAACTAACCAAGCAGTTGGGTTACAACTTTTCCGGTCCGTCATCTGATCTCGGACCCCCTTGGGGACCCGAGAACGCACTACGAAATCGTATCCGTTAATGCAAAAAGAATGCGGATCTAACGGTAAGAAGTGGGCGTCTCTTTCAACTTTTAAAAGGCATATGTCCATTGTCCGATGACGTTTGGACGGCTCACATAATTCCCCCCCATCTTGTGTGTATCCGATGATTAAAATTAAAATATATATAATCGAACGTTTTCCCCCAATTCGGCTTTCTCTTCACTCTCCGAGCCGATTTGGGAATCCGAACGGACCCGAGAAATTTTCGAAAGGAACGAGGAGAATGCGTTTAGGGTTTATGCGTTTTCCGCGAACTGGGCTGGAAATCACGGGAGCTGGAACCGCAGTTTTGCTCCGAGTTCGATCGACTTTCGAGTCTTCCGCGATCGGACGAGGCGTTGCTGCCTCTCTGACCTCCTCTTCTCCTCCTTCTCTTTTTGTCTAAGAGGTGAGGCTTTTGCGGCTTATTGGCAGATCCCTTGTCGACCCTGATGGAGTTCTTCTTGTTGTTTGACCTTGCCCTCGCCATTCAATCTGTTGGCGATTTTGTTTCGGTTCGTATGAGGTTCTGATGGTTAGGGATTTTGGATTCTGTTCCATTCGTGGAAGCTTTCCTTGTTCTTTTTCCTTCCTGTGTGTTTTCAGAAATTGCGTTCAAGGTCTGGCATTGTGTGTTGTTGAGATAGGGTTCGATTCAAATTCCCCATTGATTTTGTAGTTACTTTTGTCTCTCTTTTTTTCTCTATCCTGAAATTTAATGTAAGTTTTTTTCTTTTGTAAGTTATCTGAACTCGGAGGTCAGACAATGTGTCTAAATTGGAATTTTTTTTTTCTCTTGCAACAGGGGCAACTAAAAACAGTAGTAGTTTTTAATCACGTTGGAAGAATTGAGTTCGAATATAGAGGATGTATGGACAAGGGAATTATCCTTCTCAGCTCAGACATGGGCCTCCTGCACCGCCACGGCCGCCGCCGCCCCCAGCATTGCCACCTTTTCAATTGCCACCTATTGGCGGCCCCACTGGATTCCAGCATCATGGCAATCAACAAGTGCTTCAGCCGCCTTCTCAGCAGCATGTTTATCCACCTCCTTTCTCTGTGCAGGGTGCACGGCCTCCACCAACCATGCCTGTCAACATGAGCCATCCATTTGGTCTCCAGCCTCCACCATCCTATGTTCAAGCAGGTCCTGGCATTTTGCGTCCTGATCATATAACAAGCCAAACTGCTAATCTCCTGCAGGCGATGCCACAACCTCCAAGATTGTTTGCTCCACTGCCGGCACAAGGACAGAATCTATACAGAGGTCCACTACTTCCTCCAGCTCAACTTCAGCATATGTCTGGACCTCCTCCTCCTCTTCCTCCTAATTCTACTTTTGTTCCAATAACTCCTGTGCCATTTAATTCGTCTGGAAATGTAGCTCTTGGGGAAGCTGAAAACCCTGTGCTTGCTCCACCTCCACCTCCTCCTCCACCCCCTCCATCCTCACCCCCACCCCTTCCTCCTTCGCCACCTCCATCACCTCCCCCAGCACATCTTTTAGTAGACTCCAATGCAGTTTTGCGGTCTCTGATTAATGAAACTGGCACCAAAGAGCATGCTTCTGCTGACACTAGAAGTTCTACTGCACACAATGTGAAAATTCATGGGACTTGTCTTGATGGTGGTGCAAGTCTGGCAAAGGAAATATCTTCTAAAGATTTGCCATCGCCACCTCCAAAACCAGTGGAAGAAGTTGTTCATGAAATTGAGCTTGTTTGTCGGTGTATTGCCGAGCAGGGTCCTCAATATGAAGATGTGCTTCGTGGAAAGGATCCTGGAAACCCGAAGTTTGCATTTCTATACGGTGGCAAACCAGGTTCTCCTGCTGCAATTGGATATGAATATTTTCAATGGATGAAGAAATATTACAGTTTACGAGCACGTCTTTATAAGGAAGATGAACAGGGGTTCACATCCTCAGAACCATCTGAGCTGGTATCCCCTAACATACAGAACGAGGGCACTGTGTGTTCACCTGCCTCGTCAGACATGGATATGGATGGTTAGTTTTCCCACAGGAAGTGCTATGCTCCGATATTTATTCTGGCAACATAAGTAACAAGCCCTTTTCCTTTACACATCCTGCTAGTGTGCCTGCTCCTAAATTGTGGATCTCATTATATATGACCATTGCAAATTTCTTCATGATGAATAGATGCTTAGAGTTATGAGTCAATTGTCTACATGCGTGAAATTATATGGTTCTAGAACCATCATGTTAGGATTCACAGAAGTTAATTCTAAGTTTTTATTCTTAAGGAATTAAGGCTAGGAGGAATTTTTGTAAATTATATCTGCTGTTAATCACTTGTAATATGTATTATTTCTTAAGAGATAATACCGTGTTTTCTTGTACTTACTACTTTATCTAGTTATGTTGATTTGATTATGGGATCAAGATTTTTATTGCCATTTGAATATGGATTCTAAGCAACTACATCTTCTTTTTTCTTTAGCTTTTGTTCTTCTATAGCTCCTATATAGGATGTTGACATATTAGTCTCATTTTTTTACAGTTGCAAAGTGAGTCCATGTTGTAAGTATAACGAAAGATAAACTAAGAATACATGTTGAGTCCATGTTGTAAGTATAACGAAAGATAAACTAAGAATACATGTGTCACACTGGAGACGAATCCCGAACTTCAATAAGATCCAATACTTTTGTCTAATCTAAAACCTGCTTGTTATTAATCCTTATGATTTTTAGTATCTCTAATACTCTGTGGCCTGCTTTCTGATTTGAAATATTAAATTTGGAAGAGTTCATCTGTCTTCATTCAGTGTTGTAACTGCATAGATATATCATGAAGCATCTGTATCAGGTTTTTGAGTTAATATTGGGACATATTGACCATCTGGAATTATTTTCAGATGACAAGGACTCATCATTTATTGAAGATGTGAGCCCGATCAGGACCTCATCTGGTGTGGTTGAGCCTCTCGGAGATGGCAAAATACAGAATCCTGTAAGATCATTGTCTGGAAATTCAACTTTGGTAAAAATTCCATCTGCTCAAGGTTGCGAGATCAGTGGAGATCAAAAGGTTCTTGGAGGAGATGGAAGTCCCTTGTGGCATATACAAGGATATGCATCAGATGACAGTGACGAAAATGATAAAAAGTGCCCTGACAATCACTTAACTCCTGCTAATGCTACAGCATCAGTTGCAGTAAGCCTTTCAAGCATGGCTAAGGATGATAATAATCAGTCCTCCCTTGATCTTAGCCCCAGCCATGAACAGATAAAAAAAGATGAGCTATCACATCAGCTGCATTCAGTTCAACCTTCAACAGACATTTGTGGCATTTCATCCTTGCAACATTCTTCATCTTCATGTCACACCTATCCCTGCACTAATAAAGATAATTTGGGTGATGAGGCAGCAAACTTGGTGTCTTGTGAGAATGAAGATATTACTCAATATGATGCTAATCAGTCTGTAGAAGTTAAACTGGGCCATATAAAGCAGGACTCTGTTAGACAAAAGGTAGATGAGTTTGGACGTCTGGTAAGAGAAGGTGTAAGTGATAGTGACTCTGATGACATGCAGTATGATGAAAAACGTGGTAGAGATAAGGGAAAGCGGCGGAGTCGCAGTCGATCGCCTCAAGAAGGTAGATATAGCAGGAGGAGTCACAGCCCTAGGAGAAGAATGAAGCGGAGCCGCTCTCGCAGGTACAGTTTCTTTCAATGTTGTTTGATATGTTTTGCCATTATCCCTAACAAAGTGTCTTGCCCTTATATTAATATAGTTATTCATTGCGATTACCATACCATTGTATTGATATAGTTATTCAGTGTGTTTTCTTTAATATTTCATCCTATTTCATTTTAATGTGCATCCATTAGGACTAACAACAAATTTACAACTTTTCAGTTGGTCCCCTAGGCAAAGGAGTAAGTCACCAAGGGCATTCAGTAGAAACAATTTATCATCTAGGCGTGACGAAGATCGACCTTCACAGTGCTTGAATTTTGTCCAAGGTAGATGCTTCCGAGGAGCAACCTGTAGATTTCTCCACCGTGATGTTGGCCATAACAAGATTAGGCATCAGCATTATCAAGGCTCCAGGAAAGATTCTGGGAAACACGAAATGAATGATTGGGCGCCTTCACATTCTTCTAAAAGAAACTTTAGTACCACAAAATCTGACATTGACGCTATGAACAATGTCCAGGAAAAGAAAAAAATGCATGCTCTTGATGAACACCCTAAACCTAGCAGCATGAGATCCAATGATGGAGTTACAGAGAATACTTTCTATCACTCTGTAACAGAAGATGTGCTGCCAAGAGGAAGACAGGCTTTAATGCAACAGGCGAATGATGAGTCTCCTAATGAATTGAAAAAGGAAGTAAATGTAACAAATAAGATGGATAAATTGTTGGAGGTACCTAAAAACAGTCATGGACTAGAAGGAAGAATTTCAGATGAATCTACTTATCCTCAGCTGGAATCTAATGGTAAATCTGACAAACTGTTTATAAGTGTGAAAGCAGATCGCTAGTCAGCTTATCTCTGTATATCTGTATAATCTTTTAATTTTTGCTCACAACACTGCATATTAGCCTGATAATGTTTAATTTCTGTCTTCGTAGATTGTCAGTCATATCAGGGTGTAGCTTCGCAAAATCCTGTGCTAGTACCGGAGTCATGCGTAGCAGAATCCCCAGAGGCTGCTGCTTCTCAAAGACAAAGTTTACTTAATCATTCGCATGCAGGGATTGACTCTACAAGGCAATCATCACATCAGATATCTGGCTTTTCAGATCTAGATAGCAACATTAGGGAGCATCCTCTTGCACCTGATAGGAAGTCTACTTCCTTGCCTCCTATGGATGAAATAACTGAATCGTCAGATTCACGACGTCTTGAAGAGAAACATCCCCTAGCTGCAATAGATCATTCTCTGTCCTCCCATTCAGATGCATTTCGTTGTTGGCCAGCAACAGACAGTGCTCACCTTTCCCAGAATGCCACATGGTCTAATTTGCCTGTGCCAACACCTTCCCATGGAAATATGTTACCAAACACCATATCCAACATGGAATACTCTGGCATATTCTTTCAGAAAAATGCTATGCCACCGAGGAATGATATTGCTCAGACACAGATAAGGTCTTATCTGCCGGTGGAGTCTACTCAACCTGCCTATCCAGTTGATTCATCTCGCCAACCTCTATTTCATGTCGATCAACTTGGAGGAAAGTTTCTGATGAACAATCAACAGGAGAGACCATTAGCTAGGGAAGATTGGCTTTCTCAGTCTGCAAAGACTGAAACTCCTCAAATTATGGATTCACTTCCTAGCCTTTGGCGTCCTCTTGCCCAGGGAAATATTGTACGGCCTCAGTCTGTGCCATTCCCTGAAGAGCAATTCCCAACATCTTCATCATTCGCTAGGGGTAGTTTCCAACCGAGGTTTCTCTCTCCTGAAGCACCTCCTTATGCCAAGGATTTGCCTTATTCAAACCATCAATCGGCATATTGGCAGCAGCGTGCTTCAAGTGGTACTTTTTCTTCAACTCTTGATGGTCCAAGAACAGTTCTGACTTCCATAGACAAATTACCATCAGAGATGAATCTTCCTTCACTAATTTCTAATGTTGGACTGACTAAAACGACTATCTCAACTCACTATAACCCTTTTGCATCAACATTTGAGAATGGGCCGTCATATACAAAGTTTGAACCGGTTGGTTTTCCTGGATCAAGAATGTCAGCTTCACCAGTTAAAGTTGGAAGACAAGAAGAGAAGTTCTTGCCAAGTGTCAGTGGTTATGCCCTTGAAAATGCTGAAATCCTTGTTAAAGTGCCTAAACATATACCTGTAGAATCTGATGCTAGTGCTCCATATGATCCCTTATTTGATAGTCTTGAGCCATCTTCTGACCGAATTAAGGTCCATGTGCAAAGTCTTCCTGTTGCAGATGCTGGCAGCAGCCTGAGTAATCCTCTAGATGCTGAACATGGCAAGAAGCACAAAAGGGACCTGGTTCCTGAACCCAAGTCTGAAGTTGATGACTTCGGTGAAGTGGGAATTGATGCTGATGTGGGTGTTGCAGAGAATGATAGCCCTCAATTAGTTGATGCAAAAGATTGGAGCCCAGGTATTCCAGTTGATTTTGGTAATACAGGCGCTGGAGAAATTGAGATAGATCAGGTTCGTTCACCAGGGAAAAACAAGAAAAACAAGGATTCTAGGTCAATGAAGCTTTTTAAGGTTGCCATTGCAAACTTTGTCAAGGAAGTGCTTAAGCCATCATGGCGACAAGGAAATATGAGCAAAGAAGCGTTCAAGACAATTGTGAAGAAGACTGTGGACAAGGTTTCTGGAGCGATGGCAAGCCACCGGTTACCAAAGTCACAGGCAAAGATCAATCAATATGTTGAGTCATCACAAAGAAAATTGACGAAGCTGGTTATGGTAATTTCAGATTGCTTATGCATAGTTCCTGTTCCACTTGAATGTTTTTCTATTCTGTTATTCTGCTTGTTCGATTTTTATGACTTCTGCATTAATAGACTGACCTAGTTAAAGCTGTATGTGCCATTCTGTTTCAGAGTTGAAAATCACTGTCATTTCGCACTTTCTGCTAAATGTTGCAGGATAACAGAAAAGATTTTTCATGTTTAATTCCCTATATTTTTTTAAGAAGGATGAATATGGAATTTGGGTTGTCATCTCTACGTGATTTTTCCTCTGTCACAGAGTAGATATCTTAACCACTGTGCGCCTCTTTGCAGGGATATGTTGATAAGTATGTGAAGATGTAGAGCTCCGTTGAACTCAATGTGGTACAAAAAACTTCTCTTCTGGAGGCTCCATCCTGAGAACTCAAACTTGTTGCTGCCAGGAAAAGAAAAATAAGAAGGAAAATGAAAGAATCAAAAAGAATGAAGACATGGTTCATGAACATTGCATGAAACTTGTGTTTTCCTCCTAGCAAGCTGCCATATTGACCTCTCACCATCATTTCTAGAGGAATTGTTGAATTTCTTCTCAGATCTAGGTGAGAAAAAGGCATGTATGTATGTAACTTGCATCTCTGGGTTGTAACTGCTCTATTCTCTTATGCCTGCTGATTTTTGTTACCCCTGGACACTCAATTTGTAAGGTCCTCAATTTTATACATATTGTCATTATGGCATTGGCAAATCTTACTAATGCACAGAGAAATTGATGATGTCAGAGAACTGCAGACTATTACCAATAATTTATCAAGATATTGGCCCTCAGTACACACCATTACTTTTTTTTAAAAGGATGGATACCAAATTATATGCCCGACAGATCTGGACAGAGGCAGATATTAGATGGATTGACTTTTCTTCGGAGATGTCTTTTTGGCGGTCTTTCTGCAATGGCTGCAGAAACCTTCATCAATGCGTTTACATCTCCAGGCGTCAGAGGGCTCGTCCTTTGGCCTACATTTGGGCCATTTGGTTGCAACCGAATGACACCATATTTCGTAATGGACGTGTTTATGCTGAGAATGTTGGCGTCCATGCTAAGGTGATTTTTTTGGAATGGAAAAAGTATTTGTAATGTCGTTTAAATTGTAGTCTGGTGGAGATTCTTTTGTCGTTTAAATTGTAATCTGGTGGAGATTCTTTTCACCTGTGTTTCGAGTTTGGTTCCAATGTTGCTGTAACTCTCTCTCTTACATCAATGAAACTTGGATGACTACCCTCTTACTAGTCATCCTTTCTTGTTTCAAAAAAAAATTATGGGCCCCATCCAATTTGTATTAAAACTATATCATGGAGAATTTATAAGTGTGTACAAATTACTCTCTACAAATTTGTAGTTTTCATATGTTCTTTTTTTGCGCAATTAGGATATTTCATACTTGAGCTTGGTAAAACTGCCTTGTCTAATTCTGCTTATATTCCTCTCTAAACAAATTCTGCTTATATTATCCTTATTGTTTCTCAGAGGTATTGTTTAAGCTAAGACATTATTGACCTGTGATTACCGAAATATATAAATTATTGAAATAAAGAATAAATTGCAGCATGATATGTGCGGTTTCGCTTACATCTTTGCTCGAGTAAATTTATGTCCCTTTTGGTGTTACCCAATAATACGTCCTTAGTAAATTTATTATACCTAATGTCTTCTATGCACCTCTGAGATTTACACAAATGTCAGATCTCTTTTTTTTTTTTTGAGGAAGAACATTGTCAGTTCAATTGAAAGCTGTCATCTTCCATTGTATGAAATCAAAAGCATGACATTTTTTGGATATTGCCTTGTGCAATCTTAATTGCTTAGATTTGCAATCTTTTGTTTATGTGAACAGGGGAACTTTATTTGATCTGTTTCTGAGCTTTTCTCAGTTTTCTGCCTTCAAATGTTCCCGAACGTGATGAAATGCACATCGGTCTTTGTTGCAATTCCAAGCTACTAGGACCACTTTCCTTCAAACGGTACTCGAATGCTTTTTTATGCTTCATCCTTTCAGAATGGTTAAACTACCTGTACTGAGGAATACAATTAAATTTGAATTCTGAGGTAGATATGACTTTTTATGTTGCCATGCTTTTATCTTTCTATTAACAATTTAACATGATGATTGATTCCTGACATGCTGATGTCACATTGATCGTGTAGTTCTATCCATTCAGTTTCTTCTCTTTGATTATCTTGTTTTGTAGCTGTCGATTTAGCTTTTGTATGTGATATTTGTAAAGCAGAACATGGGAACATGGACCTATCCTCTTGTGTATCTGGGGAGATGTTTTTTTATTAAATGCTTTGTTCTAAGAGTAGTTCTCTTTACAGTCGTTTTAGCTTGCATGTTAATACACGTAGACCTTTTGGCCAGCTATCAAAAGTTCTCCTCTGGTCGATTACTTTCTTCCGAGTTAATCGCCTAGTAATGTCAACTTGGTCTTCTGGTATTTTGTTACTGCAGAGTACATTGTCTGACAAAGATGCTTTGTTTTGATAATCATATTAATAATCGAATGGTGGTTGGTTCTTATTACAAATGTCTTATGGTTGATTAATAATAGAATCATGTCAATTACACCTCTATATCAAATTATTGTTTATTTTATTTAATCGTTAATACTATCGAACAATGCTTTAGTTTAAAAGCATTTATTCTATAAATTGATTTGAGTTAATACCATTATTTTATGTCATATACAATTTTCAATATATCATTGAATAATAATTCAAATTATTTATACTTTTTAGAGAAGGTAAATTTATTTATATTAAATTAGATGTGCTAATAACATTGCTAAAAGTTTTAAGTCAATGAAAAAAATATTACCACCACTAGAATATTTTTATCATTTTTAGGTGTCTTACCAACCAAACATTTAAGCCGATAAAAATAGCATCATATTGATATTTATAAGAATATCAATAATTTGAAATAATATATATATATATATATATACATATGTACACCCATTAATTAAATCTTATATAATATACATTTCAATTATGTGTGCGTCCATTATTTGATTGGTTCTCTAAATTTAAAATTTTCTCCATATTTCATTTTAAATTTCAATAATATCTCGGGCTATTTCGATTTTATTTCCAAAATTGAGATATTTTTCCTTTATTAATTTAATAATAATAACGCGTTCGATCAGAAACGTCGTTGATATTTCCAACGGCCCAAAAATATCCTCTGGGGCCTGGACCCGGGCCCACGCCCACGCGGATATGCTCGTAGGTTGACAATAATAATATCGTAATTTGAGAAAATTACATTTATTTCTTGGTCGAATAAAGTCTTCGACCTTTTTTTTATCAAAACATCTCACATAGTCATTTTTATTCGATTTATTATTAGTCGAGTTAAATACCGTTGTAAAAGGAAAAATAGATTTAGGAGTCATTTGCTAGTGGAGATTTAAAAGAGTGAAATAATATTAAAAAGGCACAAAAATTAAAAATCGAAGACTGAATGGAACAATAATAATACGTATAATATCAAAAAAGTAGGAAACAGCGGTGGCCACCGCCGTGGAGGGCTTCGCGGTACCAGTTGGATCCCATCGGCGCTCCTCATCCGCATCCAAAATTACGCCACCACCACGGCGGCGGCGGCAGCGGCGGCGGCGGGGGCGGCGGGTGCAATGCAACCTCCATGGTCTCGCGAGCGCGAGTGGAAAAGGAGGAGGAGGAGGCCGTCTCCGTCGACGGGCGAAGCGAGGGGAAGACCGACGTGGAAGCGCGACAGCTTAGGTTTGAATAACCTCTCTTGAGCCTTCGGTCGTCGTTCCTTCCCTTCGGCTGGTGGAACTTTGTGCAAAATCTCTTGCTCTTTTTTGGTGATTTGTTGCTTTAATCTCTTCGTCGAGAAGACTTGGATCCTTTTTCTACTTTAATTGATTTTGTGTATAGAAATGGGAAAACTGCGCAATTTGATTCAATATGCTCTAGGGTTTGAAGGAAACCGGAGTCGCTTGTTCTTTGCTGGCAAAGGAAAAAGTGGGATGCAAGTTTTTTTATTTTCGCACTAAGAATATTGAAGGACCGCAACATGAAAGAGATGCACTTTTTTTAAATGAGTTCTATTAAGAAGTTGGGTCAGTTGCGCTGCACTTTATAAACTAAATTAGAAAAAAGATGAAAGTTGACCCATTGTAAGTAACATTTTCAGATGTAATATGCACTTTCGATTTTTTGCTTTCATTATGATAAGGCATTTCTGGCAAATTTAGGATTTGATGAAGCTAAAACTAGAAGATGTGATATAAATTGATGGATCCTGGAGTCTTGTAGTTGTCAATTCTTGACTTGTGGGGTATGATTTATTCACAGATTAGTCAAAAGGCCAGATTTTGATGCACTCAATCAGTTGCATTTCTTTTTAACTTCTCCAAGGGCTTCTAATTTTTCCGATAAAAATAAGTACTTCTAATTTTGACATCTCAAAATTTTCTTCGTGATGTTTCCTGCCTTGCACCAGCATGCTAAAGAAATTTATTGATGTGAACAAATTCCAGGTCCCCAACGTGCACAAGATGATAAGTTGAGATACATAAATGGACAGGGATGTCAGATTGACCATAAAAGAAACAGGGTGCAATCTATCTCAATGCCAGTTATCAAATATGAAACCCCTAATTGTTGCAATACTTTGTGCATGTCAGAGCAATTTGAAAGGCATGTCATGGGTCAACCCAATTTTTATGATACTTTGTGCGTGTCTGAAAATTTCCAAAGGCATGTCACGGATCAGGGTTTTTCATCAAATAGATCTGTGAACCCTGATAAAAGAGCTCGGAGGTGGCGCATTTCACGAGGAAGAGCATTACTGAGTCAAATGCAGAAAAAGTTGTTGGTACTTGACATAAATGGGCTGCTTGCTGATGCTGTTTGTGACTATAAAAATACTCTTAATGCTCATACAAGAATAAATGGAAAAGCAGGTGAGTATTGTTGTCAATCTGTGTAAACACTATCTGTTTTTCAGTATATTTTGTTGAAAATAAAGTTCTCACGAAGGTTGTTATGTTTGGTGCAGTTTTCAAGAGGCCATTCTGTGAAGATTTTTTGAAATTCTGCTTGGAAAGGTTTGAAGTAGGTATCTGGTCCTTGAAAAAACAGTAAGTGTGCAAACCTGTTTTCCACTCATTTTATTTGTTTTCTTTAGTTTCGGATTTTGTTTGAAATGAAGTTTTGGATTTTCTCTACTGGAGAAACAAACTTTATTCAGTTGTCACCATGCTTACCTTTTGCAATGTTGCTTTTCACCTGTTGCTTCAAATGATGAACTTCGATATGTTTTACAGAAAAAATGTCGACGAGATGGTTAATTATCTTCTGGGAGATATGAGACGTAATTTGTTATTTTGTTGGGTATGTATGCTTACTGCAGATTGACTCTGAAGCTTTTTTTGGTATGGTTTGATCAGTGTGTTATATTATTATGTTTTATGTTTAAAAAAGGAATTTCTTACTTTCAGGGACCCCAAAGAGCTTTCATTGATTTACCTGACAAGTATTTATTATACACATGCTTGAGATTAAAATATCATATAGAGAAACTTTCAATCAACAACAACAACAACAAAGCCTTATCCCACTAGGTGGGGTCGGCTACATGGATCCTACGACGCCATTCCGCTCTATTCGTTGATCCATGTTCATAAGATTCGACAGAATTTTATGCTGGCTGTCGGGGCCTAACACAACCCTCCTCCTTTATCCGGGCTTGGGACCGGCTATAAAATATAGGCGGAGTTAGAAACTTTCAATCACGTTTGACAAATTATTTTTCTGGTAGGTAGGATACAGAAAAATGAGATCTGAGTTTGTATTAGTATACATAGATTATGCTAACTTTACCCCAAATGAATTTAACCAGATTAATAACTCAAGTCTGCTAGTATACACAGTTATCATTGATAAAGACATTATCCTTGTGAAAAAGATGACAGTTATCATTGTGAAATGTATCTGATTGCACCATCCTACTGCCCCTGCAATTCAGTTCATTCCTATTCTTTAGATATGTCAGGATGACTATAAAAACTCAGCCATCATTGTTTCTCCTATAAAAAAAGTAAAAAACTATGCTTCGAAGTCAATTCTTAATTTACTGAACACATTTGGCTATCATTATCTTAAAGCCTTATCAAGTTCTGTTGTGAAATGTCATGGATATTGTGGTTTATAAAATTTTGGCGAGTGCTTTTCACCTGCTTTCTCTTTTCATATGGTGACTTTGTTTCTGACAAAGAGTGAAATAGTTATATCTATTATAAAATAAACCAGACATGTCTTGTTACAAGACCTGGAAAATGTTCAGAGGTCTTCGACGCTTATAAGGGCAGTTCGACCCCCCCCTCCCCCCTTCGACGGCTCGTTTCGCTTAGCGTGAATGCATACACCTGACCTGCTGCGCGACTCTGACCGCAGACTATCATGGGCATCCTCCCAAAAGTATCAGTGTCATAATAATAAATTATATCCAAATTGGCTATCAAATCGGCAGCGTTGTTGTTTTTGTATACATATCTCGACTCAACAATCTCAAAATGAGTACCAATAGCCAGCAATCTAAAAACATGTTTGAAGAGACCAAGGGCAGCCAATTTCTTTGTTCATAATGTGAACTAGGTTTAATGAATTACTAGATCCATGTGAATTTTCTGTGTCTGAGCTTCTGCAGACTGTTTTATAGAATCCAAGCATCAGCTTCTAATACCACGTCCAACCTTGTTCTCAAGTTGCTTACTTGCATTGTTATTGTTAGCCAAGGCTATTAAAATTTATGTTTATTCTAAATTTAGATAAAATTGATTGTCTGAACATGACAGATTTGTGCAATTTAAATGATCTTTGTGTCTGAACATGACAGAGATTTTGTGCAATTTAAATGATCTTTGTGTCTGAACATGACAGTGTGCACAAGGTGTTACACGGTCACACTTATAGTCCAGTTGTTCTTGTTTGCAGTGGATTAATTGACTTGACATTTTAGTTATGTTTTTCCAATCATCAGGATCAATCGAAATGCACTTTTACTGGGTTCAGGACAGTTGACAATATGCAAAAACCGTTGGTTTTAAAGGAATTGAAAAAGCTATGGAACAAAGAGGAGCATGATCTGCCATGGAGAGGATTTTATACAGCGTCAAACACACTGTTATTGGATGATTCTCCATACAAGGCCCTGTGCAACCCCGTAAGAACTCCAATATTGTTGAGATTCGTTTTGCATTTTTCTAGTCTCATACAATGTGTTATCATCAACATTAGATGCAGTTCTTAATGCTTGATGAATTTAATTTTCCTTTGCTTTGTTGTTTTTTAGCCTCATACAGCTGTTTTCCCCTATGCTTACAAATTTACTGATGAGCATGACTATTCTCTGGGTAAGTCTATGTATCAAGTATGTTCTTCCAAAGGAAAAAAAAAAAGAGAGAGAGAGAAGCAAAAGAGATAAGAATAAATCAGCATGAGTGTTTTATTTTGGGCATGTGATAACCGGTAACTCCCTGTTGCTGCTGATAAGCAGGACCACAAGGAGAGATACGGATCTATCTCGAAGGGCTTGCTATGGCTAATGATGTACAGGACTATGTGAAGGCACACCCGTTTGGGCAGCGGCCAATCACCTCAAAAAATCCATCATGGAAGCTCTATCGAAGGATTATTGACCAATTTCAGTACTCTTCTATTGCAGGCTAGATACATAAAGCAAGTACACACTGCTGCTCTGGACTCGGGTTGTAAACTTGAGCTCTGTATTTGATATTGTCTAATGTTACGAGAATGAAAACAAGGAACTAAAATTTTCTTGCTTAATTTTAGGTGAAAGTCCAGAGTTTGTCATATCATATGTACACACTTGTCAACCATGGGAAGTTTGCTTGGCGGTGCTTCCGTCCTGTCCCTGCCTTCCAATCGTACAGGCCGAGAATGACTTTTTTCCGGCAACTTCTCGGCACATTTTGTAGCAAGGAGACCGGATCTTACATTGTGACTGCTAATAAAATGTTTGTCTAATCTTCTGGGTGGTTTCTCAATTGTTTTCCTTTATTTCATTCAAGAATCGGATATAAGTTTGGGCTCCTCACATTCTTCTCTTTTGGGCTTACACTTCTCGCATTAAATTAGGCGATGGGGTACTGGATACTTAACTTCATGTACAGCAACTTAATATTTGCCTGAAAATTTAAATTATCTTGCTGGGTAAATAGAAGTTTATCTCTCTCTGCTGCCGAATTTGTATGTTGTTGCTGTTCAAAATCTCTTATTTGGGTTGTGATAGATTTTGATGGTGTGATGATAGCTTCATAAAAATAAACATAATCATTTCATTAATGTAAGTTCATATAATATATATGTAATATATGTGTGTGTGGGTGTCATTGTGTATTACACGGTTTTATGTAAAATGAATGAGAGAGAGAGAGAGATTGTGCTTTTTAATCGTAATATTACTTAGATAGTGTATAAAAAAAATTAAAAAATATTCGGATAAATTTCATTAAATACTCTTCAATTTTGTTCACTTTTTTAACACTATTTTTTAACTTCACCTTGTAACTAACTCTTCATCTTTTAATTTATTTATCGATTGTCCTTTTGGCATGTGATCGATCGCTACTCGAGTTGACATGGTGAATTTCTCTACTCGGGTTGACATGGTGAATTTCTCTCTTCCACATGAGCAAATGATTGACATGGATTATTAAAAAATAAAATATTATTTACTCCGACGTACACCGTGTGATCAACATTTCACCAACAAGACCTTCTAGTTCTTGCACGACTCGACTTGCCTGACCTTCCCATCCAAGCAATTCCTCATCAAGGTTATGTCGACCAAAGTAGGATCAAATATGTATGCATGCTACGGATCTCGAGCAACCAATTTCGCTCTATCATTCCATCCCCCAATAGTGTTTCGTTAGATAGGAACATATTGCATTAGGGAACTGGATTCTTATTTTCTAAGAGTTGGGAGTTGCTTGTTCCTTCCGTTAGGGGCTTGGAAGTGACCCCTTAGAAGCTATGATTAATTTCAGTTGAAATCACGAGAGTAGCCTCTAGCGATAGGGAGATGAGGAGGTTGCATAAACATGTAATTATGTGTCTGGTGGAACTTAGAATAAGTAGGGAGAACATTCGCCCCAAGAAATCTTTGGAAGTGCCATCGATCAAGGTTGTTATGATCATTTTTTTCGAGGTAAGATCGTAAGGGGTTTCGAGGATCGAGGATCATAAGATCTTATCCCATGAATAAAAAATATATTTAATATAAAATCATTAAAGTAATATATTTATTCATAAATATTATGTTTATATAAAAATTAATTAAACATTGACCATTAATACTATTCATATTTTCGAGTCTAATAAATGTTTTTTTATATCATGTGAAAGACAATATGATATATTCTTAAAAAATACTAAATTAATAATATATGATCAAAATGATCTTAATGAACTATAATATTTATTAAAATGCAATATAATTCTTAGTATGCGTGTATTAATAAAATTAATTTTGATGTAACATTAAATTATTAGAAGATATTAAAATTCATGAGAGTGAGACTAACATATAAAAATATATATAAATAAAGTAGTAAATAAAATTTTCTTAAGGACATTTATGTTTACTTTTATTTTATTTATTCAAATAAATAAATTTGTACAAATATCGTAAGAATCTTAAGACCCAGCTATAAATCCGATATAAATCCTATGTTTAAGTTCCTCCAAGTAGGATCGGGATTATTTTTTATCCGGATGATCGTAAGACCGTACTATCCGAATCGAGATCCTAACATGCCGTCTGCGACCCCCACCCCTCCCCCCCCCCCCCCCCCCCCCCCCACCCACTCGAAAATGGGGGAGCCCTCTACGACCTCCGACAAAGGGGCGCCGCCCCTCGCACATTTTTTAAAATTTATTTGTTAATATTATTTTATTTTTTTAATGATGTAACATCGTTCATTTGCTCACATGGAAGAGAAGTAGCATTGGAAAAATGTCAAAATTAAAAAATATTTAGTGAAATTTATCCAAAGAAATAAGATTGGTTTAAATGTATTGGGTGACGTCTCAACATCCTTTTTTACATCCATCTTAACAAATAAATAAAGCGAAATGCAAAAGAAAGGGGACATCACCCTTTTTTTTACAAGGGCGTGGCCACCTCCGCTTTATCCAACTAAGGGGGGAGCCCTTCTTTATATTTATTTTTCTAATAAAATATTATTTTACGTTGATGTGGATGCTAAAGAAAACGTTGAGGTTTGAGAAACGGATGCAAAAACTTACCAAAATATGGTCCGAATCATTTCAAGGAAAATGTACGCTGGCATTAGGAGACTTGATAGTAGATTTTGAATATACATATGATTTTTTTCTTTTACATGTATATAGTTTGAACCTTCATTTTTTTCCTCATTAACTATCTGAGTCCAGTGAACTTTGGTTAATCTGATTAGAGGGGATAAATTGTTTAATTTAATGATAGAGAAAACCACATGATCTTTCTTTAATGGGGATTCAAAATTATATCCTTTAAATCAATTTTTTTATATATAATAAATATCCCACGATCCTCTTCCATCTTTTAAAAAAAACCCTGATGATTATAAAAGTTCACTGTTAATGCACAATACGTTGTTCAATGACATCTCATGCCAACATGTTATAAAATTCCTAGTACATGCAAAAGATTGGCCAATGCAACCAACAGAATGCAAGGGAAGCAACTAGCGCCATTACAGAGGATCCAACAAAGTGAAAACAATGATAGCTCATACATTCTTTTTTTTTTCTTTATTAAAGTTTATACATTTTTTATCAGAGGATGAATTGCAAAAGTCTCAAGATTTCATCAAAAAAGAAAGAAATGAATTAATATAGAAAATCTTGTCCCCCAAAATTATAAGAAAACAAAAATTACGTTAGTATATTTTGGGTTTTTTTTTTAACATAATAACTTAACAAGATTTGAAAAAAGTAGTAAGGCCAAATTGCCATTACAAAAGTGTCACAAGATGGTGCAACCAAAAAACCAGGAAAAGAAAAATCAAATCAATTCACCGAAAAAAAAAATCAAATCAAGATATTTGAAGAAAAGTAATGACGCGTTCAAACTCCAGCCATTTTTATTCAATTTTAGTGGACACCATTTTGCCCCAAGAAAAGGATTATAATATATTGTGATATCCAACCAAATTCAATAAGTTTGATTTTATATTTGTCAAAAATATTATAAATATAAATATTATGGCTATTTTTTTTTGAAAAAAAATAATCGATAGCACATGGCAAGTATAATATCTCTTACGACAAGTAAACAAAAATAAATAAATAAATAAATAATGGATGGCTGAGTGATCAAGTGAACAATTTTCTTACTATTCAGCTTCAGTGCCTTCAAATGGCGCAAGCAAATGGGTGGCGGGCAGCAGTGGCGCGGAGATGGCTGCTGCCGGATGAGGACACGCACCATAACACCAAAAACACATGCCGTGTCCGTCACAAGGGAGTTGGAAAGCGGGCGGGGGCGACCACATGACGCCACGAGCTCTTGCCCCCATCTGGATAACGCTGGGTGGGGCATTCCGTCGAACAGGTTGTGCATCTACTCCCCTGCTCGTAAGCTAGAACGTTTTCGAATAGGATTCTTACCCCCAACAACAGTGTTTGCTCTGCTCTGCTCCGCTCCGCTCCGCGCTGCGCTGCTCCTGGACATGAGAGGGCGACAGCCGGCGTCGATGGGAAAACGATGCTTGGATGCGTGTCCCCCGTCCCCGACATCTTTCACGCGTCGACTCCTGTTGGGGGGGCTACACCCCACACTGCCACAGAGAACGCGAATGCACGCAAATTGTGTGCTGAATTGGGGGTTTGGTTAGATGCGATGACTTCAGGCAAATTTCACTATGTAAACTTGTGACTTCTTCATATTATTTAGAGATAAAAGTGTTTTTTATTAATTCCATATACTCGTAATGCATATTTTGTTGTTCTATAAGTCTGTGCTTTATATGTTAATTACCTGGTTCTAGATATGTTAAAGAATATTTTGGTCAAATGGTGTTAGGAGTTGTTAGCATTTGAGTAATTTGATAGTCAAATCAAACTACTAAATATCGTGTTCTTATGAAAATATCATATTTTTTAGTCTTTTTAAATTTACACAATATCTAATAATTGTGTTGACCAGAATGCATTCCAGGACGAGATGGGGACTTTATTTTGGAAACTCAGATCAAAACTGAGACTAAGACTCGACTTAACATAAATAATACTATATCATTATGTACATATTAATTATTGGTTATATCATAGTGTATTATATATCTGATTATACAATATCAAATGTTATTATATATAACTATCTAATATTATAATAATAAATCTAGGTCAAAATGGGGCATCCAGATTAGTGAGCATGGGAGTTGGCCAAATATTATAAAAGACTATTATTATAATAATCTTATCTTACAATATAAATAAATAAGTGTAGGACTACATTAGAGAAAATCCTAAATTGTGGAGTGAAGCTTACTTGGCATGAACCATAGATGACTTGCTTGTTTTTTAAAAAAAAAAAGAATAACAAAGGTACATTTCACTAAATATTTTGAATGAAAGCAATAAAAAAAAATGCTTTTCATCGAACACCTCCTACTCTTCCAAAAGTTCAACTCAAATCAAGATCCTCCTACAAATCAAAGATCCCCTTCGAGTTGCCATAATTGTGGGGAAGAAAGAGATCGATGATGCAAAATGTTATGGTACCATTTCCTTTTTGCCACTTTCAGATCGGTTCATTCAACAGACGAGTGACGTGAAGGTTGGGCTTCACACAAATTGAGTGATCCGAACGTTGAAGGTTCAGATTGGTGCTTCTAAGTCTGATAATGTTGAGTTTAAACGATGAAGAATGTTGAGTTCTTTTAACATTCACTTCGTCAAAATACTTCAGAAAAGTTGATAAAAAAAATTTGTAATTCATGTCGATTGTGACGTTTGAGCAAAATTTTTTAAGAGAAGGTAGCAATACTTCAACGCGGTCATAAGCAGCAGTGGCAGCTAACATGGTAAACATGTAGGCCAGGCACCCTCACTGTTTAGGGGAGGGATCTGTGTGTCAGAAACTACTTGTTCTAGTGGCTCCCCCCCCCCCCCCCCCCCCCCCCCCCCCCCCCTCTGTGGTTAAAAGAACCATGCATGTGCCCTTTGCACTTCGTCCATGTGCTCCTGCTTCCCTTATTCTTATCTATTTAACAAGGCCAGTCGCCAAGTCCTCTCATTTCAACTATTCATCAGGGTCCCCTTTCATTCCTTCATTCATACGTGACATTCCCAATTCAATAATTATTTACTTTATATTCCTAAAAACAAATTAACTCATCTAACTCTTCAACCTAATATATACACAATTATTACTCTTCATGCGTTGTATACTTTATTAATTAGCATATCATTGGCTTATATATGTTCATCATATATACGCCATGAGTATGCAACATAAAATATCACACATGCAAGCTGCAGTCAATGGATAGCTGGAAATGCCTATATATATAGTATCTGAAATACGTGAGTACCTTCTACTTTCTACGTATGTGCATATTTCATGTACATATGTAGCATAGAAAAATGCAAGACCTATTCTGAGTTGGAGATGTAATGCTGATGGGGCATATAGTAGTTTAGGTGTTTACAGTAGTTTAGGTAAACTGTATTAATGGAATTTGCAGTCTCAGCTTTCCAAGGTAATTTAAATGCTGCTTTCTGCCACCTTAAACGAATTGACAGCATTAGTAGCGACCTAACGGAAGGACACAATTAGCCATCTAACTGGAGGAATACTAATTAAAAGGTCTCATCTCCTTGCAGCATAATTTAAGCAATCATTTTATTTTGAGGCTGAAAGAAGCACCCATTTGACTGTATTAATAGGCATTTGACAGTACCATTTCATGGTTTCTGGAAGGGTACATGATCCAGTCTGCGGTGCAGACTGTCAGGATAGATTCTTAAGAATGCCATGCAAACGCAAATGTTCCACTGCATGCCCTCTTGGCCAAATGTTGCACTCATTTGGTGTCTCTGAAACTGTTTGCTGGGCCACCTCACTGAAGTCACTACAGTTCTACCAATTGATTACGCATCCTTCATGATAAAAAATATCCAGACTTGTCATGGACTAGTGTTGGTTAGACTGACAGAATGGTTCTTTTCCTCTGATGTAATCTGTCAACATGCACAGCGCTCATGAATCCTAATAATGATAAATAGGAGAAAACAGGGGCTGCATTGACGAGACAACGATCAATGACTTAGTGGCAGGAATCAAATTAAATGCTGATGGTGAAGAAATGATAAGATAAAGATGAAAGACAGTGAGCTCGCCAAAGACTATGTCCTTTAAAATTTGTTTCTCGATGTAATTTCCAGATAATTGGTAACCTTAACATTAAGAAATTAACATGCAGGTGGAAAGAATTCATTTCTTTCAGTGCCTTCTTTTATGCAAAGGGAATGAAGTTTGTTATAATAAATTCAGAATTGGGTCATTTCTTTCAGTACCTATTACAGTAATTCAGAATGGACTAAAGCTGCGTAAATTCAGGATCTGTTCTCGTTTTTTTCTCATTCAATCTGGCATTTGAGCTTTTCACTGTAAGCAGAAACAAAAAGAAACATTGTGAACACGGCACTGAGAGAAACAGCACTGCGCTTGAGGTTTCTTTACACTGTTGTACCAGACCAACTTTTCTATCTTCCTGACAGGCCATCACATGCCCACCCAGGTGACGAGACGCCCCACGCAGCATTATTAACCCGACCACATGACGCGGTGTCCCACTGATCCAAATTCTCTTGCTTCCTCAAGTAGAATCTCTCAGGTTAACAAGGTCGATAATAAACTCTCATCCACCTTTGTTTTAACTGTTTATAGCTCACAATTTGGTTACTTTTGAGAAACCTCTCCGCTATATAAGCAGAGGCCTTTTGGCGTCCATCATGGAAGTGTGAAACATCCATGTGAGGTTTCATTTATCAGGTCTGCATGTAGTGAGACAAATGCCTGGAGTTTTCATGTCGTGATCGGTGTACAGAGAACTTTGTCTGGGAATCGCATTCATTGTGCTAGTATTCAGGGGTAGGGGTCGGGGGGAAGGGGAATGGCTTTAGAAATAGTGGCTTGTGGGTAGCTCATTGTTGAAAGTTTTCTTTTGGGGTTGGTGTTCCATGAACTGGAATGGGTCGCCAGAGTCTAATGGTTTCAATGCACTTAGTCATTTATGGTCCAAGCTCCACGATTAGGATGCAGGACTGGATGATTTATCAGTAATTTTTTAGAGCATTTATTAGAAGGTTGTCTCGGTGGTTTAAATTCTGTTTGAAGTGTCAGTCTTTCTCAGAAGCATTTTTTTTCCTCTGATACGCTCTGGGAAGGGAGAGTTCTTGTAGGCTTAGAAGTTATCTTGAGTAGTTCGACAGCAGGGTTATAGTAGGAGGCTGTCAGATTGGAAGAGTTCAGAATGCCTGACAAGATTCTGAATACCTTCACGGATGAGAATCCAGAATTGCGCAAGAAATTTGGATGCATGACAGGAATCCTTCAGATGTTCCCTCGACACCACCTCTTATCCGGAAGGCGACTCAATGATCACTACCATAAAAGGAATTCTTCAGGTAACTCTTCCACTTTTCATTGTTTGCTGCATCTCTGATATCCAGCTAATGGCTTGACCAGTTCTATATAGAGTGAAAGAGCCTTTCATTTGTTTGTACAGGGGCCTGAACTCAGGCCTTTTGTTTAAGCTCAAGAGAATTTGAATGGCATGATACGATGAAAGCCAAGCATTCACCATGAATCAAACAAGCACCTGTTTCGTTTTTGCTTGTTCTTCTCATCATTGTCATAAATAAAAATTTACTGCACCAAGTGCAAGCTAATCAATCACCGTGTTAGAGATGTTTGTGTCCCATAGGTTTTACTTACAGCTAAGGGGAAAATAATTTTCATAATAATGAACTAATCAGTCCTAGCCACAAAACTATGGCATTACATTTGCAGTTAGTTGATACAGTAATTGATGACCAAAGTAAATGCTCCGCTTCTATAGTTGCTCAGACGTACAACCTTTAAACACACACCAAAAGATGTTTCATGTTGGAGTTAGTTCATTTTCCCCATTTCTGCATCATTTGTCATTAAATTTTTGTTAAGTTTCATCAAGTTGGTATCTGAAAGCTCTTTCATTACTGTAAAATAGTGCACAGAATATTGCACCAGACTTATACCATTAGCTTTGTGATCTTTCTTTGGCTCTTAGTTTGTATAATTTTGAACAGGCCACAACCTTTCCAATAGCAAAGGCTACAGAGAAGTGTATAATTCATCTTCCCAGCAAAACAGTTTGAACGAAAACAGGAGAGTCTCGATCGACTCCTCAAGAGCGTCCTTCTCTTCTTCGTCCAGCTCTTCTTCATCCTCGTTCTTCGACTGCAATAAATCAACGCAACATGATGCCGCTCCCTTCGACCGCACAATCTTTCAGGAGCAGTCCCTGAAAGGTTCACTCAACTGCAAGGCATATGGAAGTGATGTCAAATCCAATCCATGCAGTAATTGCCAACCTGCAACAGTTAATAATGTTCAGCAACATCATGATCTCCGAAATGTTGTTAAAGACTCCATGCAAAGAGATAACAAGAATTTACCTGTGATCAAAACTTTGACATGGGAAGAGGAAAGAGACCAGGCAGTAAAGCAAAGAAACTCCCCTAAGCTGCCATTCCTGTCAAAAGCAACAGAAGGAACTTGCGCAACTGGAATCGACCATAAACCCCAGGCATCAGAGGATCTGAACGAGTCCATAAGAGTTCTGCTGAAGCTTAAGCAAGCGCCTTTGAGCTTTTCCGAGTACGCAACAAAGGATTCATCTCATCAAGTGGCGCGGCAATCTCCTCGGTTCTCATGCGACGAGAGAGAATACTCTCGACGCATGATGGATTCCAGGGGTGACTGTAAGGCCATTGCGGCGAAGCTTGGAGACCTTCCCAGGTTGTCACTGGATAGCAGGGAGCGTTCTTTACGGAGTTCTAACCTTGTTTCCAGAGCAAACACGTTAATGGAGGACTTAAATAGAACAGCTACTGTTACTACCACCCCAAGGCTCTCTAACGCGTCCTGGCTACATGAAGATCCAGGAAGCAACAAACGACCCCCAGGCGTTGTTGCAATTCTCATGGGCTTGGAAGAGCTTCCTAACAGCTGGAGCTCAACAGCTCAAGAACCAATCACCAAGAAAATGAATGGAAGTGTCACTAGTAGCCCATCAGCGAAATCGTTCAAATCAGCTCTAGCCACGAAAGAGAACCAGGTTTGTGACTCTCCTAAAAGCTCCATCAAGGATTCATATGTGCCAAAGACAAAAGTTCGCGTTCCGTCTGTGAAGCAGAATTCGAGGATCACAACAGAAGCAGCGCCATGGATACAACAGGAAAGAGGCCGTGTCGACCGCCGAACGGCTGTTCGATGCCCGGAAGCAAAGACAAAGCAAAGAACTGCGTCTGTCTACAGCGAAATAGTGAAGAAACCAGAGGAGCTCCAGTTCCAGCAATCGAATAAAGACCTCCGGGCTCTGAAACAAATTGTGGTTGTCATGCATCCAAAGGCGCTGTCAGAAGCCACAAAAGAAGAGGAGCATCAACCATCGACGCCAACACAGGGATACTCGAGATATCAAAATCCAGCAAGGAAAGACATGAGCAAGTCGAGCAACAGCCCCAGAGCTTTCCAGTCGCCCATTGCATTTCTGAAGCCTGCGAAGTCCGTCAGCAAATCAGGCGTTCCTCCCATCTATCCAACTGGAAATCAATCAAATCTTCCAAGGCTGCGAACGAGTGGTGCATGCGACAGAAACAAGGGGACTACCAGCAAAACAGATAAGGATCAAAGTCCTCGAGTCAGCCCCAGGTTACCCAATGTCCAGGTGCTTCTCTCATTAGAAAAGCAACTCAGTAGACATGCTGGAGAAATTGCTGCCCAGAAACATCGTTCGAATCCAGCGCAGACCTTGATGAAGCATCAGCATTGCGTGAGAGAGGACAATGGAAGAAGCTCCGCAGCAAATTCTTGCGCTGTTAGCCCGAGGGTTCAACAGAGAAGGGCAGAAGCCGAGAAGATGCACTACCTTCCTAATGCATCTTCTGAGCTCAGTAAAGATCAAAAGTTGTCAGCGAACAAACATCAAATTGAATCAGTTTCGCCAAGAGGAAAGATCAGACTGAAACAAGCTCAAAGTCCGAGGATATCAGACAAGACCAATGAAAGTTCAACAGAGGCTATGAATTCCATACGGACCAACCGCTCGACTGAAATGAAGTCTGCTTTCCTCCGGCAAGGTCTGCAGAGCCCATCAAGCAAGCCTTTCAGAAGTGCTGTAACTTCACTTTTGAATCAGAAGGTATGCATCTTAATATAGACTCTTTACCCTTAATCATTCATGTCAAAATGTTCTGAAATCTTTCGTTTGTTTCATGCTGAGTGTCCTGGCAATCATTATAGCATATCTTATTTTCTCTTCAGAATTCTCTGCCTATCGTCAATGAATGTGCAGCCAATAAGGAGATTCTGAGTCCGGTGTCTGTCCTTGACACGTCTTTTTACCAGGATTTTCTTCCAAATTCTCCTGTGAAGAGAACCTTGAATAAAAAAGGTAAAAGATTTTTTCATTTGTTTTAATTATGTTTAATCTGATCAAATTATAAAGAGTAATAGACCTTCGATGGTGCCTAACTAGCTTTTTTTTTCGTTTGGCAGATGATGAGACCATCGACAACTACCGTCGCTTTACTGTGTCACCTGACAGTAACCCATCAAAGTTGAGTTCTGTTATCAACTTTGTGCAGGAAGACAGGAGACCGAGTTCAACTGTTGGCCAACTGCAAGCCACCGACTCCATGACCTCCGAGTGTGACACGGTGAACCCTGTTCACAAATATATCACTGAAATGCTCCTTGCAATGGGTCTCTTGCAGGAAGACCTCAATATCGGATCGAAGTGCCGATTCCCAGTTCAGTCCTATTCGCCAGGTCAGGCAATCAATCCTGACTTGTTTTATGTTCTTGAGCAAATGAAGCAAAACAAGGCAAAGTCTGGATCAGAGAAATCCCGGAGGAAGCTTGTTTTTGATGCGGTGAATCAGATCTTAGCTCGAAAGCTGGAGCTCTGTGACTACGACAACCGTCTGCAGTTCCTGATTCAGGAGGGAAAGATAAGCGGACGGAGCTTGCTTCAAGAGGTGTGCTCTGACATTGATCACCTCCAAGCGCAGTGCAACTGCAGCAAGAAGCCTGGCAGCATGCTTGGCGATGATCATGACGCCATTTCAGGTGAGGACATTCTCCATGAAACGGCAGGGTGGACAGAATTCAGAACGGAGAGACATAAAATGGTTCTAGAGATTGAGAGGTTGATATTTAAGGACTTGATCAGTGACATTATAGGTGATGTAACTTGGTCCAGGCAAGCAAATTGCAAAGCCATCTGCTTGCTAAACCAGTAGTTTTTTTCTTTTTCTCTTTTTCTTCATGCATTTGTTTTCCTCTTCTTTTGAATTCTTAATGTGTTTTTATCGTTCTTGTAAAAAGATATAATAATAATAGCTCAACATGTAGTTTGCTCATTTAAAGCAGCACTATCTTACCCGAAAAGAAATAGCAGCAGCAATTGATTTTCTTTTTAACAGGTACTAGTATGATGGCCACGCGGATGATGCCAAATTTGACTACTCATATGTCGATAAAATAAGTAAATATTACTTTGATATTTTAAATTATTTAAAGAATATAATCATGATAAACTAGAGAAATAATTTATTAATGTATCTAATACATTTGTGTCACATTTATTTTACTCTCTTTTTAGAAAATAGTATCCTGATTTAAGTTCGGGATATTAATCGTATATGAATTTCATGATAAATATAATCATATATTATATTTATTCCAATCACTACTCTAATGATTATTTAAATATGATAAATTTTATATACATAATTAATACTTGACAAAAAATTTGTGCAAATGTTTAATTATCCTTATTTTTTTATCAAAGTCTTATATAGTGTTTTGAGTTTAATATGTTATAAATAGTTCTATATTATACACAAATTATATATTTTAGATTTGTTCGTGTTGCTTGAATTTTTAAGTCAGGCATGAAATTATATTTTTTGTAATAAAAAATATGCAACTTGACATGTATAGAAAAGAAATGTTCAATAAAACTTTTGAATATTAATGTAAAGATGTACTCTAATCATTATCCATGCTAGACCGTAATCAGCACAACAATATGTATAACATATTCATCAATTCTTAATTTCTTCACCACTAAAATAGAAATATCACTATTATTTAAAGTTTAAGTCATTACGTAAAAACATCTATACACTTATTTTTAATAAAAAAAAGTTATCTATGAAATATAGTACCATTAATATAAAACATTATCAACAAAATTTTTAAATAAAATGTGTTATGTTTTGATATTATATAATTACATTATTAAAAAATTAATCATGTCACATGTGTCAACGCCATGAAAAAATTTGCAACATGATAATTTCATGAATAAAAAATATTAGAAATATATGCATTGCTCTCATACTATAACAATTTGCATGAAACATATATTATATTGACGAATAGCTTGTGATACAAGATTGGTGTAATTTTTTATTTATAATCATAGAACAAAACTGAAAGATTTATAAAAAATACATAAATCCAACAATAAAAAATAATATAGTACAATTTGTTTGCACTTGTACATAAATAATATTTTAAGAAAAATAAAACAATGTAAGAAATAATAAAAATAAATATGATGTTGCTTAAAGGCAAATAAAAAATATTTTTTATAATAAACATAAAAGAGAAAGTAATGATAATATTCTAAAATAAATTAAAAGGAATCTAATTCTCACATAATTTAGAAGGAGTTATTCTATAGAAAAAAAAAGTATGGTTATAAAAAGATGAATATCATCACCAAAATATAATGATGAATTTATTTATTTATTTACTTCTTGATATAAACAAATTAAACATGATAAACAAAAAAAAATCAATAATGATAATATTTTAAAACAAATTAAAATCAATCAAACTGTCACATAAATTAAAAGGAACTATTTTATAGAAAAAAAACATGGTCACAATCACGATAAAAAAAATCCTTGTATTTATTTGACATTAACCATTTGATAACAGAAAATTAATAAAAAAATTCCAATATAAGTACATGCATAAAAAAAATTTAGATCATGCATAGAACACTCGTATAAAATTTAATTATATATAAAGTTAATTAAAATTTTTTAAGAATCTAATAAAACATAAGAATTTTTTATACAAAAACACGAGGAGGAGATTGTGTAAAATAAAAATACATGATTGTGTGAATAAAATATATTTAATCATAACTTTTTATGTTTTCCATTTGAAATAAATAATTTAATTTTAAACTTTATAGATAATTAAACTTTCCTTATATGTATGATTAATTTGAAATAAATAATTTAATTTTAAACTTTCGAACTATTTCTTTATGGATCATCTCGAATGTCTATCTTTAAATATTCATAATCATTTAGTTAGTATTGCTGTGTTGCTTTAACAATGAATTCTGGTGAGTGGTGACTTTAAAATTTTAAGAGAAATATCAGATTATTTTTTCTATCTATTATAACCTAATATTAGGGTTCAAATTTTATTTACATTTGTCGCCTATTTTTTCAAATATATATAAGACGGTAATTTATTACCATGATATTATAACAAAAATAGTTTCTCAATTACTAATTTTATAACAATGATATATTAATTTATAATATATACATATGGAGAGAGAGACTGAGAGCGTGTGCGTCTGTGAGAGAAAGGAGGGTGTGGGTGGCACCAAAGGAAAAAATCTCACCTAGAGAAAAATTGTGAGGGTCAAGATAGTTTCTCATATGTATTTATAAATTAACATTATATATTTATGTATAGTAGGACTAAAACAATTGTTAAATAAGGTAGCCATCATCCAGTAATTTTTTAAGTTGCTAACCGTCCAATAAAAATTATGATATATTAATATTTTAATTAGTTATATTTTGTTTAATTATTTTTATTCTAATTATCTAAAAGCATGAGAAATTGAAATTAAAATATTACATTCAAAATTATTATGGAGTTAATACGGTAACATCTCCATGTGGCAAATTATAAATTATATGATTTAAGGTGATTTCCATTTTTTTGACATTATTTGAATAATATGATTGTTAATTTATTGAATAAAATGATATATTTTTTTGTTAATTTATAATAAATATTGACGTTTATATAATAGTTTGCATTAATAGTAAAACACTAATAATAAAATTTATTGATAATTAAATACATTATGTCTAATGATTGTGTAGGATAATTACTATCCATTACTCCAAAAAATTATTTACATAACATATGTATTTTATATATAATGACTATTACTATTATATTATGACCATGTTAATGATGATCAGTTGATTGTATGGTCATCACGTCTAATTACTATACATATATCAATTAATATTATACCATATGTTTTGAAACATATTTATTAAAAAGTTAAGCACACATGGCAACTTATTATCCTGTCAAATAGCATCTCTTCTTTGGAAACTTAATGATTTTAATATAGTAATAAGTATAATAAATAGATATTAGCACATATAGGTATAATTTTTTTGCATAATCTGATTTTTAGTGAAAAATGTATGTATGCATAGCAATCAATTTGAAACAAAAGCATTATTTCAATACTTATGTTGTACAGTTGTTTCTATCATTCTAAAGTCTGCCAATGTGCCTATAGCATTATTTCAATAACTCCAAATATAAAAGTTATAACAACAATAGAAAGATAGATCCATAGAGGGGAAGGAGGGAGAGAGACGGGAGAGGGAAGAGAGGGGGAGGGAGAGGGAGGGTGGTGTCTCACATCCATAAAATTGTGAGAGAGCGGGGGGATGGTGAGTGTACCATTGAAGAAATATTTATAGGGCCATATATTTTATAATAATAGACGGTTTGTTAAATAAATAACTACTATCAGATAATTTGTTTAGTTACTAATCAATATTTATAAGGTCAATTGATTAATTAGTTTTAGTTTATCAATATATAGTTAGTTATGCTTTAGGACACGTGGAGTGGTTTGCTAAATGTTATTCCCTCCATGCTTATTGTCATCTTTTTAATATGATAAATTAATTAATTCATAGTTTAGTTAATTATAAATTGCTAGAGTGTGATTACTAATTAACCATTCAAATTGGAAACTAACCATTGATTAAAAAAATATGACAAATTAATTCATATAGTTCATCTACTGCTCTAATAAAGCTATATAATTACTATCATATTGTAACTAATTCTATTAGATTATATAATTATTATCATCTTGTAAATTATTATTTTAATTCATTTAGAGATGGATAAATTTCCTAATGATTAATTAGTCCAATGATATCTTGTAACTAACTCTAATAGTTAATTATTAAAAATAATTATCATATGAGATAATTATTTGTTAAACATTTTTAAATGATTATATTTTTTCTACACATAGACTCATCAAAAAATTTGTTAATTTATTTTAATGATTATAATTTTTCTTTCAGTTACCATATTAATTTAAATTAGTTGCCTAATGTATATGATATTAAGTGTTTAAAATAATAATTATTAGTATATGGACATGTGTCACTCTATAAATGTGTCAAATCTCATGAAAATTACCCTCCTTTTAATACAGTATAAATATTATTCTTTAGAGGAAAAAAACTGCATATTTTCTTCTTTATCGAAAAAGTTGACAATAAAGTGAATCCTATGAACTTGAAATGAATTAAATAACAATCGATATGTTAACACAAAGTCAAACATTCTTGTAAAAAGTCATCGCATTTTACTATTCATTCTATCTTTGTTCTTACATATTTTTCCCTGGAAAAAAAATTGAAAATTTGCATTATCATAAATTATTTCTTTAAACGACCCCACCTATACATATTTTTGCGTCTAATTCTAAATTAATATTTTACATCCCTAAATGATTTTTACTCGAGTTCTTTCTGATTCTGTTATCTTTTCTATTTTTTATTTTTTATTTATAAAAAAACTAAAATATCTCCACAAACTCTCCTTCATTTTAATGTTTTAAAAATATAATAATAATATAAAAAAGAAAAATGTTTTAATCTTTGACATGGACGAATTATTAAAATATTTTATTTTATTTAAATGTCAAAAGAGAGAGCAATGACATTTTAGTTTTTTATAAATAAAAAAATTAAAAATAATAGAAAAATTAACAGAATTAGATGGAAGATCTAAAGTGAAAATCATTATAGTTGAGGGGAGTTAAAAATAATAATTCAATCATTTAATTACATAAAATATTTATGATGTATTGACTTCTTACGTATTATTGGGGAAAAATATTAAGATTATTATAATTATGATATATGTGTGTATCAATAACAAGAATAAATATTTTTTTGTGAAAAAAATAATTTAAATTTACTTTACACGATAAAGTGATAGATTATCAGCTAGACCATAATGAATTCAAAAATTTTCATAAGCAAAAGTTCATAAATATATTGTAACAGAACAAGGTTCTAATCAATTTCATTAAATTATATTAAAATTAAATCTTATTATTATGTATTTAAATTTGGCCGTTAACTACAAAATCCGGAATTGCATTTTCTATTATGTTACATTAAAAAGTTTATTTATGTAGCAAAAGAATATAAATCACCTCAAAACACAAAATCGGGATACCACCATTATTCCGGTGAATATCGCCAATCAGATAGGAAAATAAGATTAAAATAATGAAAACGCATTTTGGATGAACCATCTTGTTTTCTCACATTTTCATTTTTTTTACCATTTCTTTTATTTTTTATTTTAACAATATATTATTATATTATTATATATAATTATTATTAAATATCAAGTATTTATACTAAATTATTTTTATTATAAAATAAAATTTATTTAAAATTTATTTATGTCAAATCAAATAAAGAAAAGAATAAGAATATGAGAAGAATATTATATTCTCATGAATATTTTTTTTATTTTTCAAAAGATATTCTTGGCCCGTTTAGGAAATAGGACGTGATAATATGATAGATATAAATCAACTGAACCAATCAAAGAGTAAGAAAACTATTGAGAGTGGAGATTTTTCAAATAATTAGTAGTTTTGTAAAAGAGTTACTTTTTTAAGGGCAAACCGATTAAAAGAAATATAAAGAAATCAAAGATAAGGCGAAAGCAAAAGGGAGGGCAACCGGCAGCCAGAAGCAGAGATGGAGAAGTACTTCGGCAATCCCTACCGCGGCGACCCGGGAGTTCCGCACACCGATCCTGATCGGTTCGTGAACATATGGATAGGGTCCTTCGTCTTCTCCGCTCTCACCTGGTCCAATCCCTACATGTGGCAGCTGTCTAACCAGTTCAAGTGAGTACCCCTCTTTTTTATCTCTTCTCGCCTCCTCGAAGTTTGTTGGTGTGTTTATTGCATGAAATTGATGTAAATACCGTAAAGACGCCATCTTTATGCGATTTGTTGGCGGTTTCATGCGTCGGGGTTAATTTATTCTGCGTTGAATTGAGGTGGAAATCTCGAGTTCTATTATAGGGTATTTTTCTTCTTGACTATGGCATGGAGACGAGTTACAAATAGAAAAGGTGTTTCTTTTATGCGATTTGATGGGAATTGTTAGCTTTGGAATCGAATATTTTTCTTTTATTGTGTTAGTCTGAATTGGAAATGCTGTGGTTTTAGTGAAATAATTTGTCAGGAGGGAAATGTAGAGAGCTTATGTCTGAATGGCATTCAGGAAGTCGGTATTATATCTGAATGGAAGAACTTGATTCTGCATGGAGAAAGAGGATACATATTCCATAGATTTACAATAAGATTAATTTTGAAGAAAAATCATGGAACTATCAAGGTTGATGTAATGTCTATTCTCTCCTGATTATGATGAAGATGCTTTCGTCTACCATATCTTGCAGAATGTTAGTTGCAGTCTCAACTATTCTATTGAATCAGAAGATAACGTAATGAAAATAATAAATTAGTGAGTGGATGCATGGTTTAGCTTCTTTGCATTCTTATTACAACATCATGGGGCAAAGCAATTTACAGTAATCCACTTGTGCTTTCTCACATCTTAATTTGATGCATCTGGTGGGTTTGAAAAGAAATTATTTCCCCAGATCGAAAAAGATTTTTACCAGTGTGAAAAAGGATTAAGGAATTACCATATTTCCATCTACCACAAAGATGTGGTTCTTTAGATAGCTCGAACCAATTTCCAACTCTTTGAGCTATTAGATTATGTAATGTAGATGACCCCCATTCTAAAGTCTTCCAGTACATTTTAGTATATTATACTCCTTCCTGCTGTTCTTAAGGATCTTATTCTCCTTAGCAATTGGAAGTTCCAAATTCATGCCTCAATCAACATAAGATCAAGACTGGCATCAGGACCTTGACCAGGGATTGGCGCCTCTTGGGTTTGATTTTGGGTGGTGATAATTTTCCTTGTAATACTGGTATCTTGTGTACCCGGGACCAGCTGACATCCCTTTTGGAAAGAATTGTATCCCGTTATACCTTTAAATGTTTTAATTAAAGTGAGCTGGATGGTTAACAAATGGTTAATCATCCTTTTTCCATCTCAAAAAAAAAAAAGATCAAGACTGGCATGTCTTGCTCGTAGGATAATCCCCTGTAGCAATAACATTAAAACCTTTGTTTATGACATTATGGATATCCTATTTATATTTAAGACATAGGCTTCCACCTTTTATAATCCTTTCCTCTCTGCGTTGTGCCTTCATTTATTCAGTTTGGCTTGCTTAACATAATTTGTTGTCAAGGTAAGGTCCTCATATTTGTTGGAGCATACTGACACTTGATATATCTGGTAAACATCTCTTTGCAGCTATCATGACAAGGCTTTTATGTTTGAACACTACCATTGGAAAAAAGCCATGAAGAAGAATGAACCATACCAGTTCCAGGTAAACATATATGGAGACTACCTATGTATATTCATCTGTGTTTAATCTTGACTTCTCTAGATGTCAATATCGAAACTAGAGCAACCCCTTGGAAATGTGGATGCTATGGAGCATTCGATTGCATATACATATGTTGTTAACATGGACTAAGCTTAATCCATACTGCTGTGTTCTTCCCTTAGTTTCTGCTTAGTAACACCATTAAGTATTTATGAATTTGTATTAGCTACAGTTGGTATGTACTAGTTTCATGCACTCCATGTCAGGTTGTTGGCTTAACGAGCCACGATTACATGAACAATTCAAATGAATCAGGTGGTGGTGTATGCTAATCCATTTTCTATCCCTCTTTCAGTGGAACAAGTCCATGACAAAAACATTGCGCGAGTCCTATTACTTCAACTGGCCCGTGTACTTTGCATAGCGGCATGAATGCTCCTATTTTGCTTCGCAGTCAATGAACATCATAAATGTTGGCTACCAAACATGTCCTAGAAAAACAATGTAGTTGAATTTGATTCTAAATCATAGACCTTTTATTTTTGTTCTGATGTTTGAATTTTGCTCGGCTACTTTTCCATAATGCAATTGCAAACTTCTTTTCCTAGTATTCTTTTCATAACTATGGGATAGGAAAAAAAAAATTTACTTGGACAGCACTCTTTCCCGCACCATAGTGCAAAGCTCTATCTTAATGCTTATTGAATCGTGACTTTAGACATGAGCTGGTTCGGCAAAAGATTTTATTTTCCTTGAAATTTGCAGTTTCTCGGTAAAGTTCATTGTTTAAATGATGTCTGCTTCTGGTGAAAGCTGATAGGATAAAAAAAAAGAGATGAAAACCATTGGAATTGGCTGTCATGTTAATCCTATGCCTTCTTCCAGTGATGAAATCGAAACCAACAAAGTTACTGTGGCTCAACCGGGGTTTTGGTTTTCACTTGGAGACCAAACCTTAATATCATTGTCGAGAACTCATGTTGATGTTCTTGGGACATAATTGAGGAGATGATGTTGAAACCTTACAGCATTATGGATCTAATATCGATCTTTTACTGGCTTTGGTGGTTCTGGAAATAGCAGTTTTCAAATCCTTGAAAAAGCCGGCCGAGCACAGAGATCTTGGATGGCTTTCGGGAGTTGCTTTTAGATACTATAAGTGGGTCAAAATTCTTAATTAGAAAAAAATATAAATTCAGAAATTCTGGAATATAGGAACATCCGGAAACAAAAATTCTCAGGTGTCTCGGCTGATATTCAAACCTTGGTGATCTAAACACAAATCAAAATGCTCAATTACATGTTCAGCTTTGTGAGTTCAAGTACTTGACCGAATAGCGTGGTATTCAGTTGAAAGCAATTGTCAGGTACAACACTTATTCGATGACATGCAGTTTTTTTAAAACAAAAATCTAAATTTGTTGCGTAATAATGGGAGGCAAATTAATATCTACCTTGTTAATACAAGTTTGCTAAATAGATTGCATAGAAGTTTTTCCAATCATGCACCCAATTTTATGCGTGCCAACCCATCATGAGTTAGTGACATTAGGTCAGATCCTTCAACTTTAGCTCAAATGACTATCTTTTAATTTTTAAAATCTTGCACCTGATATCCTCTCACTAGGGAATAGGGATTGTATATTTGTCTGATTGCACATTGCACTGTTAATGTGATACAATACAAAAAATAATATAATAATATAAAAAATGAAAAAGAAGGGGCCTGAAGATGGAGGATGGGGGCTCCCTGCCGCCCCCTCACCCCTAGTTCCTCCCCCTCCTCTTCCCTCCTCTTCGGGCTCTACCTCTCCTACGTCGTTTACTCATCCAGCTTCAGAGGCATGCCAACCCTTCGAAGCCGGCAAGGGAGCCTAACCTTCGAATTCTAGTGGACGACAGTGGGATTGGTCGGCTGGTGATCGCGCTGGCAGTGCACAACGAGGGTTCGAGATCATGGTCTTCAAGAAGGACTTGTGCGATCCGAGGGAGGGGCAGTATGGTCCGGCGCCGGAGAGATTTTCTTTGTTTCCTTTGATTTCGATTGCCGAAGACCTCGTAGCATCGATCCCATGGTGTTCAATCTCCGATGGAAGCAAACTTGTGAGAGTCCCCCATATCTTCGATCTCATTCGATTTTGCCATTTTCCTTCTTTTTGTTCCTCCTAAACTTGACGTTTGGTATTGCTTCTTCTTGTCATAAGCTAAACCTGAACCTATCGCCGAACTCCGTTGGCGCAAGCGAGGTGGAGGAGGTGTACAAGATCCTAATCGTGGACGCCTTCTGTCGTAGTGTCATGTCATCGTTAATCCACGTCAACGAACTCTGCAAGCACGGCGTCACCCACACCTCGGACCCTAATGGCGAGCAAAGTTGAGCAGAGCTAAAGCTAAAGAGAAGTGACCTAAGCAAAGCTAAAGAGATTAGCTTTCAAGGCCTTGTGCTGCCACTTCTTTTCAAAGCTTCGGAGGAAGAGCACGGAGCGAAATAGAAAGCAAAGGAGAGATGCTTTCTAGAATCAATGGTCTTTGTATGGATGGACAATGGAGGCGATGAGGAGGGTGCAGTGTCTTGGACCTTGATGGCGAGTTGGAATCAATGCCTTTCGAGTTTACAATTCTCCCACATTGTTGTCAAAAAAATTAATCTTACCAACTGCTCTTGTTTTAGGTTACTTTGAGACTTTTTTTGTTACTTTTTCTTTTTCTTTTAATCGTGTAAAATTTTTAAATTATATTTTTTGTACACAATTTTATCGTCATGTGCAAATCACTACATCATCAATGGCAAAGAAGAAAGCGACCACCAAAAAACACATTGAGGAAAACACCTTTCCTATCAAGTAGATAGAGTTCACACCGAAGCTTCATCAAGATTGTGAATTTACTTTAGCAAATTTTAAGTTGAGATTCATTTCTTGACACTGAAACTATTATTACAAATAAATTGAGTCATCTACTGAAGTAGTTCTCCACACAAACTTATCAAATTGAAAACTTGGAGGACAACATTCAAATTTGCGGCATCAAGGCGAGGAGACATTTAAATCGAAGCCGTTATATGAACCAAAAGTTGACCTTTAAGAGATGATGGGTCAACTTATTACAACAATTGAAAGAAAATTACGAACGCATGACCAACATATTTAAAACTTGGCAGCTCAATTAACTTAAATCCATAAGCAAATCAAAGATAACTCGCTTTGACTTTTCGATATGAAACTCAAGTTTGATGCTTTTAAAGCAAAGCTACATAATTTAGAGAGTCAAGTTGCGCAAATATCTTTTCTACATTTTAAATCTCCAAAGCACATTGACAAGAGCCTTATTATGTGTTGATACCACCATCAAAGAATATGGCAATCAAAATCAAAGGTTTCAGCGAGAACAACAACTATGCAATGGCGTATCAAGGAGACAAGTGCGTGCATTCTAAAAAATGGACAAGTTTGAAGGAGAAGCTCACCTTTGAAAGTCGTGGCTTCTCAAACTTCATTTCTAACATCGACGATATCATCATCACCACCGGTTTCCACACTCACAAACTCAGAAATCATCAATAAGAGGAAGCACATCAACAATAATAAATACCTCTCTGATCACTACAAAGGCAATAACAAATTAATGAAAATAGGAGAAGAATATCATCACCACCCAAAATATCAAGAGCATGACAACCCAAAAATTAGTCATCTATCCATAACAATTAGCAGCATAAACCACAACACCAATTTAAAGAGGTTGTTGTACTTGACGAACTTCCACTGTCGGATGATTGCACAAAGGTGGGAACGTTAAGTTCCATTCATCACCGCATTTGTTGAAGCTCACCATGATGAGTATTTAAGATCACATAACTAATCTTGGGGATATTGTTCTTTAATTTCAAAATCATATATATATTATAATTGATCATCCTATATTAGTCTGCGCATATGTCATATCAAAGTCGAGCTAATGACTTTAAATTAGAACTACTCTTTTCCAACCCTTAACCCTTAACCCTTAGTTTAAATTTTTATTTTTCTTCTCATTAGATTAGCTTTTCTTCTTATCGAATTAGTCTCTTATTTATATATTTTACTTCTTTTACTTCTTTTATTATTTTTTATTTTAACCTATCATCCAACAGTGCAAGTCAAAATTCTCAAAAAATAAAAAGAAGAGAGAAAAAGTTCATAGGTCGTTATATGCATGTCATGGGATTATTTTCAAATTCACAAGTCTATTATCAGTAGAGTTAAGTTTAAGACTTTGATGTTTCGCGAGTCCTTAGCCATAGGTCACAGATCCATCAGCGCAGTTGTTCGTTATGCTCTTCAAATCATGGGTTGTGATGACCATGTATAGTCGCGTAACTCTTTTGGTCATCATATGTTCATGAGGTGTTACATGAGTATCACAAAACTTCCTCGATAACATCAAGTAGTCCATGGGTCGTTACACCACTCCGACAACTCATGATAAAAAAGAAAAAAAAAAATAGGATCCCAATGCAACCCTTGCAATTACATCATGACTTAAAGAAACTATTAAAGTGCGACAGCTTCACTTTACAATTGACCTCCGATACATATAAATTGGCTTCTCTTTACGGCTTCCACATTCATCAAATTGTGATATATCATATTGTCTCTTTTCATTTCCTTTCTTTATTTTTTTTTCCTTTATTATGTTTCTACTCACTTTTCAGATTTGATTTTCAACACTGAGGACAATGTTGAGTTCAAATTTATGGGAGCTTGCATTTCATGCATCACGCATATATTTTTCGTATTGCACTACATGCTTACATTTTCATATATTTTGCCTAGTATTAGCATGTTGGCTTTATCTCATGTCGAAAAAATTAATATCATGCATTATTGAAAATTACATCTAAATATTTTCTTATTTTCAAGCATTATTCAAGAACGTCATGTTAATTAATGAAATTCAAAGCACTATTATTTTATCATTTATCATCTTAGTATTGATTATTTGAAATGTGAATGTTGCAAATTAAAAGTATGAACACGTGGACGACAAATTCTTGTTCATGCTCATTTTTTTTTTCAATATGATAATAATTGTCTCTTTGTTGAATGCTTAAGTGCTTATTGAGCTTATAATTAAAAAAAGAGAAAAAAAGATAAAAGAGGATCAGGTGAACCCTAACAAAAAGCAATGAAAAAAATTAAAGAAGTATAAATGTGTTATCCGAAATTTTGATGTCTAAGTGATTAGATCAGTTAGGGATTCTTGCCCGTTGACCTAAGGACAATTGCTTTGAAATTCGTTAGTTGAAAGCTCGTTACATAGACACATGAGCACCAATCAATGAAAAAAGTGAAAAAGAAAAAATTGAATGAAAAAAAGAAAATAAATAAAAAGTTCTAAAATGAAAATGTATAAGTTCTATATATACTTACGTTTTCAACATTAATTTATTAAATAAAACACTTCTTAGATGTTATCAATATTTTTTTATAAAATATATAAATTTTAGGGTCCTAAAAAACTATATATCCAAAAAAATGATAAAGTTTTTAAAATTTTAAAAATCCAACCAAATAAATAAGATGGTTTTTTAAGAAAATGAAAAAATTCATTCGACCGGCATCACTTTCACCCTACCTGTACGTACATTTACCCTAACCAAACATATTTATTAGTTAGCATTTTTTTATGCCGTAGGCTGGAGAATTCAGAAGCATCCGTCGAGAATGGTAATTGGGGATTGACCTAAGCGTAGCACATGTAATTGCCGGTCCACTATCAATAGGACCACTAATATATGGAAAACTTTATATATATACACACACACCTCTACTTAATGTATATAATACATATGTATAAATTTACGCACATATATACCATCTCAATCTTTTTTTTTTTCTCCTATTAATTGGACCACACTATCTGTGCCACTTTCCATGCATACATTGCAAAAAAACCCACTACTGTTAGAAACTTAGAATACAAGTTGCATGCTACTTAGGTTTTTTTTAATGTAGTTGTTTCATTGGGTCTTACGCGCGCAGTTGTGGCATATAGGCATGTCAGTAGTAGTGAATAATCACTACAAACTGACCGCCCTCGTTGTGTCTTTGTCTTGCTGATCACCCTCGTGCAGAAATAGAAGGCAACAATTGACTTTTGCAGGACTGTTTTGAACCCTCAGGTTTGCTCAACCTGTGGGAAATACTTCTGTATATAAATACAAAATACATAACCTTTAGGTTTCTCTACTTGTGGCAAATAGTCCTGCAAAAGAAGCCGGCCCGGAGAGTCTGAAGGTATATACATCAGGAATTATATATGCTCAATCAGATAGATAGATAAATCTATAAATAGACAGGAGATTAGAAGTCAGTACTGAAAGACCAAATTGCATGCTCGAAATACTGAAAGACCATCCACAATATAATATGATATCTAGACAATCAACGTACTACATTTTATGTCGAAAGCATGCATGAAGGAGATACAAATAGCTGGGAGACTATTTTATGTAAGCCGTTTATTGTTACAGTACTCCAATATATACCTGCAATATTTAAATGAAAATAAGAGATGGCATATGGAACCCAAGTTTTAAAGAAGCTTGATTTGATACTACTTCAAGGTAGTGTTTTACATATATATGTGAAAAACAGCATTAATTTCTTCCGCTGATTAATTTGATCCCAAAGAGTTTGCTAATTCCTCGCTTGCGTTGAGCATGAAAACTAATTAACTTGTATCAGTTGTGTTCATGATCTTGGGCGTGACTCCTGAAAATGTAGTTCGGTTGCAGAACCAGGAAGTTAGAGCTGTCTGCAGACTGCTGCTGAGAAACTCTGAAAGGATTCGGATCATGGAAGCCTTCGGCGGCCAAGTGAATCATCTGGAAATGGCTGTACTGTTTCGGTATCAGATGGTGACCATGGGGTACTTCTGCTGCAGATAGATGAGACATTAAGTTTATCGAGTTCGACGGCTCCAACTGGTAGTATGCGCCATGCGACATCGCATTGCTCATCAGCAAGCCGCCGCTTTTTTCCACGCCGGCAGCTAATTGGTCCCTCATGGACTCCTTCCCCTTGATCCCCGATACAGCATTTGAACTCCAGATTGACGATTTGGACAACGCTGAGTGGCCGTCTTGCACGGCGGCCGCCGGGAAATTACCATTGCATGGTGCTAGCTGTTGAGATGATTTAATGCCATGGAAGAAGTCAGGGGCTTCGGCTGCGCCTGCGGCGACGGCGGGGGCTTTTCGGCGAGAGGCAGCTCTAGGCTGATGAGGAAATTGCATGAAACTTTCAGGTGGCATCTGAAGCGGCGGTAGCTTGTCGATCTCATGCTGGGCAGCGTTCAGCAGCCAGTCCACGACTTTGCTGGGTTGGCTGAGCCCTAGCTTGTCTTGGAGGTCATACAGTTGGATAGCTGTGGGCACAGATAGCCGTATCCTCCTGTCTCTCAGACCTTTTACAGTGGTGACCTTGCTGTGCCTGTCTTTGCCTCCGAACGCGCGCCCAACTCGAACTATTCTTGGATTCTTCAGTGCAGACGACCACACCCTTGAACTCGTAATTTGGACCTTTTCATTGCTGCTAACAAGCTCTTGCTTAGCAGAAGAAGTCTCCTCTTCTCTCGAGCTTCTGATCATCTTAAGACTGCCATGATCGTCAGTTCCTAAGAAAACAACATACGTGCAGTCGGTCATGGAAACTCTCGTTGGTACATTTATATACTACGAATAGGAACAGAAAACAGTACTGCTCTCGTCAGGTACACGCTGGTAGCTGAGCCTTTAGGTAGATCGTGGTGAACACCATATTAATTTCCTCTAACTATATGCACACATACACTGAGAATGTTGGGAGATGAGCAAGTTTAATTTCATGCGAAGTCCGGAGTAATATCTAATCAGTGATGTCGAGCATAGACAGGTATATATATGCGCATACACAGAGATCCAACTACTTGGCAAGAGAACTTAGAAGAGAGGGAGTGAAAAGCTGAATCAAGAAAAGATATGAGTTCTAAATGCAATAGATCCTGAATTCTTGTTTAAAAATTGAGTTGGTAGCTCAAGGCAACAATCTCAGGTGGAAGATATAGGAGAGAAAAATCTCAAATTTCAGTACAATAAACATGCTTCAATCCACAGGCATAAAAATAAGAAGAAAAATATCAGAGATTTAAGTGAAATATCACTCCTGTGCTCCAAAAAAAAAAATCCTTACCAAAAAGATGAAACTAAAGTTTAGAAGGGAAATTGTATCTCAGAAAGCCAGTCTACAGATGCTTAACTTTCTTGAAACAAAATGGAACTGATGTAGCAAACTATTCATCAGAGACAGTAAATTTGACGAGACAATCTCAAGGGAAGAACTAATTAATTCACATGCGGTCATCATATATAGTATTATATAGTGGAGATCTAGTTCAGATGAACTTACTCAAAGCTCAAATCCCGGAGAATTCTCTGATGAGTAAAGATGCACTGCCTGCGCCTAGCTGATCTTGTAAATTTCTAGGTGGGCTTCATATTAGTTTCAGCTGCGAGAAAAAACCGTAGGCAATGCAACAAGGCTCTGGAATTCGAGATGGCGCAGATGCTGGATTTCTCAGAAACCCTAGAAAAGGAAAAAAAAAAGGTACTTGCAGTTGCTAACATGTGGTGCTTATTTATGCCTGTCAATCTGATGCGATCACTTCTAGCTACCCATAATACATCACTTGTAAGCTTCTTTCTTTATTGGCAGAGGTTAGTTTCCCAACCTTTGTACAGCAGTTATTTTCTTCTCACTTCTTTTACATATGTACAGATACTTGTCAACATGTACAGTGGCATGTTATGTCATATGCATCTATCAGGGAATTTTATATTGAGTATAGATGCCAAATTAAAAACTAGGACAAATAAGGTGACTTTTTTCGCTTCTTAATTATTATTGGCCAATCATTCAACTCGAGCGATGTTAAAAGTTATACGCATTGACGTCAAGTTTGACTAATTTGATATCGTATCCAGTAGTGGTACGTGTGACTTTCAGCAAAAAAATTTTACGCTCATAAAATTCAAACTCAAAATTTTACTTTTACTTTATCCCAACTTCCGTTGGTAATACGATAGACTTTTACTTTTGACAAATAAGTAAATGTCCTACATGCATGTTATATACAAGAACTATTTAATATATATATATTTATTTATTTATATGATTAGGGGAGCATCATATTTAGGTCAGGGACCAATTAGATATGTACCTATTTAACGCAATCTACCGATCGACGACGAAGGACCACAACAACCTGTCATCTTTGTTTGGTTAGACACACTTTAGACGAAGCGAACTCGTCCCACAGGCTGAGAAACGGTTCAATTCAAGGAATATATGCTAACATGCATCATCTCGTGCGTTAAGATCGATGATGACTTGATCAATCTTCATATCATGACCGGCTCTTTAGACTCAATTTGTCATGACTCTCTCTCTCTCTCTCTCTCTCTCTTTCTCGCTCGCTCTCTCGCTGCACATCGCTATCTCTTTCTGCAGATAAGAATAATTAAGCGGCAAAGTCTGATTGGCAAGACGAGAACTTTGTAGCCTTGCCTGTCACGCACAAGTGTATCCTCTCTCTCTCTCTATCTCACACACACACAAACATCTAACTGAGGTGGTGTATATTTTGATGCATGGAAAGCCCTTAGTGGTTCCATTAGTGGTGGTGACGATGCTATGCAGTGAAGAATATAATGCGCTAGCTGCAGCAGTAGCACTGGTCTGGCGTTGCGTTTTGCTTTGTTTTCAGAGTCGTCGTGTTCCATTTTTTTTTTCTTGGATTGCATGTGTGCGGAACTGTTAATAATTCAATATATACCTCTTCTCCAATTAACTTTAAAAGTTAACTCCTCTTATTTGAAGTTTGAACTGGATGAAAAAAGATTAAAAAAAAAAAACAGGAATGGCAAAGGTCATGTGCCCGTCTTTGGGCAGGCTTGGCAGCGATATATTCATCCTGCTAGCTAGGAGGGCTTTAGGGTTTCACATGCATATATTCAAGGTGAAAAAAAAAAAGAGAGAAAAGAAAAGGCTGACCGGAGGAGGAGGAGGAGGAGTACTGGTCCCAAAAGTTGATCTCTGATCCTTCTTTGAACCATGCAGGGCCCTGAGCGGCCATAAATTTTCTTCTGTAAATGGAGCAGGAAAAAGAAAGCAAGGACATGTTACATGTACCTGCAATGCTCTCTCGCTCCTCAGGCCTCATCTAAAACTGCATGCCATTTAATTTGTCTCTTTATTAATCACTAATTAATTTATACTCATTCTTTTACGTATATGGACGGCATGTATTGCATGCAGCTAGTACTTAGTTACTACTTATTTTTCTTATAAGATAGAAATTAGCAGCAGAGGAGTACAGTAAATTAACAGAAATTATTGTTATGCTGCTTGTGAATTAAGAACCCAAAATATACAGATGATAAGAACAATATTATATCGATGCAAATATAAATGAAATCTCAGTACCTCTTTTTACATTTTTCTTTCTCTTTTGATACATATAAGAAAATCATTTTTTCCATTAAAAAAGAGGCCAAAACCTAATACAATGAAAGCTAAATCAGAAACAAAACAGATTGATTTCATGGAGTTTATGAGTTTAGGAGTGTAATGTGTGTGTGTTTGTGTATTTATAATTTGATAAAAGAAACAACAACAACAACAAAGCCTTATCCCACTAGGTGGGGTCGGCTATAAAATTCGTTGATTCATGTTCATACGATTCGACGGGATTTTACGCTGGCTGTCGGGGTCTAACACAACCCTCATCCTTTATCCGGGCTTGGGACCGGCTATAAAACATAGGCGGAGCTTAAAGGGAATTTCGCAGGTGATCACATTATATATATAAGGAAGGCCTGCAGATTTTCTTAAAGAAATGTGCAGCTTTTCACCTTTTATTTTCTGATATGTACAGCTTTTCACTTTATCTCCATTGATCTTGGATTTGGATGTACTACGAACTGTGCTGAATGCCTTTGATGATGTTTTACAGCTGCTCAACCTGGCTTTTTAATTACTCCTCATAATTTGGAGGCCAAAAGGTAAAAATCAAATATCTATATAATGTGTGTGTATGTAGAGAAAAATGACCATGTAATTAATTAGTCACAACAACAAGCAATATAAAATAATATCTAGGGTTAGAAAGAGCCTATGATCAATGGATCAACGTGCATCAAGTCCACGCATGTCCAGGGAGAATGTATGATATCGAAGGGACAGAAGCTTAATTGTAAGTTTGAGAGCATATATGGATGCATGCATGTCTTGTAGTTGTATATAGGACCATTAATTTGTTGGGCCATCCCATCCAATTATATTATATTATATTATTAGGGTGAAGAAAAACATAAGAGAATTGTACATTAATTTCTATTCGAATTCTTAAGGAGTTTATATAAGCACTTCCTTTACGAACAATAAAAATTGTAGATCGATTAGGACTCTGCATTAATCCCTCGAAATTAGAATATCTATCTCGTGATAAAAAAATAAATTAATTTTGAATCACATATAAAATATATCATATAATTTTGATCCGAGAACTTCGCCTCCCACGCTCCTAGCAAGGGGTCCCCTGATTCCTCTTCGACGCTCACAGACTTGTTAACCGAATAGCCAAACTTCCGCAATGACACCTTTTATACAGATTTTCAATTGAAATAGCATTCAAACATTATTAACATCTATTATATTATATTATATTATATTATATTATATTATGCGGTTTAATTAGATGTACGACGTTGATGTGTTTCTACCGCACTACATTTTTGCCGCTTCTTTCGTGCATGCATCCAATTATGCGGCTCAATTAATGAGCTCTCCAGGGGACCCTTCCTAATTAATCTAAATTAAACAGGGATTTAAATTATACGAGGACCCCATGCCAATTAATTAGGCCTTCGTTAATTACGTGGCTTCACATGTGATCTCTGAGTGCATGCATGTCCAATTTATGTTATACTTACAATGTAAAGAAGGAGGGAGGGGGGCCCGCCAAAATGATGTCGAGGAATTTGTGCTCAAATTTGGCGTCATGTGGATGGTCCCAAGTTTTGAAAAATGATGTGTGCGCATGCAGTTGGAGGCTTTGGAGAATTTGGTGCTATTATCATAATGCAAATTGGAACTTACTTTGGGCATGATGGAGGAGAACAAAATCTCGGTCTGCAATATGTCTGATGCCTCTACATGCATGCATTTTGGACGTACGCGTCCCAGGTTATACCTAGGACTCTTAATTGTGTTTTAATAAAAGGAAAATATGGCAACTTAATTTGAAGATTAAAGATAAATAAGTTTACGCTTTAATGGATCCTAAATCAATAATTTAGACGGGAAGAGAGAGATTTTAACTCTCGTGCAGTTAGAAAAAATATTTACTGCGCCATGAAACCAATATAAATCGGCTTTCAGATGCTCGAATTTAGTGGATTTAATGAATTTTTTTTATTGACCCCTTGAATTATGAATTTTTTCCGCGTCTACTCACGATTTTTAAATATTTCGCTGACACTCGAAGTATACCATATTTTTCACTTAAGTCCATCCATCAATCTCTAATAACTTCTTGTTAATTTTCATTTATGAAATGACCAATCTGCCATCGCACAGTTCTGATAAAATGTTCGCCCCGATCTTGCCGGCGACCCCTCCCCCTCAAGATCCGACGAGGGGGGGGGGGACATGCAGCCTGAACATGGCTAGAGCACTCCGGTGGCAAGTCTACCTCCTTCCATCTCTTCCCTTCCAATTCTAAAATATATGCCACTGGTGCCCCGCACTGCATCCCGGAACCCAAAACCATGACTCCTACCTCCCACGCCATCGTTTGCAGAACCTCTCTTAGGCCGTCGGGCATGTCCGCCGCCGCGTGTCATGCTCCCTCGTCCTTCTTGGCAACTCCCCCGTCCGGCGTGCATGCATACGTCATCGTCTCGTCAGCCCCGGCCACGCACGTCCGCGTCCATGCGCCCTCCGGCAATTCTCCCGCCTTAACGGTGCCCCACCGCCATGCGCCGACGTCAAATGCCTAGCTGCTCCGTTTGAACTGCCCCAGCGTGTTCGTGGCGTAACCCCCGACCAGCAAAAAGGCGCCCGAGCGAACACCCCCAACACTCGTCCTGCGGCCGCGCCATGTTCGGCAGGGCTTCCCACGCATCTCGTGGCTGCCACGTCGTATGCCAACACCGAGCTCAGCACGTTATTACCCTCGTCATGCCCGTCGGCCACGAACACCATTAGGCGCTCCTTAGACGCAGTGCAGGCGAAGAAGGATCAGCACAGACGTGGACCTCATCCATGGGCGCCCACGACCGCGGATCCCATCCCCGACGATGACTAGCTCGCGGTTGACGGCGGCGAGTTGGCAGAAGAGCGGGAGGCCAAGGGCCGGGGGTGGCCGGAATCTCCCCCACCCCCATCTCCCCGGTGAGATGGCGGAGTGTTTCCCGCCTGCGTAGGGGGGTGATGCCCCCCTCGACCTCGTCGGCGTGCACGAGAGTGGCGACGCCCCCCTTGCAACCTCGCCGGCGAGGTCGTTGCCTCCCATCTCATCGGCGACCCCTGTGACCTCGTCGACAAGATGGGGGGCGGTGCCCCTTTGACACCCCAATGTAGCAAATTTTTTATTTTTATAATATATTTTTTTTATATTTTCCAATATTAGATGATACGAGAGAAAGGGCAATTTGGTTATTTCATAAATTAAAAAATGAAAATTAAAGGAAAATTTACTGGAGATTGACGGATGGGCTTAAGTGAAAAAGGCGATATAGTTCAGGGGGGTGAGCGGAATATTCGAAAGTCGTTGATAGACACGAAAAAGTTCATAGTTCAAGGGGTCAGCGAAAAAAACTCTAATATTTTTAATATATTTGGTGCTCAACTGTGGATATAATTGTAACACCCCAAAATTTCCGTTATTAAATAAATAAATTTAATTACAAAAATTATTGTTAAAATATAGGATAAATAGTAAGATATAGAATTTGAATCGAAGAAATGAAAGAAAAAGAAAGAAATAAAATATTATTTTATTAAAGATAAATAAAAGAGGTTAAAGATACATTTCAAAAGTTGGGTTAGGTGGGTTATAACTTAATTTTGGATCAAGTAAATTAATTATTTAGTGATTAGTTGGTTCCTCTATAAATAGAACATCTTTTCATATGAGTCTCTCCTTTATCCCGCTTTATCCAAAAGACATATTTCGTCACCACTTTAGAGTCCTAAATTATTCTCCTTGGTGTGTGTGCATGACTGCTCGACTCGGTGAACGGGATGCTAGTCTTCGGACATCACCGAAAAATGCATGACAAGTCTTGGGTCTCAGGTAATATGAAACAGAAAATGTACATAAGATTTAACATTCATATGAATTCTTAATAAAATATATAAAATGATGAACAAAATAGACTCGGCTTATATTCCCTTATGATACAGAAATAAATTTATATTATTTTTATGTTGAAAGGAACAATTCATGAATTGATAGAAATTATTGAACTCTAGAAAAAAGGCACCAAAATTTTGGCAAGCCGAAACTCGATGTAGAGAAGAATCAGATGTTGGTTCTTCTATAAAATAGGAATCTGATGCAATTCCGCTCCGAACTCCTAATTTGGAGGGAACAAAGCTTGAGCTCAACCACAATCATTTTCGGGTGTCCGGATTCTTTTCCGACGACTTGGGTAGTCTATGTCCAAATGATGATTGGATGAACCATACCGAGCCACTTCAGACCCGACCCAAGTTCTGTCTATAAGATTATAGGAAAGTTTACTGAGAATCGGACCCAAATCCCAAACAACAAGGGCCAAGTTCAATCGAAACATTACCCAAGTGTCAAAATACCTGACCCGAATTTTCAAAATAGAATGTGCTTAAAGTTATTTTAAATTGTCCATTTGTGAAATGATAGTTTCAATTACCCTCGTGGTGATTATGTTAAATAGATAACAACAAGAATGTTAATAATCAAAAGATAAAAGATCTAAAATGAAGCTTCATGTGCACTGATTGTTAATAGAATAGAATAGAAGGTGGGCATTAATAGTCCTAAGATTTATCAATTAATCTCATTCTTTTATTGGAACTGATGTATCCACTTCCGATCCTAATTTGATCCACCATGACCCGGCATAATTATCATGATAAAAAAAAGTTGAGTTTGCATTAGGGCGTATGCATGCACGTATGTTAAAGTAAAAGTTGTAGCGAAAGAATAAGAAGAACATAACAAAATATAAAAGATAAATAATAGGAAAAAAATAAAAAGAACATAATAGAATGAATTTGTTATCCTACTAAAAGCTTACCACATTTTATTAAGCTTTCTTACATATTTGTATTAATCTTATTTACTGAGCTTTATGCTCACGGATATTTCATGTACTTATGTTTGAATCTCACATATAACTAAACAAGCAAGGATATTGAAATCCCCCCCCCCCCCTCCTTCCAAATTTTTTAGTCCCCTATATAATCTGTATTACAAATAAATAAGAAAATAAAATATAAATTATGCATATATGATTGGCCCTCTTGATTATGGAGTCTGGCTCCGTTACTTGATGAAGGCATGTACAGGTAGAACAATTCGTGGTATTGATGTGGTTGCACATGAGATGGAGTCCTATTAGCTTTCATTATTAGTTTCTTTCATTTCATTCGTACTCTAATGTCATAGTATGTATTGGAGGACCATTTAAGAATAACAGATGGCTTCAGCACTTTTTATGATGATAGTTATGGTTAGTTTATTATTATTACGTTATTCTTATATGGATATGTCAAAGTTCATGGAAAGCGGTGGATAGTAGTTAACACCTGCTCAGAAGAAGCCTAATTGTCACTACAAGAAAATGAATTTTTAATGACCAACTATTAATGTCGAGACAAAAAAATGGTCATTAAAAATAGTCAACAGTGACAAGAAAAAAATATGGACATTATTAAACACATTATTAGCAAAAGAGAAAAATACTCATCTCAAAAAAATAAATTCCGGTCATTAAAAATGATTATTAATGACCATTAAATTTTATCGTCATTAATTATTTATAAATTAAAATCAAGTAGGCATGCAATTAATATTTTATTTGACGGGAACTAAACATTTTCCTCCACTAATTTCTCAGACAACATCAATTTTAAAAAATAAATTAATTTATGCATTTAGTTAATAATTACATGTGATAAAATCCAATATAAAGAAAAAAATCGTTACAAAATCTAATAGAATCTCTCCCAAAAGTTTTATAAAATTGAATATAAAACCCCAAATTATTAGTGTTTTATAAATTTAAATGCCATAAAATGAGGGGAAAAAATAAAAAAATGTATATAAAATAGTTTAACATTCATAAATTAAATAAATAGAAAAATGAATTATTAAAAAATTACAATAGAAAGTTACATTGTAATATAAAAAAATAAAGACAAAATTTAGTTATTAAATAAGTATAACAAAAGAAACATATTTACAAGTGAATAGTCCCTCATTGAAGACATTAAGAAAGTGTAAGTAACACATCTACTATAAAATGGACCTCAGAAACAAGCAATGGGCCAACACAAATTTTGATTTAAAATGAAATTTTTAACTTAATCGGTTCACTCATACCGATTTTAGCCGGTTATATCCGATTTTGACCGGTTCTTGACCGGTTTGAAATAGTTCAAAATGGTCCAATCTTCACTCTAGTTTTAGGGGTGATTCAAGACCATTTTAGTGATCGGTCGATGGTCCGATCGGTCGGACCAACTGGTCATGTTCGATCGTGACAATATTTCTGGTTATTGATGACCTATAACGACGGAATTACTAGTCGTTGAAGATTATCAATGATAAAGATATTTCTAGCATTAATATATTTGACGACCAACTAAATGGTCCTTATATAATTTTAACGACTGGATTATTTCTGATCGTTGATGACTTTTAACGACGGGATTAGTAGCTATTGACGATGATCAACGACAGATATTTCTAGCCATTAATGTATTTAATAACCAACTAAATGGTCCTTATATAGTTTTAATGATCGGATTATTTTTTGTCGTTGATGACTTTTAACGGCCGACACCTTTAAGCTGAAGTTATTGATTTTTAACGATGGCATCTATAATGACGGGTGACGACGAGAAATGCTGATCGCTAATGACCAATAACGATCGAAATTTAAATATTAATGACCAAAATTCCCTTCTCTAATGATGTGTTTTCTTGTAGTGTGTCACATGACAAGATAGTATGTTTTGGAAATATTACAGTTCATACCTGTTCTCATAAGTTAAAACAATTAATGACTCATGGGCAATCATCACGAATAATTGTCATATCATCCAAGTAAGTAAAGTAAAATTTCAGTTTGACTCATTTTGCCTTTGCTAAATTAAATTTTGTTCATTGAATATGATCTCGACTTAAGGGAAACAAACAGTGCAATTGGGTTCAACCCAAAGGGGTAATCTCGGTACGTATCAATAACAAAAAGTGCTCCAATATAATACGGACATGGATGTTCAAATGAGAGATTCTCACAAGAATGTGCTAAAGTATTGGAGGTCCCACTAAATAACCTGAAACATGAAATAGGGGTCACTATCTCGATGGGTATGTTACATTCTACCAATTACTTACTCGAAGTACACGGATGGAATTGCTCGGTGGATCTCATCATCGTTTGATATTAGGCATGGACTGGTTGTTCCACAATAAGACATCCATTGTATGCAAAGAAAAAAAAAGGTGATGATTGTAGCAACAAGAAAGCTTATAAGAAGTGTCAAAGGGACCACTCAAGAAATGAAAGAAACATAATGATATTAGCAACGAAGACTTGTAAGATAATACAAAAGGGATGCAGATAAATTTTTGGCTAGTGTGACTGTCACATACTCATTAGTCAAATCAGAGAGTTTACTAATGTGTTCTCAGATGTCATATCATGCTTGCCTCCCAGAAGCAACCCCCGCTTTTGCAAGGCTTGGTGGTCCACATAGACTATTTTGTGTCTAATTTAATGGCTAACATCGAAACTTATATTTTAATTGAAATAGAAGTGGACTTACATATTGAGCTACTTCTTAGAATGGCCCTGATGTCCAAGACATCATATAGAATGGCATGAGCTGTAAGAGCTACAAAAATAGATTTAGGAACTTTTTTATAAAGGCTTCATTCGCCCTAATGCGTCACCTTGAGTGCTCCTATTCTATTTGTGAAGAGAAAGGACATATTTCTTAAGCTATGCATTGACTATAGAATGCGAACCAAGTTACAATGAAGAACACGTATCCTTTGTTGATGATCAACGACATATTCGATTAACTCTCCAAGACAAATGTATTCTTAAAGATAGATTTCAGGAGTGTCTATCACTTAAAAGTGTCACAATTATCATAATAAAAGAAGTCGAACTCATATTAGAACAACACATATAGATGTTCTAGGTAACTATTAAAGTAAACATGTAGTGAAAGAACAAAACATAATAGAATAGAAAAACATAACAAAATAAAAATAATAAAAAACAAAGAATATAATATAATGGTAGCTTGCCTATTTTTATTAAGATTTCTTATCCATTTGTATTAATCTTATGTACTGAGTTTTATACTCATGAATATTTCATATCCTTGTATTTAAATCTGATAGATAACTCGATAGGCAAGAATGGAGGCAAGAATGTAGCTAGAGCACTTCATGATGATGATGTAGTTTCATGTGAGATGGAGTCCTCGTATCTTTTATTATTAGTTTCTTTCATTTTTTTCCATTGAGACTCTAATGTCTTAGTATGTATTGGAACAACATTTGAGAACAACAAACATATTAACTTCCGCACTCTTTATAGTTATGATTAGTTTATTATTGTGTTATTCTTATATGGATCTGTGAAGGCCCATGGAAAGATGTAAATAGTCGTTAACATCGGCTGAAGAGAAATCAAGTTGTTACATGGCAGACGAATATATTTTGGGGGTGTTACAATAATATCCTCATTCATATTATTTGACTCATAAATTGAGAGTGTAATGTGTGTGTGACTAGAGTGGGATGATGTAAAGTCAGCATAAAAACCACGCCCCATGTGGAACATGGAATGTCCTAGGGACTGAGTACCCCTATATGCTTGAATATCCCCACACAGAAGAGTGGTCCCACTTCACCATGAAAAATTTGAATAAGCTTTAAAATTTATAGAATATACAACTATCAATGTAGTACTTAATATTCATCCAAATGAAAAGTGCGATGAGCTTGATGTACGACGTTTCCGAGAAGAAAAATGAATGGAAGTTGGATTAGCTAAACAAAAGAGAAAGGAAATTGATTTAATCCTAAAAATCTAAAAGCATGTGGTTATACTAACTTGTAACAATTCAAGAATGAGCTAAGAAAACCAAAATGAAATCGGTTGAAAATGACGAATATCAAATATCGATATGTTCGAACTCTAGGGCTTAGGGGGGAAGTTGTTTTGGGATCATCGTTCCTTCAATTAATATAAGAGCAATAAAATAGTAGCATATGCCCCCATGCATGTGTATTCCCACTCCTACAGTAAACACCATCCAATGACCATATCACTCTCGTGCATGATGGTCACTAGAATTTCTTGCACAGGACATCCCTTAGAACACGATGATGTGCTCTCGCAATGGTTTCTGAGGTGTCGATTCCTTGGATGGGGGCAAGCCAGCACATCCCAAACCCCCTGACTTAAGGGAAACCAAAGACATAAATCAGGGTTCAACCAACCTCTTAGCCCGTATCGAATTATATCTTATGATAATTTCTCTTGAGTCAGATCCCTTAAATCAAATATCGACTCAAGAGAGCGCCAACCATTAGTGACTTCTTAGATTCCTCAACTCAAGAGAGCGCCAACCATTATGACCTCTTAGAGATAACTCAGTCCTGCCTCTTAATGCAATTATGGAGGCATGAGGAATAGATTTTTCTCTCGGATCGAATGTCATCGATTCTATATGATCAAGAGCAGCTCATACTAAAAAATGGAATATCCACAGAAGAAATCCAAAAGATGACCTAAGTTCCCCTATAAGGTATGCTAAAAAAATTGACAGCTTATGACCCTTAAAATGTGTCTCGAACTATCACATTGTCTCTCGACATGCATATGATGATTAATATATCAAGCACCCTCTCGGGTGATGGTCATTAATACTATGAGGCAGTCTAAACAATAAGAATCACCTTTCAATCCCCTAAATTTGAGTAGGGAAAATTGAATCCCTTCACACCTTGATGAATGAACTCTGCTAGAGCTCCTTACTTCCTAGTATGGAAGCTAAAACAGAGGCATGGATTTCCCTCTCATGTTAGGGTGTGATGGATTCCTCAGCTTAAAAAAAGTGCATTTGACAATCGAGTAATATCAGTAGAAAACAACAATACAATGAAAACAAGTACTAGAAAATTGATTGGTACATGTCATAAAATCCAAAGGATAAAGGAACTAATATCCCTAACAATTCCTCCTGAGTGGCAAATTTAGTTACACATCCAAATTAGGAGCAAATCAATGCCCAAATTCATCAACAGCATCAAATCGTTCTAAGAAGGAAAAAGAACGTAATCTCCCACTCTACCTCTTTGTCCTTCTCTGTCTCGAATCCCCAGCACTCTTTATGTTTTCTTGTCCCTTTTATAGCATCTACCTCCAACTATTTGTATGTCGTGTTTTTTTCATTTCTTTGTCTTTATCTGCCTACAATGCATCCTTAGAAAGTTTCCTTTTTGTATGTATTATGAAGAAGCTATCGATTGGCCTATAAAGGGGTCCACCCTATATGTTTCTTGAATCGGCCTATGTGATGAACTAGCCACGCTTTTATTTTATCGTCCAGGTGGCTAGATGGGGGTACTTGCTCTTTAGTGCCCCCATATGTCCTGTCTCTTTTTTTGTTAGCCTCGAGCTTCAGAAAGAAGATTAAGCAATAGAAATAAACTTAGAGGACAAAAAGCTTTGCCAACTAACTGATGTGGAAAAATCATGAAAAAAGCATTTTGGATATAGAACATGCATTCTAAGTCAAGAACATAATAAATATGGGGTGAACGCATGTTGAATATGCTAATAAAATGTTAGTGATTTCTCCACATCATTAATATTTTTAAATCTTTGGCTGGTACAAATTTAAAATATATATTAGTAATGAAGGGACTAATTATACATAATCAATCATATTGATACTTTGTTCACAACTTTGAGCTTTTATATTTTCCTTAAGACATCAAAGTTCTTGTTGACTATGATTTGAGCTAGAGGTCATGGTTTCAAACTTCACCAATATTTATATTAAAAAACTATTTTCTTCCTTAATTGTCCATGTAGAGGGCTAGATTAAAGTTGTTGGCATGTCACATATGACAAAGAGTATTAAGATTATAAAATCAAGAATGTTGAGCTTTCTAATGATTAAGTTTTTTAGGAAAATCGATAGCACATATAATTTTCACATATGTTGGTAGTGTCTCTCATATACTTCAAGTTTGCATGAGATATGAGTTTTGATATTATTTTGTAACAACTTTGACACATTGAGATTATATTATCTATTTTGCATATTTGACTTGGATGATTTTAAATGCATTTTTACAAGTGAAAATGATAGCTATATATATAAGAGTGCAATTACCTTTGTATCTCATTCATGTGAGACAATCATTTGTATATTTGATACATAATATTGGGATATTATTCCCTCCATAGGAGCTCAATTTTCTCATTAAATGTGGCTTGTGTTGATGGTATTTCTCATATTGTTTAAGTTTGCACGTGAAATTAATTTTGATATCATTTTGTAACACTCTCATGCCTTATCAATTTATTGTTTGTTTTGAATACTCAAATTTAAAATATAGTTTGATAGGTAAAGAGAATAAATATATATAAGTTTTTAATCACCATTCATATTTTATCTGTGCAAATTGATATCGTTAGCACATAATCTCTTAGAAATTGTATGAAAGACATGCAATTTAATTGATACACTTTTTAATATTATGTATCAATAATATTTTAGTTTTTAATTATGTTGATCTCATCTATATTTTTATTGATAAAAAAGTTGATTACCTAATGATGTGAAATTCATTAACAATTATATGCAAGCAAGTGCACTAGTCGATCAAGTAATAAATTATAAGAGTAACTTTTGCCAATCACACGAGGAACTATTTCATTTATCTATATAATTTTAGAGACAAATAGAAGATAACATAGATTTGGATAAACATTGTTCAAAAAATAAATTTGCAAAAAGATAAAAGACTAAGATTAAACTAAACTAACGATGCATAGGGCGTTAATATCATCTATAATAATTAAGAACAACCTAGAGACCTCTATAAATTTGATTTTACTAGAATATAATCAAGTTCAGTCTTTATATTTTCCTTACCGAGTAAACCATCTATCTTAAATCAATAATAAACTAAAAATACTCCACCAAACTCTACCTTCAATTTTATCAAAATTAAGATACTATGAAACACCACGACTTTTCCAAATTAAAAATTAATTTTTTTAAAATTAAAATAAATCTAAAATTTAGGATTTTGTTAAATAAAGATAAAGTTCAAAAGAAATAGGGAGGATTAAAGAAGTGAAAAGATAAGAGAAGTTTGAATATGAATAGAATTCTTATTAGATAAGAGATAAGAAAAGATGATTCCTAATTATATTAGGAGTTGAAGTTATAATGAAATTAGGGATTTAAAATTAGAGTTGAATCTAACTAAAAGTTTATTATATAAAAGGAGTTTTAATGAGCGTTAAGATAAGAGTTTTATGCCCAAAAATATTTAGAAGATAATATAATATTATTTTATTTCAAAAAATTAAAAGATAAGAATAAAAATTATTTATACAAAAATTCAGGAATAATTATATACAGAAGAAATAGGTTAAAAGATAATTAGAAGATAAGTAAATTTTATGAAAAGATAGAATTTGAATGAAAGAAGAAAAGAAAAGTAAAACCTTAATTGAATTGAAAGTTTTGAATGGATTAAGATTAGATAATTTAAATATAATTTTTCAATGTGATCATATGTTATCAAGGACTTATTACAAGAGGGAAATTAAGAGTTTCATGTTTAAGATGTTTAGGAATCAAAATAATATTATTTATTATTTTAATTCCAAAAATTTTGATAAAAGATGACAACAAAATATTTAATTCCAAAAATTCTATATTAAGAATAATTAATGTTATCAATTTTCATAAATAGATGGAAATTAAAAATAAGGGGTATTATGAAGTTGTTGGTTGGAAGAAAAAAAGAGAGAAAAGGGAAAATCAAGAAAGAAAGTGTAAGAGGATAAGAAAAGAAGTAAGATAATTAAGATAAAGAGTCAGAATTAAATTAACTAAATATATATAAATATTTAGTTTATTTAATTTCTGAATTTATTTAAAAATAAGAAATAGATGAAGTTGAGACAAGATGGGAAGAAGTTCATAAAGGATAAAAGTTTGAATGAAAGGAAAGAGAGAGAAATAAATGAAATATTAAATTATTTGTCAGATATAAATAAATTAATAAATGAGGTAATTATTTATTTATTTAATTACGAAAATTATGTTTAATAAAAGATAAGAAAGATTATGGAGTGAAGAAGAAGTTATGTATAAATAAGATATTGAATAGAAGAGGAGAAAGAAAAGAAATAAATAAAGTATTTAAACTAAATGATTGGTCGGGATTATGGATAAGATTCCGAATTATATTTATAGGATGTTTAGCATTAAATCTCGGATTAGTTCGATCCACCAAGAGTCAAAGTTCTCTCCTCTATTAATAAGTCTCCTCTGCCATCAGCCTTTTCATTATTAGAAAAATAGATTTTTCACCTTACTTTGAGTCTTTCTCCCTCCTCAGTGTGTGTGTGCGAGAGCTCCGATCGGCCAACCAATCTCAGTTCTACCCTCTGTCAAAACACATCAAACTTCTCATCGGGAGCTTCTCCATCGTCTAGGAAATCACGTCGAAAATTAGGACTGTTCAAATAGTTATGCCTAAACAAGGTATATGTAGATTTGGGTTCACTTTTAGATGCAATATTTTGATAGAATGAATAAGATAAAAGAAGATTAAACTTTAGTTTATAATATTCTTTGTTTATCCGAGAATAGATTCCTTTTTATTTCACGTCTAAAGCATGTCTAAGTTTCTCGTAAAGTATTGTCACAGTTTTAGTAATTTGGCATCGGCGTTCCACTGGATAGGAAAACCGGCCCGAGTTGGAAGAATCCGGCCTGGGTTCTTCATACCTAAGTCAAACTCGACCCGCGAGTCCGAATCCGATCCGAGTTCTAACAGAGCCCGCCCCGGGTTGATAGGGACCCGACCTGGTTCCTGTTTGTTGTTCTGTGCAGGCCAAGTACACCTGGCTCAGGCTCCAATTTGTTCTTCTGCCCGAGCTCCAGTACACTCAGACCTGGTTCTGGAGGCAGAAAGGTAAGGAATTGATATGTGCACAGTTCGGACGGAGTCTCCTTTGACCCGGCCCAAGTCGGAGCAAACCCGACCGGGGTTTGACTATGCTCGGTCCGAATTCTGCACATTTCACAGATCTAATTTTGTCTTGATTTTGTATAGATGTTAAATGACCTTTTTGCCCTTGATGGACACCTGATGAACTGAACGGAAAAGATTGATAAATAAGAAAAGATAAATACTGTAAAATGAGATCATCATATGCATTGATTATTATAGGCCAACTAGGTGGGTATTAATAGTCTTACCACGGCAATGTCATATGATGTGAGTATTGTCCCTCTATGGGGGTTTTAAAAAAAGGAGATACTTACGGTCCTACTTAAATGGATATGTGAAGTTTAAGTCTTTTGTGAGTAAGTAAATGTTTACCTGGTCCTGGTTTGATCCACTTTGACCCAATATTACTATCACATAAAAGTGCCATGTTGATCCATAATAAAAGAAGTCGAGTTCGCCTAGGACGACGAATATAGAAGTTTATAAGAATTATTAAAGTAAAAGATGTAGTGCAATGCATCAAAGAAGAATTGTTAAAGAAAAGAAAAGAATTGAAAAGTATAGTAAAGAACGAAAAACAATGGAAAAGTATAGTGATGAATGGAAAAGAAATGAAAAGTAAAGTATAGGAATGTTATGATTTGTTATATGATGATTTTGACTTAAATGCTAATTTTACTTTTATTTAAGTTATTTCATCAATTTGTCTTATCTTGCGTACTGAGCGTCATTACTCATGGAAATTCTATTTTTCTGTGTTATAATTACATGATGTAAAGTTAGGTTACCTTTAGAGGACTATTACGAAAGAATAGTTAGAAAGAAAAGTTGCTTCCGCACTCTGTTAAAAGAAAAAAATGAATAGTTGTTTTCGCTTCTGCATCCCATGTAAGAAAAAACTAAGAAAATAGATTGTAGGTAACGTCGGCCCAAATAAGTTCAAATGTCACATGGCAGGAGGGTGAAATTTCGGGACGTTGTATATTATGTGCTGTAATTTCCAAAGTACTTAACCATCCTAACTGGGTCAATTAAGCATACCACATGATCTAATATTTCATCCATTTTAGATTATGATATGCACTGTTTCGACATAAAAGTTAATAATAAATTCTAACATAAAGTTATGAACTAAGAATTGATTAGACTACTTTGTTAATAACCAACTCAAAAGTCATCCAAATTTGAAGAAAGCATAACTCTTGCAATTCAAATTAAAAGATAAAATATAAAATAATTATCCAGATTACAAAGCTGAAATAGATTAAATATTAAAGTTTAAAACATCCTCCCAACATAAAGTAGAACAAGTAGTACTCTTCGGAAATGACGTAACGAGCTACTATGCAATTCTCGCCTGAGTATACTGTGTAAATGCCTTCTCCATCGTTCTTCAAAAGTCCTTTTCGTTCTTGGTATGAAAGTTTTGATTGCAGGCTTTGGCATGAGTTATCTTTGATCGTCCAACATCCCTATTTATAAGGTTCGAGTTACCACGTGATCGGAAAAGAAACAAAAGTATTTTTCATATAAAATAAGGCAAATTTGAAATATAATTGATTATGAGATTTTAACCTAATAAAACTTTGAATTTTTTGCCCTAATTTATTTTCAATTGATCCTTATGATATATAGTAAGCGAGTCCTTATGCATTGATATTTTTTTCGAAAATAAGTTTTCATCTCAAAGTCAGAATGAATCGCACCCCTTGAAAGCTTCATCATGTCTCAATTAGTGTTGGAATAGCAGTTTGAAGTTTTTTTGTCACAAGTCATGGCTAGGATTTCATGATTCTTGAATCATGGAGTCGTTTGCTGATATGCACGACTTAACGAATTTCGTAATTGTGATGAAAATTTAATGGCCCATGAAATTCCTTTCTCATTCCGCAAGCCTACTATACGTGTCGTGATCAATGCATCATGACTCATTATAATGTGAACATTGTTTTTGGTTTTTTTATGATACCCATGAATGCATTATAATGCTCCATGAAATCTTCTTCCCAAAGCGTCTTCGATATGGCATGACCCGTTACAAAGTATTCATGATCTGTGATGATTTGTTTCTAATCCAAGTCACTATAGGTGCCATGAATAACCTATAATCAGTGAATCTCGTTTATTACGGCCGTGACTAGAGAGTCATGACCTGTGAAATCAATGGCGAAGCCACATGAGTGCCGGTGCACGTGCACCCACTGGATAAAAGGTAATTGTAGTACATAATTTTTAGATCTTAATCTTTTCTTTGGTGGTGGAGTGCTTGGATTTCATGTTGTAGGTTCCCAGATCGAAACTGGATCCTGACTCTTTGTTTTATTAGTCAAGTTTTTCTTCCTTTTAACTTTATAACAAATATAATATATTTTATTATCATAATATGGAAGCACATTCTATTAATTATTACGAAAATTATTATTTCTCTCGTAAATTATGTGTTTCTCCTCATTGTATTTTTTATAGAGTATTATAATATTACATAATAAATAATAGAATAATATATTTCCTAATTACCTTTTATTTCCATTATTTTAAATTGTACAATTAAAATAATAATTGTCATTTATATATAATTACGAGAATATATTTCATGAACCCATTATTTAAATATGTTACCGCATCATTTTTTTCTTGATAATAAAAATAATTTATTTTATTGCATAAATAATATGAACGGCATTATACTAATCATCATGAAAATATTTTGTCTCTTTTAAATTATGCATTTATGCTTAGGAAATATTTAAATTTTTAATAAAGTATTATTATATTTCATAACAAAATAGAATAAGTATATTTATTTTCTCACAATTAATTTAAGTTGTAATTTTCATGGTAAATATCATTTATTTATATTATTTATATCAATAGAATAATAGATTTTATGATCATGCACTTAATCTTGATTTTATAATCTCATTCATCCTTAAAATATGTATACACAATTTTTCCTGATTTAGAATTAAAATCAATGTTATTTTGGCCGTTAAAACCAATACTTTTATACATTGTAATAGAAAAATAAGCTTATCAAAAATTTATAATTTATGCTAATTATTATATTAAAATATTATAATTATATGTGAACTCACTCAACATTTAATCTAGCTCCGCCCCTGCGTGAAATGTTAATGTTTTTTTTGTTGGCAAGTGGTCCGTAAAAGTTGTTACATATACGTGATTTTTTTGTGTAACAGTCATGATAGGAATGCCACAACCCGTGAAAACTTAATCCCATGAATTTAGGTTCTGATAGAGGCGTGATTGTTGTAATGCACTTGTGAAAACACTTGCAACGGTCATAACTATTCGTTCATGACTCGTGAAATATTTGATTGCAATTCAACTTCTATGAGAGCCGTGAATGTCCATTGCCACTCCGTGACAATCATTGTGACAACCCGTGAAGATATAATTTTTAGTTTTCGAAAGTTTACTTGACTTCGTTTTGCATTATTCATCTTTTATCCAAAGTGAAGTTGGAGAGTATCCCTGAACAAACGTCAAAGTTAAAGAGCATTTAATGTAATTTATTCATTTAAACTTAAAGCAATAAAGATGGCATTATAATTTGTTATAATTAAGAAGGTAATGAAGCACAATGTATCCACTTAAATACATTATAAACATAGTTGTTAAACCTAGACCGGACCGGTCCGATCATGACCCTGGCACCTAACTGGTCCATAGGTCTTGCCAACCTTGGCCATCCTACTGAATCGGTTAGACGCCCTGCACTACACCTATTCATTTCAATAGTATTATTTTATAGTATACAATGCTTATGATCACTTATTTATCAATTTGTTTTCTTTGATATTTTTTTCTGAAAAATATTATATTGTTTTTTAATGCCATAACATAAATATGAAAATATTAATTACCTAGTTAAATTAAAAGAATATACACTAAATAATCTTTCTAGTTTTAGTTAATATCAATAGTTAGATTCGAGAAATATGAATTTGTAAATTATAATTGAATTTGTTAAAATCACATAAAACTTATATTAATAATTAAATGTCACATTTTAATTAAATTTGTAATATGTACTTTGATGTAGAAATATATTAAATATTGATGAACATATATTAATAAGTATTAGGGTTTATACTTTTATATTATGTTATTAATAGCCGGTCTAACCGTCCGAATTAATTAATTCAACCAATCAAACATGACTCGGAGACTTATCTGAATCGACATCCAGTCCATATCACACGATTAAAAATAACCATTCTTTTAACAAATAACATAAATGAAATATATATATTATTTTAATATTTAAATTTGAATTATGTTGACCCTTCCCCTAAATCATTCCACCCTATCTTTTAACCAATACAAAATAACATGAGTAAATTACACGATATGCTCTCCAACTTTAAATTTTTTTTTTATGGTGTCCTTCAACTTAACTTTACAACACGAATATCCTCTTCACCCTTTTTTTAACCAATACAAAATAACTTTAAAGTTGCAGAGGGGACGAGCCCCCCCCCCCCCCCCCCCCAACACCTACTAAATTTTATTTATTAAATCAACTTTTTAAATTATCATCATTATACTTTTTCATCTAAATATTAACTTAAATTTTTCTATTAAATCGATTAGTTCTCGAAAACTAATTTTCTCTCAAAATTCTCGTACCAAATACATTCTATAAAAACAGGTATATTACTAACCAACTCCTCTAGTTTCGTATTAAGCAACATTTATAGGAAGCATTTGAATTGCCATTGATGTTAAAGGTCAGATTTGAGAACATTGCGAAGAAAGAAATAATGGGGCATTTGAATTGCCATTAATGTTAAAGGTCAGATTTGAGAACATTGCGAAAAAAGAAATAGTGGGCTTTACATGTTAAGGGGCTCTTGATGACTAAATTCCAAACTTCGGCGTCTGCATTCCGGGTACAACTTTCGAGGGGAAAACTGCACTACACAAAAGTAAAGGACCCGAGAATCTTGTTACGCAGGGGAAAACTGCACTACACAAAAGTAATATCAAATTAGTACTCCAACTTTGAAAACTAATAAATTAGTTCCTCAAACTACTTAAACATTTCAAATTTAATTTCCTTCACCTATTAATTATTTTTTTAAGACATACTAAAAAATAATTTTAAATCATAAATGATGATTTATAATTTATTGTGATCGAATAAGAAATAACGTATATCTACCTTTATATACTATAACAGAACAATATTTTTTTAACTATAAAGAGCAACTTTATTAGTATATAAAAATAGATTTTCAATTCTTAAAACATTTAGATTAGATAATTTATTTTTATAGATTTTAATACTTCTATTTTGATTTAAAAAAACATCTATGTACACTTTTTTCCTAAAACAATATGAGATAATGACATGTGGCATGATAAAATTCTTATTTTAATATAGTATGTAAATGTAGATATAGGTTATTTTTTATTCTATCACAATATAAATGTTTATGATTTAAAGTTATTATCTAATATGTATTAAAAATAATCAATATGTCAAAGGAATTAAATTTGAAATGTCTAAGTAGTTGAGGATCAATTCGTTGCTTTTCAAAATTAGGATACTAATTTGATATTAGCGTCAAAGTTGAGGTACCATTTTTTAAAATTGCTCTCATTACAGATGATGAAACAATAAATTATTCATATTTGTTTTTTCTTGGAAATATGTTCTGAAGGGAAAGTTTTTCTTATGAGATTTTTCGTTTAATCCATTACTTGTTTTTTGATGCATAACATATTCGTACGGACGATTGGACCAAATGATGGCTAAATCAAAATATTTATCACCGCAGGCTAGTGAATTGTTATTAATCTATATAATAACATTATCAGCAACTTTAAATAAAAAATCACAAGCCAAATGTTAAAATGTTTTATTATTTTTGTTTTAAATACAAAATGCATAATTTATAGGGTTATTTTCATAAACATCTTCTAAACTATCGTGATTTTTTACATCTAACTCTAAATTATGAACTTATTTTTTTATATCCTTAAACTATTATAATTTTTCCACTTTATTCCGTCTAATTTTGTTAAGTTTTTCATTTTTTTACTTTTCTCATTTATGAAAAAATTAAATTACCTCTCCCTCTAAAAAAATATGAAATAACAAATATAAAAAATATAAAAAATCGCTGGAAGAATTAAAGTGATAAAAAATATCATTTATGAAAAGACTAAATTAGTCTCCTCCATTTTTTTTTCCTTTTTTTATTTATTATTTGATGTGTTATGAAGGGAGGGATAATTTAGTTTTTTTCATAAATGAAAAAAATTAAAAGTAACTAAAAATATAATAAAAATAGATGAAAAGACTAAAGTGAAAAAATAATAATAGTTTAAGAATAAAAAAATAAATTCATAGTTTGAGGTTAAATATAAATATTTATGATAATTTAGAAAAAATTATGAGAATAACCCTAATTTATATATCGTAATCCACTGGTTTAACTAATAAATGGCATCAACTACAAACTTTTTGTTTTCAAATTTCAATCAATGACTCATTTCTTTTATAAAAAACCGTTTTCCCTTTGTCATAATAATGGTCAGTATAATAGTATATTATACATATTAAATATCATATATCTCAGATAATCAAAACCGACTTAGTGGCTACCACACTGTATTAATTTGCACTCACACAAACATATTTTTTCTAGTTTCTCTCGAGGACCTAAGTTCCAGATAAAGTAAGTCAGCGACAAGTTCAAAAATCGACCTTGCAATTAATCAGATTGAACTAATAAAGATTAATAAAAATGGTTTCACCACGTTTGTAACGTCTCCAAATCGCATCCCGTCACGTGGCAGAATATGGTTCGAAGGCGCTACGGATCATCCTTACGTGTACATCATATTGATCAAAAATAAGAATTTGACTACTCAATAAATTATCAATAAATGCGAAATAACTAAATCATCATTAAGAATAAATAGAGTAACATCATGAAATGCGAAAGACTGATAACTGACTTCATACGAGTTCAAAGGAAAGCTAATACATCAAATGATAAAAAGAAAGGAAAAAGCTATCCATTATCTAAAGGACTCGATAACCATGTGCGACCACCTACGAGCTCAATCTGTCATCGTTGGACATCTTCATCATTAAGATATAGTCCTGCATTTAAGAACATGCATGGGAGAAACCTTTAGTTTTGCAACTCAGTATAGAAGTAAGATAGAAATAATCATAAGATCATGATATTAGACAAGAATCATAAGGGCATCATCATCATCATATAGAAAATAAACATCATCGTTATCATATGTGTAACAGAGATTCTATAACTTGGCATATTGATAGGAAGTTGATATATTGTCATCTTCTTAAGATCATAAGATTAAATATCATGATAGATTAAAATAAATCATCGTAGAGGAAGCAAAAGTCGATCATCATGTTTATGATGTCATCATCATATAAAGAATCAGGAGAAATCATCGTATGAGCATAGATAATCATGAAATGAATCATCTTCTTTAGTTCATATTAATAATAAATCAAGAGATCATGGAAATGTGTGGCAAGAGCTACTGATCATCATGAAGGGATTTCATTATTAATATGCTTCATCTTCTTCATCATCTTATTATTCATCTTTGACTTATAGTGGGGTATATTTCAACCCACGGGGAGGCATGCCTCAATCCGTCCATCATCATCATAACTGGCAGAGTCAGTCCGTAACTGACCGTAGTCAGTCCATAACTATCCGAGGACAGTCCATAACTGGTCGTCACCAGTCCATCGTAAAAGAGCTTTGCATTTAATATTTTACGTCTTTTATCTTGCATATTTTAATTAAACAAATCATATTTTGATAAGAACTTTAAAATCAGGATAAAGGACAAAATTATGGAGAGTAAATCCGAAATAAAATCGACATCATCATCATCATACACAGATTATAATTAATCACGTGAAACATGGATTAAAATATCATAAACATGTGATTAATCTGGTCGGAACTCGGGCCGAGTAGGGAGAAACCCGGGTCGGGTCCGACATGATCATCATCGGCACAAATCAGAGAGCAAGCCCAGGCCGGGTTCGGGTTACACTCGGGCCGGGTTGGGTCGTCATAGATATGATTGGATCTAAATTAATTCATCGTAAGATCATAATATGCATAATCATCTTCATGACATAGATTAAGATTATGTACAGGAGCATTAATAGCATAATCATCGTCATTATCAAGTTCTGAATTAAGTACGTAATCATGGATCAAAGGATTATAAAATCAACTTAATCGCTTTGGAACCCGGACCGAGTTGGATGAAACCCTGACCGAGTTCGTAAGGGCATCATCGGAGAAAGATCAAGACATGGCCCGGGTCGGGTATAGGTCATTCCCGGGCCGGGTTCATACTTAGCAGCTCGATCGACGGATCGGTCGACCGCTCGACAGAAATCACGGCCGAGCGCGACTTTGTCGTGGAACTGCCCGGGCCGGGTTCTTTTTCATTACAGAGTGTCACGCTCGCGACAATCGCTGACTCGGCCGAGTTCCATCGAACTCGATCCGAGTATGGATCTGCCTGGACCGGGTTCTAAGGAAACCGGGCCGGGTTCTTCTTACGCAGAACTTGCGCAGATGCGCGGTGTGCGTTTCGTTCATCTTTTTCGATGATGGCCGGCATCCAGAATCGTCATAAATCAAGGAACTAATACTAGACATAAATTAGAACATGCTTCAAGTCTAAAATCATGATTCTAGAAAGAATCTACCATAGTTCCATACCTTATTAGTTTTTGTCCAGAAACTAATCTGCAATCTTCTTCTTCCTCTTCCTCTTCCCACTCCTCTCGGTTCAGGCGTGCGTCCGACGGCATCCATCCCCTCCGACAAGTCTCTTGGTGAAGACGACGGATCAGGGACGAAATAACAAAAGGGCGCATAAAATAGGGGAGGAAAACTAGGGCCGACTTGTAGGAAAAATAAAAGGGACTGATTTATTTGATTTAATCTCTTACTTATAGGGGAGAAATTTGAGAATCTTTGGGACTTCAATATTTGATTTAATCATCTCATATTTTAAAACTTTGTTTCCTATTTATCTCTTCCTCTATTTGATTTTATCTTCCTATTTGTTTTAATCATTTCCATCCTCTTCTTTTCCTTTTTCTATTTCAAGTTTATCTTTTTTAAAAAAACATTGGTCGGGCTTTACAACGTTCATGTGAACCGGCCATTTTTTATTTCTTTTGTTAATTTTTTTTATAAAAATTATTATTTTAAAATTTGAAAATAACTAAAAATGGCTACTCCGTAATAGGGCTGAGCACGGGCCGGGTCGACCCGATCAACCCGGCCCGGCCCGACCCGGAAAATCGGGAAAATAACCCGGCCCAGATTAGATCCGGGTCGGGACCGGGTCTGTGGAATGAAAAACCCGCCGGTATCGGGTCGGGACCGAGTGTACAATGCAGATACTCGATCCGGACCCGACCCGATATCACTTACTATATAAATCCTCTCTCTCTCTTTTCCCCTCTCATTTCAATATTTTTTTTCTCTCTCCCACCTCTCTCTCACCCTCTCCCTCTCTCTCTCCCCCTCTCTCTCGCCCTCTCCCTCTCTCTGACGGCGGCGGCGACGGCGGCAATGGCGGCGACCCTCGACTCCGGCCGTCCTCTCTCTCTCTTTACTCCGGCCGCCTGACGATCGGATCCGGTCGTCTGGCGGCTGGAACGGCCGGATCTGGCCGCCAGACGGGCTGGATCTAACAGCTGTCGGCCGATCCGATCACTTGGCAGCCGGATCGGTCGCCTGGCGGCCGGATCGGTCGCCTGGCGGTCGGATCGGCCGCCTGCGGCCAGATCCGATTGTTTGGCGGCCGGATTCGATCGCCTGACGGCCGGATCGGCCGCCTGGCGGTCTGGCGGCCGGATCGGTCGCATGGCGGTTAGATCCGGTCGCCTGGCGGTCGGATCGGCCGCGCGGTTGGATCTGGCGACGCGGATCGGCCGCTGGCGCGGCCGGATCGGCCACTGGCGGCCAGATCCAACCGCTGGATCCGCCAGGCAACCGGATCTGGCCGCGTTAGTGCCCGATCCGGCCGCTCATCGACCGCTGGCGGCCAGATCCGGCTGTCAGGTGCCGGATCTGACAGCCAGTGATCGGATCAGCCGCCAGCGATCGGATCTGATCGGCCGCCACCTGTCAGCATTCGAATTTCCGAACGCAAACCCAGTTCGATTCCCGGTCTATCGGGTCTGACCCGGTCCCGGACCCGGCCGGGTCCGGGTCCGGTACCGGATCAGAAAATTTCCGACCCGGTAAAAGTCGGGCCAAGATCGGATCCGCCAAGACCCGGACCCGGTCCCGAGTTTGCTCTGCCCTACTCCGTAAGAACCCTATATTGGCTCATTAATCACCTCATCTATTAATACTAGCCTTGGTCTATTAATACTCTCATATTGTTATTATTATCGATGTGTGAGTATGTTTGCACATTTACTAAAGATGGCTACTCCGTAAAAACCTATATATTTTTTTCTTTCATTTAGTTTAATATTGTTAAACTTCCAAATTTGTCTAATAGATTATGATGTTGTTCACAATTTGTAATATCATATATGCATATTATATTTTTAAATTAAAATAATATTTATTATATTATATATAATATTTATAATATTAAGTAAATTTGTTATGAATGGAGATTGTAAACTTCTTTGTCATATGTATAACATACAATGATATTGTACTACTTAGTATAATACAATTATATATAATATTATAAAAAGTAAATTTAATAAGATTTTAATTTATCAAATGTGTAATGATTTTAATATTAAATGTTAAAATTCAATTTCTATAAAATTATGATTTATTATTGTTATTTCTTATTTTATATAATGAAATTTTAACATCACTAAGATAGATATATAATTAAAATATGAAAGCTTAATTTAATAAATCATATTAAATATAAAATTTTATTATTATTCAACACAATCACTAAATTTATGATTGTTCATCAACTGGTTACAAGTTTAGCTCACGGGCGAATCGCTTCGACTAGTCAGATTTATTTTTATATTAATTATCTTAGATCATATATTTAATAAAAATCAGTACGAAATGGTAAAAGAAAAAATAAACTCAATGTTATTTTTTAAAAGATAGTTGGAATGAGAGTGCTCAGATGCATTGGCATTGTTCATGCGAAGAGAGGGAAATTAAAAGGAATGAAAAAGGGGAATGTGAAACAAAAATAATCCCGTTTAAACACAATGTTATAAAACTCGGTCTGGTCATCCAAATTGGTCAACGGGTCAAATCGGACGAGTTGAATCGGATCGAACCGGTCGGACCAGATAATATAAATTAATAAAAGAATAAAATAAGTTAAAGATATTGTTAGAATCTTATTAATATATAATATCTTATTTAACAAAAATATAAAATATAGTATAATAAAGTAAAATAAAATAATCTATATTAAATAATGTAATAAAGTAACATAAATTTAGTCATTAACATAAATAAATAATTCTTGTGAGATAGTTATAAATAAAAAAATAGTAAAAAAAATTAATATATGTGACAAGAGGACATTAAAATATAAATATATATATATAATATGTCTAAATATTTTAATAATTTTTTTTTATATTTTATTTTTATTTTAACAATTGACCTGCCGCCGAATCGGCTAGTTGAACCTGAATTTTGACCTGATCGAGGCGGGTCAAATCTTTCCCTAAGTTTTAACCGACTTGCGGATCGTTTCAGGCCCGAACACCGATCCAACCAGCCGGGTCGGACCGAATCTAACAATATTATTTAAATAGATAGAAATGGACTTGTTAAATAATAAAGTTAAGAGCAGTTAAGTCATTTCATATATTAATAAGTTGTCTATAGCATTTGAATAGTAAATTTATTTTTCAAGTTCTACATGAATAATTAAATTAATATATTAGTTCGAAATGTATTTAAATAATGTGAAATATAATAATGACAAATTAAAAAGTTGATATCACAAATTAATGATTGAATAAAATATATATTATAATATAAAATATATTTTTAATAATAATAATTAGTATAAATTAAAGTTGTATTAAAAATGGTTAAAATATATTATTTAAATATAACAAAATATATTTGAATAAAACATTATTTTTTATGAAATGAAAAGTAATAAATAATATAAATTAATCATTTTATAATAATATATTATATTTCATAAATACGTTTTTTTTTGTGCGAGAGAAATGTAAGAAAGAAAATAAGGAAAGAAAAAAAACGAAAGCGGAAAAAAGAGTTGCCATATTAAAAAAGTGAAAAAAATGGAGAAAAAAGCGCTATAATGGTCACATCAAACGTGGAAGATCTGAATTAGACCACAATTTCCTTTAATTCTACAGCTAAAGAGGCCCGGCCCTCCCTCCAAACTAAGTAATAATAGCATAGGGAAACTATTTTGTCGTTCCAAACTAAGTAAAGAAAAAAGGTTATTTCCTCTTATCATCCCTAAATTATCGCGAGTTATCATATCTAATTTTAAACTATAAATTTTATTTTTTTGGTACCTAAACTATCGCGATTTTTTCAGTTTGGTCCTTCCGTCCAATTCCTCGACTTTTTTGTTATTTTTTATTTTTCGCGTTTGTAAAAAGTTCATTATACCTCTACTATTTTACATAAAATATTATATAATAATGAATATAAAAATAATTAAACAAAAAAAGAAAACCGCCACGTGGAGGGGGCTCTTCGTCGACATGTGGAGCAAAGTCCGATAGCAGCTCCAGTCGCTGATCGAGCGATCAGCTACCAGCGACAATAACGACAATTTTGATGACGACGATGGCGCCGGCGGAGACAGTGATGACGAGGAGGTGACACGGCGTACTGTAAACCTCCTGGAGCCCAGCCAAGAGTTCCTCCTCTTGGCTACGGGGGTGGAGTACTCCGGCGACCGCCGCGCCCAAACTCTCCTCGTCAGCTACTGCAACACCACACACCAAGCATGGATGGCATGTGCGGACATCTTGGTCGCAATTGAGGACGCTCATTGCCACTACCATTCGATCTAGTTCCTTCTCTCCATGCTCGCGAACGCGCCTTCCGCGACGAACGCTCGCCGCGGGTTCGACGATCTTGCAACGCAAGTCAAGGGGGACAACCCTCTCTTGGACGTGAAACTCGTCGGATTCTACTACGTCCACTTCCTCTACGGCTTTCTCAACGAGCAGTTCACAAAGGCCCGTCGAAGGATCCTAGGTGGCTGTGATTCCTCAGCCTCACCGAGAAAGCCGCCGAGATCGCGAGCGATGGGCATCCTCGTGTCAGTGATGCTGGTGATAGCAGCGCCCACGGTGGTCGGGATTGGGATCGCGGTGGCTGCAGCTCCGTCAGCGATGTCCACGACGACGGGCTGGGTCGTGCGGCGATTGCGAGGTGGACGAGGGCAGCATGGAGAGGCTTGCCGCCCGGATGGATGCGGCGGCGAGGGGCCGAGAAAGAGAAAGGGGGGTCGCCGGCCCCTGCGTTGTCATCGTCGTCGCCGGGAAAGATAAAGGGGGGGTCGCCGCTCCCACAGGTCGACGAAATGCCCCCTCCACGTGGTGTGCTTTTTTTATTTATTATTATATATTATTTATGTAAAAATATAATTCAATTCAGAGTAGGGGTATAATAGACTTTTCACAAACATGAAAAATAAAAAATAATGGAGAACTCGACGGAATTGGACAGAAGGCCTAAACTGGAAAAATCGCGATAGTTTAAGTACCCAAAAAATAAAGTTCATAGTTTGGGATTAGATGTGGTAATTCACGATAATTTAGGAGTGATTAGAGAAAATAACTCAAAAAAAATCTCCCTCAGAGAGGAGAGAGAAAAAATAAATCAAGAGTACAATCCAGATTCAATAAGAGAGGGAAAGCCAAGAATGAAGTGCAGAGGAAAAAAAAAGAGAAGACCAGATTTTAGATAGATACTGGGTTGACCGACCCGACTTGATTCGTCGATCCGATTCGAATTTAATTTGACCATGGGTAGAGTCGGGTATGAGTTGAATTTTTTCAACCCGAGTCAACTCGACTTGATCGATTCATTTTTTTAATTTTTCCCTTTTTTATTTAAACTTAAATTTATATTTGATTAAATTTTTTAAAATTTTGAAATAAAATATTTTAGGTATAAAATAATATTAAATAGTTAGGAAAACATATTTTTAAATTTAAATTAAATATTAAATACTATGTTATATATTAAATAAATATAAAATAATAAGGAAAATAAATAAAAAAAGAAAATTAGCCAAACCAGTCCCCAAAAGCCTTTCGAAATTTGATCGGGTTGGTCTAGCTCGATTTGTGAACACTCCTATGCGCAATACAAAATTATTCTATATAATCTTTTATAAGAAATATAATTGAGGTTTAATGTGAATAGAATAAGTAGTATTTAAGTATTTTCCTAAGCTTTTATACATTACTACATTTCTTCACAGAAGTTTCTCTCAAGTTATCATAATAATAGCAACTGTTTATTACTAAAATTTAGTTGAAAGCGATGTTTGATTGAGTTTTTAAATTTTAAGACATTGGCCTTGCTTAGCTGACTCACACAGTCAAGTCAACTTAATAAATATTAATATTATTATTTAAAAAAAAGTTGGTAAAATAACTCACAGAGGCAAGCAAGACACTGGCCTCGCATGCCTTAATATAAAAATATATAAACCTTAAAAAAATTGCATATACAAAAATCATTGAAGATTTGAACGCTAGAAATCATATAATAAAGAATTTTGTGGGTAATAGCTTTACATATATGTTTTGATCTGTTAGAACGCTTGCACAATATAAAGATCTTTCACATAAAATATTCTCTTTCTCTCTCTCTCTTTTCTTCTTTACTTGAACAATTTTTTCCCAAAAGTAGATCAGAACAAATGAATTATCAAATTTATTATAATAATATAATTATTATAGCTAAAACAAAATAATACTAATATTACTATGAATAATAATTAAAAATAATAGTAATAACAATGAAAAATGTAAATAACAATTAATAAACTTTTCTCCCAGCACGGGAACAAAAGTTTTCCAGTGCTGCGATTTCAATATATAAGAATCACACGGTATTCGTGGAGAAAACCCCAAAGCCGCACTTTGTTTTTTTGGTTTCTTTTCAGAAGGTCCTCTGCGGTGCTCTCTTTTGCTCTGCTCTTTGCTCGCCCCCCTCCGCTTGCTCCCTCGAAGGCTCCGATCGAAGCGGAGCTCTCCCGCCTCCGAAAGCAGGTGTTTCTTCTCTCTCCTCTCCCTCTTATTCCCCTGCATTTTGCTCCCATCGCGTTGTAGCCATGTAGAAAGATCCGTCTTCTGATTCTTCTTTTATTTTTGTTCTTTCCTTTTTCTCTTTTGTAGATTTATTGAAGCCTTTTACTCCTTAGATCTACATGGAGTCGTGATTTGTCGAACGGGCGAAAAAGATTCGATCTTTGTGTGCTTCTTTTTCTCTCTTTGTTTCTGTGGTGTCTACTTTAACTTGTTTAGTTGGTGACCTTCTTGGTTGATTCGGTGCTGCTATGCTCTTCCGGGAGTTGGGGTTTCTCCGAGTCTTGGGGTTTATTAGGGTTTATCTGAGTTGGAAGCACCGAGTTAGTGAAAGGTTAGGGTTTTTGTTGTTCTGTGGAGTGATTCCATGTTTCGAAGTAAGAGAATGGGCGAAGTGGGAGGTTGTAGGTTGCAAATTCAAACCATACATGTCCGGAAACATGTGTTGTGGATTATTAGGCTTTATTATGATCTTTCTGTTGTGCGTTAGTATTATTTGGGGTTTCTTAGACCAAACAAAGTTCCACAATTAGTATCTTGTTTGGATTTCTTTTACAACAAAAAGTTCCAAAATCTTGTTTGGATTTCTTTTACAACAAAAAGTTCCAAAATCTGTTTGCATTGAAGATCTCCTGAACGCGGAACCTCTTATTAATCTTGATTCTTGCAAACTAGTTCGAATACTGTTTACAATATGTACATGTTAGGGAAATGAACTAGTTCGAATGCTGTTATGTACATGTTAGCAAATCTTTTTGAGAGGATACATGTTAGCAAAACTAGTTCGAATATTTTTAACAAGGTGTACATAATAGCAAATTGGTGTTTCAAAAAAAAAGAGAGAGATTGTATAAAGATTAACCAAAGTAAGAAAATGCCAGGGGTGGTCAGGGGGCGCTCGTCCAACTTGTTGGATTGGTTGCTTGATTAAATTGGGTTTCTTACCAGAAGTCTGTTCTCATACTTTGCATTCTGGTCTCTGTACCTCTATTATTTCAAGTAATCCTCTGTATTAGCTACGTATTTAGTGTCTGCACTGAGTTCCTTTTCCCAGTGTGATCATTCTCTTAAATATGCTTCTCACTGAATGTTATTTATGCAGAAGGTTGTAGGGATGGCACTGCCCACTCCATCTTCTGCACCGCCAGCAAGCCCACAATTGGTATGAGTTGTTTGTGTGTTTATTGTGTTATATGCTTCATATCACTGTATCAATGTTTTTTCTTCCATTTCCACAGATTGGGAATGCCTTTATCCAGCAATATTACCACATTCTTCATCAACAGCCCGAATTCGTTCACAAGTTTTACCAGGATTCAAGCATCCTGAGTAGGCCAAATTCTGATGGATTGATGACTTCAGTGACAACTATGCAAGTATGTGCTCGAATTCCAAAATTTGTGTTGTTGTAGATTGTATTCTACATTCTTTCATTGTTCACATTCTATACTTTAATGTTATTATGAACTTTATTCTTTATTGCCTATGGTGTCTATACTTTTGACAATGTTCTAGTATACATGCACAATAAATCATTATTCATTCATTTTGCAGGTTCCAAGTTCTTTCAATCCTTTTCTTCTGTGTTTAGTTTGTCCAAAAATATCTGCAGCGGATCTCTTTTCTTTTTTCTTAAAATTGCTTGTGGTTTCCCTTGCAACCATTGCTTTCTTTAGTCTGAAACCTACATAATTAAGATTTGCATTGATATGAATGCAAATGCAAATTCCGATCTGTGGGTTTTTCCAGGAAAGACAATGGTTCTAATATCCTCTGCTTTGATGCTCCTGTTCTTAGTACTCAAATTAGAGAAGGAGAATTAAGTTCTATTATTTTTTAGGAGAAAAAAAGGATGATTAGCAAGGTGGTAGTGATCCAAAATTTACTTAGCAGAGAGTGTTTAGCTTACATGATTATGCTGTAAGGAAAGAATGCATACAAATTCGCCGACATCAGGAAACACTCAATTACGTGTGCCTTTCCGCTCCCAGGCATGGTCCTGCCATGATGTCAGCTCCCTCCTAAAAATTGCGTTGTTTCATTGCATAGCCATGCTAGGGGATGAGACCTGTGTCTTCATTATCTGTATATACGTGTATGCCTGTACCTTCCCTCATGTCGAAAAGACCACCAGAACGCCGTCTCCAAGCTCCTGGCCATCCAATCAATACCAGCCAGTTGTCAGATGAGACGACAGTCCAATGGTACGGGCAAAGAATGAGTAAGCAGTGCCTTTGCCACAGCGCTTGCAAGGGCTATCAGCTCCATGCGACCATCGCAGCTTGGATGCTTGTCAGAAGCTTTCTGCACCAGAGGAGCCATGCAAAACATTTTATCTTTAAAGGTGCATTGACGCGCCAAATGAGGTGACAGTCCATCGAGAAATAAAAACCGCATTCTGCAGGTTGTTGAGGTCACCAGGGGATAAGCATCTGTTTTACTGAGAAAACTCCATTTTGCCATCGACACCCTTTGTTGCAATCGCCATCAAATTGTGTCCCCATGATGCAATCCAACATGGTTAGTAATTAAGCAAACCTTTGATCGTTGAGGGCAGTGGCAAACTTATTATCCACAGTCCACTCTGGATAATGCAGTAATTCAGTATCCACAGCCCACTCTGCGGCCCAGATAATAGAATCTGCTACACATGCCCACTTATCATCTGCTGGCTGCAGCAGTCTGAAAATTTCTATTTAATGTTAAATATCTGTTTTTTTTTTTCAGTATTTGTAGTCCTGTAAGTATAATTACAGACGCTATCCTATATTCTTATTATCTTGTTTTACCTCTGTTGTAGCATTCGTGATTTTTCAAGACTATGAATTCTCATAGTTGATTTAGCGTTATTCTTAGTGTCCTCAGTCCTTGCTCATCAAGTAGCTTTGGGAATTGTGAAACCAAGAGAAGAATGCTAATAATTCTGTTTAATTCATAATAAATGTTGGATTCTTGCATTTGGACAATGTTAGGAGCAATGTTAGTCAAACACTGTAAAATGGACTCGACATGGAGGGCTGGAAAAACTTGTAAATCATGAACACGTAACATGACACGGTCGATTCAACCATATTATTTTTTAATATTATATGTATATATTAATATATAAAAATATATATAATTCATGATATTAGTGGTGAGATGCATATTCTCTTTCTTTTTGAGGGAAAGATGCATATTCTCTCTGAACTTAAGTACAAAATGCAATATTACATGTGCAAATTTCTAATTTTAACATCACTTTATGATGTTAATACCTATTTAATTATATATATATATTCATGATCTTCACAGTAGACACATCAATATAATTAATTCATGAAAAATCAACACATCAATAAATTTATAATAATAACAGAAATTAACACATCAATAAATAATTTTCATTATTAATCTATAAAAAGTTAACACTAATAAATTCAGAATAATAAAGCAATTGATGATTCCACTTTATTAAACAAATATTAACCATAGTAAAAATATAAAAAATGTTTTAAATTTATAACATAATAGAAAATTAAAAAGGTAGCCAAGGCCCCTTGTCCACCAATGGAGAGAACAATTGGGTTCGTGGAAAAAAAAGAACCTGCATCGATGTCTAGAGAGAAAGGGAGAGGGAGAGAAAGAGAAAGGGAGAAAAAAAATGTATTCTCGTGTGGGAAGAGAAAGGGAGAGGAAGAGGGAAGAGAAAAGAGAAAGGGCGGGAGAGGAAGAGGGAAGAAAAGAGAAAGGGGGAGAGTGTGGGAAGAGAAAGGGAGAGGTAGAGGGAGAGAAAGAGAAAGCGAGAGAGGGAAGGAAAAGGGAAAGGGCGAGAGAGGACAAGTGAGAAAGAGAAAGAGAAAGAGAGAGTGCAGGAAGAAGGGAGTTTTGAGGGGAGGGGGGAACCTGTTAGGTCAGTGGCGGCAACATCAGGACAGCAGCGCGGCAGAGGAAACAGCGACAGCAGCAGACGAGCAACGATGGCGACAGCAGCAGACGAGCAACGATGGCGACAGCAGCAGTACAGCCGCTGAAGCAGTGACAGCAGTGGTGGCAGCAGGGTACAGCGGCGGATAGCAAACAAAATGGATGAGATGAGTGCCTATCACGCTTATAAAACATGAAAAAAAGTATTGTGAGATCGGTGGAGTCGTGCGTCTCCATTGATCCTACCGGCCAGCACACAATCCTACGGCGTGCTGACCAAAAACGTTTCCAGGTGGGATCGAGCACGAAATGCAAAGGTGGAGACGTAAAATCGGACGCTTTTACGAGTTAGCACGTGTTTTTGACAACACTGGTTAGGAGTACTCGTATATATTTTTTACTGAACCAAGTTGAAATTTCATAGCGAACTGGAGCTTCGTTACAGAATTCTGCGTGTATTCACTATGAGTTGTTTCTATATCTACTTTTCTGAATATCTTCTCATTCCTTGGTTGATTACTTACTAGAAGTGTGATTTGCTTTTCTGTCCTTTTATGCTGGAGCAGGCCATAAATGACATCATCTTGTCTTTAGACTTCAACAATTGCTTTACGGAGATAGAGACAGTGGACTCCCAGATATCTTACAAGGAAGGAGTGCTTATTATAGTCACTGGATCATTTACTGGAAGAGACAATGTCAGGAGGAAATTTACCGAGACATTCTTCCTTGCGCCTCAGGAAAATGGAGGTTATTTTGTTCTAAATGATGTGTTCAGGTTTCTGAATGAAACTCATCCGAGGGAACTGCATCATGTGCTAGTCAATGGTACTACTGATGATGAACCTAAAACATCACTAACTCCTGATCCAGGTAAGAAGAGATTAAGCTTTCCCTTGTTTTTTGAAGGGAATATCAAAACACTGACTGTCCTTTCAGAGCCAGTGACTCAGGAACACATTGTTGAAGAAACTAAACTCTCAGATGCGGATGTTGATAACAATGAAGAAGTTATTGAAGACCCTTCAGAGAACATTAGTTCAGAAGTGGAGGACGAGGTTGTTGTGGATCCTCAAATTCATACCAGTGAAAATGATGTGCCGCCAGTTTCTGAGGTGGCCACCTCGGTGATTGCTTCTGTTGCCCAAGATGATGCACCAAAGAAGTCGTATGCATCAATTGTGAGTTCGACAGGCTTTGCTTCTATAATTTGTTCCTGTTGAACCTTTTTTATGTTCATCCTTAGCTTACCATATATATAATGAAACTGAATCTTTTGATCTATATTTTTATATAAGATAATATTTGAAAACTGCTCCATACCATTACCTGGGTCCGCATTGCTACTTTTAAGTTTTAAGCAATTGTCCAAACATTTCAACCATCTTGCAGGTTAAGGTCATGAAGGGCGGTCCATCACCAACAGCTGTATATGTTCCTACCGCCAAGGCAAAGACTGCTGCTCCAGTGAAAACGGAGAAACCGACAGCTGAACCACCGAAGGTGGTTCCTGCCGTTGAAACTACTGCCCCTGCAAATGATAATGCTACTGAGAATAACTCTCATGAAGGTCTTTCCAAAATCACAATTACTAACGTTGGTCTGATATATTGTTCCCCTATTAATATTTGTTTCCTTCAGAGGAGGGTCATTCAATCTATATCAAGAACTTGCCACTTAATGCAACAGCTGAGCAAGTAGAAGAAGAATTTAAGAGATTTGGAAGTATTAGACCTGGTGGTGTGCAAGTCAGAAGTCACAAGGTTGACCTACTATATAACTTATACTTCTTTATTTTTATGATGTTCTGACAGTCTGTTCTTTATAGGTTGAGCCTTTCTGTTTTGGTTTTGTTGAGTTTGTTTCTCTACAGTCCATGCAAGCAGCAATAGAGGTATTTTAGTTGATCTTATAATCATTTACAATAAAATTATGAGGTCCTTTTTATGAACCGATGAGGCTGCTCTGCTTGATAGTTTTGTTTTTCTTCTGTATGCATCGACTTTATGTTTGATTAAATAGTTTTTTGGATGAACCAATGAGGGCACTCTGATTGATAGTTTGGTTTTTCTTCTGTATGCACTGGCTTTATGTTTGATTAAATTGTCCATTTTTTTATGCCTAAGACAGATTCTCTTTATGTTAAGAAAATGATATTTGTCAATATATTTTGGGAAAGCATCCTGGATTTATGCTGTTATGTAAGACTTATTGATGTAGAAAAAGAATAAGTTTATGGTCCTTTTGCCTGTGGGTTATTAGTCTTTAGTTATGATCCGTTTGTCTACAGTTCAACTAGGATTCCACTTAGAAATTTTCTTATATTCATTTTTTTATTTAGTTTTCCTTTTCTAAAGATTTTCTTGTTAGTTGGTATTGGGGTGTTTAGAATTCTATAAATAATCCTTTGGAGTATACTCTTGATTAAGGAATAGTGTAAATTTTCTAAGTGGATTCAAGTCTCCATCACTTAGGTTTTTATCTTAAGACAATACTATGAATCAATGAAAAGTCATACAGGAAATATGGGTCAGAATGATAATTGAATATCTTTATATGTAATAAATATAGGGAACCCCAACTTCCTTTAGGCAAAACACTGATTTTGAACTTTAGTTGCGTTGCAAATATCAAAGAGTCACTCATCTGTGTTAATTACCCTGTGAATTTCAAGTGTGTGCCCGCGTGTCAATTTTACTCAATCTCTTGAAGCCGTACTTTTGAGGTACTTCATTGTGCCTTGTTCTTCTTGATGCTACATTCTGCTTGTGCTTTTGAACTTGTAGGCATCACCCATCACATTAGGAGGCCGTCAAGCCTTTGTTGAGGAGAAAAGAACGACGACACGAGGTAAGTATTTTCTCACATTATCTTGTGCAATTATTAGAAATTGTATGTTCTGTTCATAGTTGCATAATTATTTGAGGGTGCTGGAGCAAGACTGCTCTCAAAAGAATATTTAAGTTCAAGTCCAATGAAAATGATTCTCCTGAATCTTTGCAATCAACAGAATGATATTCCTTGAATGGTTGTTGTTGTTGTTGTTGTACATTTCTTTGAGGTGTTTCCGACGTTATTGACAATAGTTTTCTGTGTTCAGTTGTTAATGGTGTGGTTACCACTAGCGGTAACAACAATGGCCCCAGAGGACGCTTCCAACCAGGAAGAGGTGGTTTTAGGAACGACAATTTCAGGGGACGTGGAAACTTTGGAGCTAACATGGGGTTCAGGAGAAATGAATTCCGTAACCGGGTTGATTATTCTGGTCGAGGACGCCGTCCGACTTCCCACGGCGGTGGCGGCGATGGTTACCAAAGAGTCTACCAGAATGGCAATGACAGGTTCGGGCGCTCGAATGGACCCAAGGAAACGGTTGTTTCTGCATAGAAATGTGTTTGCCTTTACTAAATGTTTTCTTGGAATCTGGTTTACATTTTGGAACCTCTTCAGGAAAAATCATTTTTGACTGTTAGTAGTTCCATATTGTTTACTTATCCAATTTATGCACAGGGATGATTCTCAAATCTAGCAATTCTTGGCTGGAGGCCTCTCTACATTCCATGTCGAAGTTATAGAGATGATCAACAATTGACCTCTTTTTACTAAAGCAATATTTTAATGTTGGTTCTGTTAGCCTCCATTTTAGCTTTACCATCTATCTGATTCTAAAGGCCAATAGCTACTTATTGAGGTGGGAAATTGTTGTCACGTGGATCGTAAGATTCCCCAAGTGTTTTTTGTTTTGACGGTATTTGCCATTTTCTGACTGTTGGCCTGGACGTTCGCTTGTCCATTATACTGTTCATCAAGAGATATGGAGAGGAAAATATCATTTCAGAACTTTTTAGTGTTCTCACAACTGCTAAGAACACTTATTAGTTTTAGACTCTTGTTTATTTTTCTTCTACTCGTGTCTGCTTGTGTATGATTAAGGCTTACAGTCCTGTTCGCAAAATATATGTTAGGAAGTGATTAATGTTGTTGAACTAGATTACAGGATGATGATTAGCAGTGGATAATAGGAAGTTAAGATGTTAATTTTAATAGGAAGTTAGGAATGACCATATACGTGAACGAGTCGGAGTGGCTCCTATTAGTGAGAAAATGGTAGAGAATCGTTTGAGATGGTTTGGTCATGTTCAGAGAAGACCATTGGATGCGCCAGTAAGAAGAGTAGATCAAATAATCTGGAGTCCGATTAAAAGAGGGAGAGGGAGGCCAAGGCGGACACTTGGCGAACTAATAGAGCAAGATCTATTGGTGAATAATATATCGAAGGGTTTGGTTACTAATAGAGCGGAATGGCGTCGTATGATCCATGTAGTCGACCCCACCTAGTGGGATAAGGCTTTGTTGTTGTTGTTGTTGTTTTTTATTTCGAAATTCAACTTTTAAGTTCTTGATTTTAAAACTTGCATATTCTTATATTAAAACATTACTATAAAAAGACAATACGAAATATTGAGATTCCATTATCACTATTGTCTATCTATACATTTATTTTTTTATGCAATAAACTACTAATTACAGATGAGTCAATCTTTGTATAATATGATGAGAATGGTCTACAATAGATAATATATAAATTAATCACCAGCTTATATAAATTGTTGCCAGAAAGGACAACATCGTTTTGCTGCTGGCAGAATATTTCTAAAAGCTGAATATCCACGTGACTGAATTTCATTTTTTTTTTGCCAATATATATACACTGCATAAAAATTGTATGATATATATATATATATATATATATATATATATATCCAAGTAAGAAACCTAGAACATTTCTGGGGACTGGGAGCATTCACACGTTCTTAGTTTCTGAGCGCGAAGAGAGGTAACACCAAAAGATAGATTCGGTTGGTTTTAGAGGAATATTTGAAAAGAAAACACAGGTGACGTCCATACACATCATCGAGGAACAATCTCGCAGCAGCTCTAAGATTTAAGATGAATCACTTAGGCAGCTAACATACTTTGCAAAATACTAAAAATATTCACATAGACAAATGAAGGTTTACTAACAAACCTAGTCTTAGATAACACAAGTTACAAGAATAAAATAGACATATCCAACAAAGTTTAAAAGGTAAACCAAAGAAATTCGTTTATTCTTCAGTTTGAGGTGTGAAACCATCAATACAAGGAGAACGGTCTTCAAGATCATGTCCAGAGGAAGTTTGATGTTCAATGGAGCCCCTAGCACAACAGGTGAACATTTCTTTCACACATACATGCACAATCTGTATCTCGGAAAGTTGCTCTGATCGGCTAGTTATATATTATAAGCAATCGCTCCAACTATGATTAGTTTCCAGTTTTTGAGTTGTGAAAGTAGTCTGGAACTTCTTAAACCATTTTGTAACACGGATATTGATGATAGATTTAACTTTGTAAGTATCCTTAAGAACTCTTCAATGAACTTAATGTACACTACATTTCTTTAATTGCAGTTACATGAAAAAACCTCCAAAATAAAAATGATCATGGAGGAGAAAAAAGATGATCTATGATACAAATATGGGTGTGAAATTAATCTCCTAGTCAAAGAAGGGATCAGAAAATTAGACTGCGTGAGCATGAGAGTTATCAGTTTTACCTTCCTACTTATCAAATGGGTTAATCATACACAGGTCAAGATGGTGCTAACAAGTTGGAGGTTGAAGCTGCTTCAGCCTTTGAACAACTTGCTTCATTGTAGGCCTAACAGAAAGTGAATCAACAGTACACATGACGGCCAAGTGTAATATCTCTACCAAATCATCATGTGGGCCAACGTCCCATAGACCTTCAGTAAAGAACTCACGTGCCCGGCCCTGACGGAGTAGCATGCATGCCCAAGCAACAATATTGAAGCCATTTCCATACGGGGAGAATGAAGGATCCAAGGCTTTCTTGTCTGAAATCAACTCCATCAATACCACACCATAACTGTATACATCTGCCTTGTCAGAAACACGGCAAGTCATGGCATATTCTGGAGCAACATATCCAAAGGTTCCAGCCACACCAGTGGTGGCATGAGTTTCTGAGTTGCCAAGAAGTCTAGCTAACCCAAAATCAGAAAGGTAAGCATTGCAATCTTTATCCAACAAAATATTACTTGGTTTAACATCCCGATGAAGGATACGAGGTACACAATCATCATGCAAGTAAGCAAGTGCACATGCTACATCCTGAGCAATTTTGTGAAGCATCCGCCAATCAACTGGTCTTCTATGACGCTCCTGTATAAATCTCTCAAGATTTCCTCCTGGCAAATAGTTGTAGATGAGAAACATATCTGCCTCACTGAGGTGATAACCTATCAAAGTTACAAGATTTGGATGGCGCCATCTCCCAAGTGTTTTTATTTCCGCATGAAATTGTTGAACTCCCTGAAATCTCCCAATTGATAGCCTCTTGATAGCCACGAAAACTCCTGGTGAGATCTCAGCCTTGTAAGTGGCACCAAACCCTCCACTTCCAATGCAATTGCTTGCTTTAAAATTGTCAGTAGCTCGTACAACAGTGTCAACGGTAATCCTCACACCAATATCCATGAACACAGTAACTTCTCGACTTCCAGAAGACTGTGAAGCAACTCGCCGGGCACATTTTTGTGTGTATATGTATAGGGCCACCAAAGCTAGAAGGACCGAAACTATGGCTGCTGCTGATGCTATTGAAGCTATTTCAATGGAGTTAAACCCTGTGCTACTACTCGTATTTGGTGGGCTTACTGCTGTGGTATCAGCATATGCTTGAGAACTACCACTATGACCCCATGGGTCAGATGGTGGAATATCAAGAGAATATACATGACATGAGACTAATGGGTTTTCGAGGACACTGTCACATCCTAACATACTAGCGTTTGTTGGCAGCAAACCAGACAAATTGTTGAATGACACATTAAACAACAAAAGTGACTTCATGTTAGCCAAACCAGAAGGGATCTCACCAGAAAGATTGTTATGATCAAGAAGAAGAATTGTAAGATTCCTCAGATCCATAAGGCCCTTAGGTATCTCCCCCGATAGAGAGTTCGAAGAAAGATCCAACACGCTAAGACTATGCATTTGTTCAAAGGCAACAGGAATTGTACCAGTGAGATGGTTACCACTCAATGAGAGAGAAAACAAATTCTCCAAGCTATTAAAGCTCACAGGAATCTCACCATAAAGTTGGTTTCTGCTCAAATCAAGATTCACAATTCCTTCCAATAACCCAATACTTCGAGGAATCAAGCCTGCAAGTCTATTTCCAGAAACAGAGAAAGTCAGGAGTGGTTTGCACATATCGCCAAGTTCCACAGGAATTCCACCAGAGATCCAGTTATCATTCAAGTTCATTATTAATCCACTCAAGTCTTTGCATTTGCCAAAGAGATCATCAGATAATGGACCAAGAAGATTGTTCTTAGCTGCGAGGAAAGCATAAACTGTCTGCTTTCTTAATCTGTCATCTGAAACTGATAAGGATGGCAGGTTCCCCGTAAAACTGTTTCCCCCAAAATTATGATACTGTGTGATGCCTTTGGAAAGGTCATAAGCAGCCAATGACACACGAGCCAGAGACATATGAATAAAGAACGAAATGTAGGCAGACGCTAGGTCATCAAGCTGAGTACCTGATGAAGGGCATGGTTTTTGAATAAACTTGGGGATGGAACCAGATAGGTTGTTATTACTGACATCAAATACATCCATGCAAGGCACTTGAAGCCCTTCGCTCAGCAAACCAGTCAATTTATTTGAGCTCAAGTTGAGAAATTTAATATTCTGGCATTCCATAAACACTCCCGGTATGCTTCCAGTGAAAAGGTTTCCACCAAGATGGATCATTTCCAAGCTCTCACAGGAACCCCAATTGGTTGGAAGTAATCCATTGAGATTGGCCCTTGGTGCCCAAAGCACTCTAAGTTTAGGCAAAGCTGTAATATTTCCAACGATTCCCCCTTGGAATAAATTGAAATCGTCAATAAAAACATAGTTTGGGTCATCATAATTGGTCATTCGATCATAAGGATTCGAAAGCACGAGAACAGATAACTCAGTGCAGCCTCCAAGTTCCGCTGGCACAGGCCCACTCAAACAATTACCCGAAACGTCTAAAATCTCCAGCTTGCTCAGTAGGCCAAGCTCAACAGGAAGAACATCATCAAAAAGGTTTGAAAACAGCAGCAAAGACCGGAGCTCCCGGCAATTACCCAATTTATGAGGAATACTCCCAACTAGAAAATTAGCTGATACGTCCAAGTGCTCCAAACTCCGGCAACCAGCTCCGAGCTCATCAGGTATCGATCCGCTGAACCTATTAAATGACAAATACAGCTCTCGCAGATCAACAAGACGGCCGAGAAACCCAGGAATGGTGCCGTTAAGCTGGTTACCAGAGAGGTCAAGCGTCTCCAAAACTCCACAATTCGAGAGCGACAGGGGGATCTCACCTTGTAACACATTGCTCGCCAAGTTAAGCACCCGCAGACCTCGGGGAAAAGTCGGAGGAAGCGAGCCAGAGAACGAGTTTCCCTCGAAATCAACTACCTCGAGTTTCTCCAAAGCCCAGATCTTCGCAGGTACCTCACCGCTGAATGCATGGAATGGCAGCGAAAGGACTTTGAGCTCCGTCAGACCTCCAAGGGCGGCGCTTATCACTCCGACAAGCCGGCGGCCGGAATCCGGGCAGTGGCGCCAGATGGGACCGGAACGGTGACAGGTTGCCGGAAAGCCGTCGCCTTTGGCGGAGATGTTTAGGGACACGACCCTGGACCGCCCGTCGCAGTCGACGCCAGGCCACGAGCAGTGGTCAGCTGCGGAGTCGGACCACTGGGAGAGCAGTCCGGCCGGGTCAGAGGAGACGGACGCCTTAAACTGCAAGAGCGCCGACCTCTCGACGGCGGCGGCGGCGGCGAGGAGGGGCTTGACAAGGAGGAATAGGAGGAGGAGGAGAAGAAGGCGTAGAAGAGGCGGAGATGGAATCCGCCGGCACATCGCCGGCGGTCTGCGGCGGCGCATCTCTCGTGGGAAACGACGGGGGAAGCGTGGGACGCCGGGGGAAAGGGATGACGAAACCCTAACCCTAGACGCGCCTGCGCGGAAGAGGAAGGAGGTGGAGGTGGAGGTGGAGGTGGAGACTGGAGACAGACGAAGACTAGAAAAGTAATAAAAAAGGAATTCCAGGGACTTTTTGGGGAACCGCGTGATTGTCTTCTTCTTCTCGTTCGCTTCTGCTGCTGTGCCCACTGTTGCTGTGTTGCCACCTAAAGAACACCCTTCTCCCCCAATTATGAGAAAAAGGACGCGACGTCATCGAGCCCAACTTTACACCCTCACAGATGACCAACCGGTTACGTGACCCAGTAACCAGTTGTTGCCCGGCGGCCAACGGCTAGGCAGGTTTTGAGGTGCCACGAAGGTTTTTTTTTCGTTCTCTCTTTTGAATTGCTGCTCGTGCTCTTTTCTTTCGACCACCGCCACCGAGAAAAATAAATTTAAAAAGTTTTTTGGCGACTCCTTTCGGACGCTTATCCGCGCAAAGAACCCACCAAAGCGAAAGTGGGACCCACGAGCACCGATCGATGAGCGGGGGAACGTAATCTCCCGCGGGTAGGTAATGAGGTGGGTGAATGAATTATTAAGGGTAATAAAAAAGCATCGATTCCGTTCTAAAACTTGAATAAGGAAAATTTGATTATTTTGACTTGATTTATTTTTTAATATAAAAAATATTTTAAATACATTTTAAAAATATGTAAATAAACATTACTATTAATTTAAAAACTCCATTTTATTATTTAGCATCAATAAAATTATTTTATTATACATCATATATTTAAAGAAAAAATGATAATATAATATATAAATGATATATACTTAATATATTATAATATATTTATATACTACAATAATAATCAGAATCGTCGTCAAATAATTATTATTTAATATAATAAAGTATAAATCTGCAATGTTTAGATTTCAATTTTCTCATAAAAAAATGACAAAGAGTTTTCACATGTGTAAATAATTAAATAATAAATCAATACATCTGTAAAGTGTAATATAGGGTTGTAACTTAAGGAAAAAAATTCGAAAGATGAAAACTTAAAATGGATTCCATCCGACTTAAAATTTTTGAGTTTTCTAAATTGGAAAAAAACTAGACAATTTTAAGATCTAAAAAAATCAGTCGAAAAAATTGATGAAGACCTATATAATTAAAGTTATAAAAATATATTACTATTTTACTTTAAATACTTGTAGTAAATATAATATTTTCTCATTAAGTACGTAGAAAATCTATATAAGTACGTATAATATGTGATTGATATCAACTTATAAAATAAAATACATCTTAATATTATCATTATCTTTTATTAAATAAAATTATAAAAAGTTAGGACCTCAAAAAAATCTTCCCAAAATGTTAATAAGGTTTTCTAATTCCAAAAAAAATACCTGAAAAATATAAGGTGACTTTTTTTTAAAACGAAAAAAAATCCATCCCACCCATACTCACCCCTGGTGGAATCAAAATTCTTATTTCACCTTATATATTTACTAATATAGCATGTGGTCTTCTTCTCATAATTTCAATATCTTATATTTATGTGGTTTCCTAAAAAAAGATTAATACAAATGGACAAGATTGTCAAGTTATCGATCTAGATCTTACGATTCTTTGATCCTATGGACCCATTCCGATCTCGATCTTATTTTGAGGATCTTATGTATAAGATCTTAATACAATCTTAATTTTAGTCATGATCTTATCCGATCTTATACGATATCATATGATTAATATAATCATTTAAATATTAATTCTAAATATATTTATGATAATAAAAATTAATTTATATGAAGTTAAATATATTTTCTTAAGAATCAATAAAAAATGCGTTAGTGGGGTATCATTTAAGATTTCAACGTGAAAATTTTATCAAAAATATATTTATTATTTTAAAAATATATTATTTTATTAGTAGGTAGGATCTTACGATTCTCGATCCGATTTTACGATCTTCGATCTTATGACCCCCATCCGATCTTATATAAGATCTCGATCTTGACAATCTTGCGAATGAATGTTAAGAGGATCTAAAAAGTGTGGGTTGTTTTTGCCATTACAAACCTTGGATCTAAAGAATGGTGTTAAGAGGGTCTAAAGAATATTATATTATATTAAAATATTTAAAATATTATATATATATCTAATTTAGTTAAAATTTATATTTTAATAAATATAATAAACATACAATTTTTATAATTTATATATGTAATTTTATTGATAATTATTATATTTATATAATAGTATTAAAGATTTTCAAATATTATATTAATTTTTATTAACTATGATCGAATCAGGATAATCGAGAATGACGAATTCAAGATCGAGATGCTTTTTTAGAAGTTCACCTCTAATTGAATGTCATACTTGTTGGAATTTAAATATTTCAAATTTTAAATATATTACTTTATAAACATTGAAAATGTATTCATTTAGTCAAGTATGAAAGATAGTCTCGCATCTTTTGATCAATGAAATGCTATAATAATTAATGAAAAGATATGTTAGTACTATGAATGAGTTATTTCATAAATGAAAGGATGTTTTGAGATGAAGAATTGCATTGCTTCATAAGTGAAGAGATGTGTTCACACTTGAATAGATGCATCCTTTCGTCATAAAGTATGTTCCTTGATATGCATTCACATAAGAATAGATGTGCCATTTCACCATAAGTATGTTCTTATATGAAAAATAATTAAGTGAACTCTTCCATTCATAGACGTATTTTTTAAATGAAAAACATTAGATGCATTCCTTTATAAACACTTTTTCATGCCTATAAATAGATTTTCCCTTCATGCATTTTCAAGCAATCGAAAATGACTAGAAGTGTTATAAAAAGCAGTGAACATGTGATGAGTACTACGTGTACAACACATGAAAATGCATTAAAATCATTGCAAATTACTAGAATAAGAGATTAAATTTTCCAACAATTATTAGATGACAATTTCGATGACTTCGTTATATCCTGAGAGTATTATTGTCACAAACGCAATAGCAAACTTCGTGTGAGAATAAATAATTCTTTAAAACTAATGATTTGTTATGTATCGAAATCTTGATATTTATTTATTCTCTATTCACTATTTCTAAGATTACTTTTTATGATCAGAATTGGAAGACATTGATGTAATTGTTAGAACATGCATAAAACTCTTATACATATCAATAAATCATAGCAATTAGAGATGAAAATTCGTGTAGGCCACACGACCCGGCTCATAGCCCGTACGAATTTTGGCTGGGTCGACATGAGCACGATCACCTGCCCTGACCCGGGCCAAACCATGCGGGGTTGCCCAGCAATATGCTGGGCACAACCCGACGAGCACAACTCAACCCCATCACGACGAGGATGATTTTCTATTTTATTTTTTCATTATATAGTTAAATATGTGATCATATATTATCAATTTTATATTTATATTATACATATATTTAATCATATATCATAAAGTTTATAACTATATTATATATAAAAAATAATTTTTTATACATCTAATAATCATAATATCATATGTATAGTATTTTTTATTTATTTTTATATTTTTTATTGATCTAAATCTTAGGATAAAAAATATAATCTATTTTTTTATTTTCTTGATTTAAAAAATGAGCGGCTCGATCCGGCACGACCCGACTAGACCGACCTGACATGGCACGATTTCGAACTAATGCCGACCCACACAGTCAAACTCGATTTAATCAGCCCGAGCACATCCGGCAATGAGGCCATGGTATGTAATTGATTGTATTTCTTAAGTATGTAGTATCCCAATATCCATTGCTTCCATTGTGACTCTATCTAACTCGTGTTGGATTAGTAAATTTTTTATATTTATACATCACAAATCAAAAGTCATTCGATGTAATGCTTCACAATTTAAAAAAAAGGAGGAAAAAGGAAAGAGCGCAAGGAGAGGAAACGAATGCTCTCTCTTCCTCTCCCCTCTTCGTGGCCGATGTTTCATGGATGGGGGAGATGGAGGGGCAGCTCCACTCCATAAAACCCCTCCCCCCTCTCCCTCTCACGGTTTCCCTTTTCCCCAATCTCTCTCACTTTCTGTTTCTCTCCTCCGACGACGCGCGCAACCAGGAGATGGAGGGACGCCGCCGGCGACGACCACGAGTGCAGACGACGACAGACGACAGCAAGCGACTTGAGGATGAACTGTAAATTTATAGGCTAAGAGGTGTGTTGATCGGGATCTAGGACATGGATTAATTCCAGAGGAATTCACATGCCTTAAGGACTTACTTAGGTTTAGAATCCATAATGAAATGAGTAGAAATCATGCTCTTTAAATAGTATAATGATACTGATCAGTTTTACCGTGATTCTGCTACATTGTCGAATGATTTTTGTGATGTTATGACTTAAGCATGTGATGAATGATTGAGTTTATTAAAGTATGATTTAGATAATATTGAATGATCTATCATATGTCTTCAATAAGATAGTTATATTAATTTGAAGAGTACATCTAGGAGATTGTTTCATGTTTCACAACGAATCGACATGTTATCGTATGAAAAGAAGAAGTAATAAGAATGAAGTGTTAAGTATAAGATTCATGACTTGATGTGTTTATGGAATATGATGCATGTTAGAGATGATGTTAGACTAAGATTAGGATTGTTTTGTATCGAAAATTGATTGAAAACTTAAGGATTTTCACAATGACCTGCGGCTCTATCGAATTAGAACTGTCAACCAATACCATTTCGAGCGTTCGATTTTAGTTCGACAAGAGTATAGCAACAACTATATCGGACCAGAACATAGGCCCGAAACTCGATGATCGAACTAGAAAATGTCGAGCCTCGATAATGCCGCCGCCGATCGATTTGTGTTGACTCACCGAAATGACTTTCGACCATCTACGGAGAAATCCGATTAATCGTCGATGGAGAAAATGACATTATTCATAACGTGCGACCGAAACTTGTGACCGAAAGTTCGCCAGATTGGCTCATAAGAAAACGGGCGACCGAATCCCCTCAAGGTCGATCGAAAGTGTATGCATGAATGAAGAACGATCAAATGATCGACTTCTACCTTTTTGGTCGACCGAAAGTATGTTTATGCAATGAATGAAAAATGAACATCAAAGGGTCGACCGCTACCTTTCTAGTCGACCGAGAGATTGATAATCGGACGTCTGTTCCTCCTTTTCGACAACCACTGAATCAACTAGAAACGAATGACCATTCGACTTTCGGGCGTCCGATATGTGAAAAAATGGAATTCGATTATAATCGAACCTTCTAATTTATTAAGCCTTTACCCACCTGATTTATTATTGAATGAAAGGATTTAAAGATGATTCAGAGCTTTACTCTATACGGCCTTGACTAATCTACAGATTAGAAGAGAGGTCCATGATGATTCGAAGCTCTGCTCCATACGGTCTTGAATAATCTACGAATTGGAAGAGAGGTCCATGATGATTCAGAGATATGCTCCATAGGACATTGATCAATCTTCGGATTGAAAGAGAGGTCCACTATGATGGATGAAGTTAAGCCAGCCTTGAGAGAGACATTTCCTCGCGGGTTACCATTTGTCATATCTAGATGAGAGTCCCTTACTTTATGGATATTTCCGCATTGCACGTGGTCATCCTGCCCGACGGGGCTGGGCGTGACACTGAACACCTACTAGTCCATGATGGTCTAGATAGTTTCACCCATCAATGGTATTTCCTAAAAAGAATGAAGAGCTCTTCCAAAAGAAAGAAAGAATAAATAAATAAATAAAAGAATGAAAGAAAGAAAAGATAGAAAGAACGAAAGAATGAAATAATGAGAGAAAAAAGAACTAAAGGATGAATGGATGAATGAATGGCCATGAACTCGAACGAAAGAATATAAATGATGAACAAGTTCTCATGACCTCCTTAATGATCTTTGCAGATGCTCCATGCTCTATCATACACGATTTATATGTTTTACTCCGTGCGTATTTTTATAAATTTATCGTATGACTTATATAAACTTACACTTAATTTTTTGCTAACGCTTGAGCTTGCTCCTATGTGTGATCCTCACAGGTACATGATGATGACTCGTGACGTGTTGGTGTGTGCATGTGTTTTTATGTTTAGAACTTATAGTTTTATCTTTGCTACTTCAAAATGAGACCATGAGATGTATCTTTATACTTCCACATTATGCTTCAGATCGAGACAGTTTGATATGTTTTATTTCTTTTGCTTTCCCATTCCCTTATGGTCGTAAATATTTATATTTTCTGAAGTTTCCACTTATTTGTGATTTTCCTCTACAATTGGGTCAACAAAAAGAGTCAAGTGAAAGAAAGAAGAAAAAAAGAAAAAGAAAGAAGTAACGTACGAAAGAAGATCCATCGAATTTCGAAACATTACATTCGATTCATCAAATTTCTCTGCATCGAATTTTGCACTTTCACATGGTTGCATTCCGTCGTCCTAGACTTGTCCATGTAACTACGATGGTCATGACATGATCCATTCTCATTTATCAATAAGAACAATGATATCAAAATAAACAATACAATAGTCTTGAAGTATTCGACGTGACTATAAAAAAGATCGGAGAAAACATATATATGGCCCTAGCTTTTCTTATAAGTAGCTTATTAATCAATCTAAAAATAGCCCAATAATGCCTTTTTTTTAGAGAAATGAATTATAGCAGCCGCCACATTTTTTTCTTATTATTTTGTTCACAATCAAATTAATGGGTCATAAATTCTTCTTCATCTTAACTTGGCATTTAGCAAAGAAAGCATCTTCAAGCAGACAATAACGATTAAGCTCTTGATTATGCGTGGAAGGTTTCTCGAAGAAATTAGTCTGGAAGCTTTCAACATAGGAAGTGCCAAAGTCGAATCTTTAAGGCCTACATAAGTTAAACTCTGGAATCTCTTAAGACCATGAAAAGGCAACACAACACGACACTGACCTAAAAGACTGGCATTTAGCAGAGCCTGGGACAAGCTCTGCAGTCGTAACTAATCATGACCTAACACAACATGATTGGCCAAAACAAGGGAAATGTTAAACACTCTAGAACCATAAGTTAGTTGATAAAATAATATTAGACTTCTTTTTTTTTAAGAAATAATATTAGACTTGACTGAGTACATATTAAGCAACTTGCACTGTTTCCTGTGGGCACTGTTCGGACATTATTTTGGTGTTCGTGCCTTTAAAACGGGGTGACAAAACATGGCTGAAAGAAGAGATTGAAGCACTAAACCTTCCAACTTTCAATTCCAATCATGGAAGTTATATATTACATCAGGTGAAATAAGATATATTAAGTTTGACTCTCACAACCAAAATTGAGTCTAGGATCTGAATCCACTGACTACAGCGGGTTAATATACACCATTAGTATGCAGGAGTGAGGTTATTAAGACATCTTTGCTATCTCCTCCAAAAGATATCTTGATTCAGCAGCAAAATCTACTGGCGCTTCGGCCCTGACAGTTATGCGCTGCCTCTTCTCGCTCATGTATTCTGTTTGCATCACACTGACACGAAAAGAATGAGGAACCCAAGTTGCTTCTTTCAGTCTCAATTGGTACTTGTCATCTCCCTCCTGGTGGCATCCATAAATAATATAGAGTATAAGTTTTAGAAAACAAGCTTTGCATTGTCCAGAAACGGGCAAAAATAGATTAACTAGAGTAGATTTCTAGGAGCTAATGTAGGGTCATGAACAAATCAACTTTGGAATACTTTGATTACCTCTTTCTTAAGCCTATCGAGATCATCAGCAGAACAACCGATTATCTTTTCAGCTTGCTCGTTGAAAACTGAAAGCCAAGCCTCGCCTGAAGGATCTGAGACCTTCACCACCATTATGTATCTGTAAAGTACAATAACAATTTGGAACTTTTGAGCACTCAGGCTTTGTTGATGTCTAGGAATTATTTTTTCAGACTTATTTCTTTTAAATGGATTATTTTTCAAACTTGTATGCCTCCGTGGTTCTTTACCTCAAAGAGCATTCATCCTCATTCTTCTGGCATCCTTCGCACCAGTACCCTGATCCAACTGCTTCAGTAACTTTCTTGTTGCAAGTTTTGCACGCACGGTACCAAATTGTCTGGTCTGGTTTTATGAAACTTATGTGGGCACTAATGCTGAAGAAGGCAGGCTGACAAATGATTGATAAGCTTGGTTAGAGGATTGAAAAGATGCATTGTTGAACTTATCCAATTTGTACAATGAAGTTGTTCCATTTTAAGATGTACCTTGTCCTGACCCAGAGTTGGATCATCAGTAATGTGAGAAAGTAGGACTCTGTCAGAGTACATTGATCTCAATCCGGCCTTTGAAGAGGCCAAGTTTGAGCCAACAGCTGACATTGAATTGACCTTCCCTTCAGACTCATACCTGTAGAATGATTTAGAAGCGCATTAATGTCAGAAAATTCAGACACATGCACGAAGAAATGGCATGTTAACAAGCTGCTAATCTCACCAAGATCTCAGTTTTTCTGCTTCAGGCATACTTGGATTTATTTCAACAGTGCTTCTGCCTAAAGTCGACAGAGATACACCTTGGAAATCCCCTACCTTAAGGCACTTTATAGCCACGACAGGAGCAGTATCAACCATGTCTAGCAATTCCTGGCCAACAGTTGTAGCAAGGTCGTTCCAAAGAGAGACGACTACTGTTTTGTTCCTGCAAAGATAATCAAGTTTTTATTTTTTATTATTATTATTTTTTTAGAGCGAAGACAATCAAGTTGAACTTTTCTTCTTATCCAACAATACACAAAAGTAGTTGTGTACCAGCAGATACCAATAAAATGTATTGAATGGATAAATTGGTACTTACGACTCATCAGCTACAGTGACATCTCGCTTTGGTATTACGTCATTATTGCTCTTCCTTCGGATACTCAAAGTGGATGAAACATTCTGAACAATGCCTATCAAATCTACAGAACGAAAATGACATTCAAAGTATTAAATTACATATCAGTCATACAAGGATATACCACAAAAACACTAGCTTTCTGCTTTTACCTATGATTTCTCTCCCATTAACATATGGTTCCAGTTGATCAATCTTAACAAAATTATACTTTGTTTCAGGGATGAAAGCTACCCCATCAGCCTCTTCAACTATCGAGTTCTCATTCAAAGTCATCTCATAATCATTTTGCACCGTCTTGAACTGCTTATTTGCGACCCTCAGAGAACCCTTTGAAATATAGTAAACCTTGCCCAACTCAAACTTTGGGTAGAACTTTGTTGCAGCCTCATTAAACATGGTAGCTTGTATTTGAGTGCCCTGTCAATATTACAAATAAATATCATCACAACAGTCATCTATGAAGAAGCCATAAATTAAGTAGAACCACCTAAAATGCTTACATCTTCATCAGTTAATTCTACGTTGAAGACATGGCCTTCCCCTCTGGCGTTCCTGTAACTCCGCAGATTGCCTTTATTTGTCACACGAACCTTTATGGTCCAATTACCTTGATAAGGATTCAAAGAGACCAGAGGATGAACTCTTCTTGTCATTGCCAATCGCGCAGCAGGAGCAGCACTACAAGCAAGAATGAAGCAAAATAGTTCAGGAAATATAAATTAGAGTTCAGTATTGATCACCTCTTCTGAGAAAAGAAAGATACTAACAGAAAGGAATTAAATTGTCCTAATGCAACTAAAAAGGAATAAGAAAAGCAACCTTCTACATGGAAGCAAAACATATACTAATAGTACACAATAGAAAGTAATCATGGACACTTACTTTCCGCGCTGTTCATGCATAATCTGTACAGCAGATTTTGCTATAATCTCTTGCTTTCCTTTGAGCATGATATCAACAACTTCTTCCTTCTTTACTTCACTTACAAGGGGTACAGTTCCAGGCTCATGTTTAGGCTTCAAGATTATTGGAGCCGTTTCTTCTTTTTTCACTTCATTTTTTATCTCTATTTCAAGTGAAGAAGAAACCACCTCACATTTTGTCACTATCAAAGCCCTGAAGTAGCAACCGGATGAAGTTATAGTCTTATCAAACACAAATTTGCATCTAAAAGGAAACCAAAAACGAAACTCTTGGATCCATACTTCTCTGGCTGGTTAGGAATTGAATTGCAAGTATAATCTAAGATGCGAATAAGCCCAAGGTTCTGAAGATTTCCAGATTGGACTTCCGGGGAGAAGTGGGTCGGAAGCATCGACTTGATCTTCATCTTACCATCACTAGCCATAAATCTGCATATTTGACTCAGGAATGAGATATCAAGCACAAAAGCTGTTTTTATGAAGGATGTATTAAGTTATTCAATTACCACTAGAATCTGGCCTAATAAAAAAAAGCAGCTGCTAAAGAAAAACTCAGAGGTGATAAGCAAATCGTAAGATGGTAAGAGACCTTAAGTTGAGAATGGCCAGGAAGATAGAAAATAAAAGTAGATATGTACTCCAACTTTAAGCTACTAAAGACACAAAGTAATCTAAAAATCGAACGATTCTACTAGCAAATATATCAACATAACTTACAGAAACAGCATACAGGTGGAAAAAAAAAACGGATTCTTTCCCAAATACAATTCTAGATAACAAACAGAAAGATAAAAGGAAATCGGATGACGCATTTCGATATAAAGAAAATAAATAAGAAGGCGGTGCAGAAGGACTAACGTGAAGCGGGTATTACTGTTGCCGATGGGCCTGAGATCGACGACCTGGACGATAAGCTCCGGAATGTCCGAGGACGAATCCGGCGAAGGGTTGGCGAGGATCATCGAGATCGCTCCCGGGATAATGGCCTTCACCATCTCCGCTCGATCGGCGGACCCTCTAAAAGCGCGAAGCGCGAGCGGGTGGCGCGGGAAGAAGCGGGCCGCAGGAATCGTAGACGCAGCACTCGAGAAGAGGAGATGACCGGAGGCAGACGACACGAGCAGCGGAAGCGAACATGAGGATGAGGGGAGTCCCCTTTTATTCCTCTTCGACCAGACGAAACTATTGGCGCCAAGATGAGGGCTTTGCCGCGCGTTTATTGATGTGAATGCTTAGAAATTTGAATTGTTTAATTCCCGCGAGGGGATCTCAAAAGTTTCGCGGGCTTTTTTGTATGTTAAAAGGCCCATATAATTGGACTGGATCTGATCGGCTCATACTCGGCACTTGTTGTTTATTTAAACTATGTCAAAAAGTTGAAGAAATTAGGCAGCGAATTGTTCTTTATTGGTATCACTGGGAGTTGACACGTAAGTAATTCGAACTCGATGTTAAAAATAAAAAAATAAAACGATATTCTTCTCTTTTTTGTCCATGCCCAAGTTCTGAAAAGAGAAATTTGAAAATATAAGTAGAATATAAACTCAAGATCGTTTTATCTACGAGTTAAGAAATATATTACTGCACGACGCCATTTCTCAAAATAATACTCTTCGATTTTTTTTATAATAAATAAAGCAAACACGTACTTGACGATTTTGAAACACAAATCACAACCCTCCTCAGTTACAATTGGACGGTGGATCTTACGGGAGTGGGATCCACGGCGCCCCATGGCCATCTTATATAAATTGATCTCAGCGCTCGCCCCACGGCCAATTCCTTGTCCAATTGGTTCAACAACAAAAACGGTTCACTCTTCTCCGCCTGTGTGAACCCTAATAAACGCAAATTAACGAACACCTTGGTCGTCCATGGCGGCCCCCGGCGAGCCGCGGAAGCGATGCCTCTACGAAGTCCTGGGCGTCCCTCGAGACTGCTCGCCGGAGGACATCCGATCCGCGTACAAACGCCTCGCCCTTCAGCTCCACCCAGACAAGGTCGCCGCCACCGGAGCGGCGTCTCCGGAGGACGCCACAGCCGCTTTTCAGGAGCTCCTCCACGCATATGAGGTCCTGTCTGATCCCAAAGAACGCGCTTGGTACGATTCTCATCGCTCCCAGATCCTCTTCTCGGACCCTTCTTCCACTTCCAAGTCCCACCGCTCCTCCTTCGACGTCGATCTGTTCGCGTACTTCTCCAATTCGGCCTTCTCTGGATACTCTGACACCGGAAGGGGATTTTACAAGGTCTACGGTGACCTCTTTGCCAAGGTGTACGCTCAGGAGCTTTGGTTCGCCAAGGAGCTCGACCTCGGGGCCAACGCCGTGGCCCCCGCCCCGCTCATTGGCAACCTCGACAGCCCCTACTCTCAAGTCACTGCCTTCTACAACTACTGGCTTGGTTTCTCTACTGTCATGGACTTCGCGTGGGTCGACGAGTACGACGCCTCGATGGAGCCCAATCGCCGGTCGAGGCGCTTGATGGAGGAAGAGAATAAGAAGGTACGGAGGAAAGCAAAACGTGAGTACAATGATTTATTGCGTGGCCTTGCGGCATTCGCCAAGAAGCGGGACAAACGGGTGGTGGACATGATCATGAAGCGGAACCAGGAGGAGGAGAAGCGGCGAGAGGCAGAGAGGAAGAGGAAGAAAGAGGAAGAGATGAAGAAAATGGAGCGAGCCAGAATGTACGAGGAGCCTGAGTGGACACGAACGGACGAACCAGGGAATGGGTTTGATGAACAGGAAAATGATGACGATGATGATAAGAAGAAAAAGGCTGGGAGAGATGAATTGTATTGCATAGTATGTAGCAAAAAGTTTAAGTCAGACAAGCAGTGGAAGAACCATGAGCAGTCGAAGAAGCATAAGGATAAGGTTGCAGCATTGAGGATGACATTTCAGGAGGAGGACGCATAAATTTTAGAACAGCAACGTGAAGAAGATAACGTGAATGAAATTCATGTGGGATTTGATTATGAACCACCAGCTTCTGAGTCTAGTGATTCAGTGAATGAGCTCTGTGAGGAGTTCACGGATGGCCTGGAGTTAGAAGACAATGGTATCAAAACTGAGAATGTGGAGGGGGAGGATGATGTTAGCATCTTGGAGGCAATGCTCTCGGGTCGCAGGAATAGGAGGAAGGGCTATATGGGTCCACATGCTTCGTCATTAAATACCGATAATCCTGACTGCAATGAAGAAACCTCCATAGATTTTGGTACCCAAAGAAAAGGCCGGAGGAATAGAACATTGAAGAAGGGGACAACGGAAGTGGAACTGGCGGTGGCAAAGGAAGAACATAATGGAACCCAGGGTGATCCTGAAAGTCAGAATCAGGATTTAGGTACTAAGGTTAATGAGGAGAGCTTTACATGTTCAGTTGAGGAAGTATATCAAAGAAATAAGGGAGGTCAAACCACTGGAAAGAATCAGAAATAAAAAAAACGAGAGGGGGATGGTAAAGCAGCAAACTTGAAGAACAAGAACTTATCTAAAGGAAGGAAACAAAAGGTAACATGAATATATCACATCAATTAGAGAGGTTATTCTTTTGTGTCTCATAACTATGCACTTAAGCACTATCACAAGGATTATATTCCAGAAACATTTTTTTTTCTTAAGGGTAAAAGGATGACTAGGAAAAGTATGATCATGCATGTGGGTTAACATTCATTGGAGGCATCCCTATTGTATCATGGCAAGGTAGTAAAATGGTAACACACAGCTGGGTAGTTTAACTAATAACATGTTGAACCTCAGTAAGGTGGATGACATGATCGAATCCCCAAAGCATCACTTATGAGATGTGACTTAGGTCAAATATGTGACCTACAACAATGATGGTTAAACAAAATTTTTCTGATCTTGTATCTCTTATCAGATAAAGTTATGCTTGAGTAGACACTCAAGGTTTTTGCATCATAATTGGTCCTGTCACAATCTCATATGTAAGAATCTTTCAAATCCTCTCTAAGAATAAAATTCCTTCAATTGTTGGTTTTAAAGAAGACAAAAATATTACTCCAATACTCCATCTCCTAGGTAAAATAATAATAAAAAATTCTTATGGATTTTGTTTGATATGCCGTGTACAAATTTAAAAATATTTCAGGTTTTGGTCATAGTGGTGTGGCATGTGAAAGGTCCTGGACTCCTCTTATACTATGATATTCTCATCAACGTCTCATGTTAGGTAGAATCTAGAATGTCCTATCACTTGGAATTGTTTGGGGAAAAAAGTTCTCTAAACATTTTCATGTGTTTGGTAGCCAAGAAAAAGATGGCCAACAAAAAAATCTAATTGATAAAAAATGTTCTACACAGATTTTGAGAAAACATTTTCTTCCCTTTATGAAAACATTTGGGATTGAGGAACATATGCAATCTTAAAAGATCCTCACATGTGTATCCATCCGCCATTGGATAAAAAAAAATTAGTGGTGGATAATCTATAATGCCATGAGCCCATGATCGTTACATTACGAAATGTTTGTTGCTAGTAGCCCTAGCTTCGATTCCTGGAGCCACCACTTGGTCAGGAGAATACTCTTTCACCTCGACTTCGGATTAGTCAGACACCAGGGCCCCAGGGTTACCTAAAGAAAAAGAAATGTTTTGTTACTTTTTTCTAAACAAATACCCACCATCGAAATTTGAGCCAATGGTGAATTCACATATGTTGATGTTTTAGGGTTGACACATTTCTTTTTCCTAAATATTTTTCGATTTCAATTAATATTATTTTATATATGAGAATTTTTTTTCCAAATGCTTTTTATGCACAAGTAAATATAGAGCATTCTTTTAACACGGGGTATCAACAATGATGCCACTAGTTCGACAACTCTTCTCTGCTAGACTAGGCTATGGGGATAGTTTCTCTTTTTAGGATCATGAGTGGACCCTTGGTCCCATGCTTGGTGAGACTTTTCCTAGCCTGGTAGCTCTCTCTGCTCACACATGGGCCACATTAGCATCATATTGGTCCTGTCCACCGAATGGAAGCCAGAGGTGCTGGACTCCAGTCTTCTTTGACCTCTCAACAATGCATGTATAGCTGCGCTGCTCCTGCCCGTTCATCATTTCTCAGCCCGAGGGGCAAATGCCCATCTCCTTCCGACAAGCACGAGCAAATCACTCCTTTTTTATAGATTGCAAACTACTTTGGGGGACCCATGCACCCTGAAAGCCAAAATCTTCACTTGGCTTCTTTGGTGTAATCAAGTCCTCATTGCAGTGTATGGACAATCACCAGAAGTCAATGGTTTAATGTATCATCGGTAGAAGCATTTTGGAGCTCCTTTCGGAGTGATAATGTGATGGGGAACCAGCGAAGATATGTCTCGAGGCGGAACAAAGTACTAACCTTATCTACTCTATGGGCAATCTGGTCACAAAGGAATGCAGTCATCTTTAGAAACGGGCGATGCTACACGGATAATATTGCCACGCAGGCTGTAGAGTTATGTAACGTATGGTCGTGCGAGTAGTGGTGGAGGGAGAATTCAGCATTCAATTACTTCTGTTGTAATTATGATGTAACCTCTTTTTATTATTAATAAAATTGGATGTCTACCAAAATGGTAGTCATCCTTTCTGTTCTAAAAAAAAGTCCTCACTGCAGTGCATTGAGCGCGGTGGGGTTCGAGCTCTGATATCACATGTGTTTTGTGTGGAGATGGCTAGAGGACACCAACCACTTCTCAAAAAAAAAAAAGAAGAAAGGACACCAACCACTTGTTTTCTTGTTGACGGGGAAGTTTTTGAGATCTTCCTTTATGATGAACTTGGGGTAAACAATAACAAGAACTTGCTGTGGTTACCATAATGAGAGTAGTTATGAGATTGACAAAATATGCCTAAGGTATTACCCCAAAAGACCATGTATAAAATTATTAAACAAAAGAGAATGGAGAAAAAGAAGCTTATTCTCTCTCTTGCTTCTGTTTTTTGCTCCATTGACATGTAAATTCTCTGTTCTTGTGCCATTAATACAAAGTGGATGAATACCCGAAAGAGTCATCCTTTGCTTTCTCAAAGTAAATAAATAAATAAACTTGTTTCTTGGAGGAATGCATATAACAGCACAGAACTTCTTGATGTTGGAGACTTGGAGTATGCCTTTAACCTTGGACAATAGATTTCACATTAATTTGTGTTGCAGTATGCATCATCTGATACAACCGCAAAAATATATAATCAGATATCTTCTATGGTATATGTTTTTTCATTAGTCTTATGATTTTCCTGAAAATTCATCTTAATTGAAATCTTTTTGTATCCATCAATTTATGTGTGTTTAATATCCAAGAATGCAACAAAATGATTTCACATCATATTTCCTGCCTGTGGTCAGTTAACGTGGTAAATACTTTTGCTTCCATATATTTGCTGCATTGTGGTATAAACCAGGTATGACTTTGCAGGCACTTAACAATTCTTGTGAAACCTGTGGAGAAAGCTTTGAAACAAGGTTCGTTACTCATGTTGCACATTCTTGTTTTCTGATTCCTTGTCACTTTTCTTTCCGTATAATTTAGCTTTCTGTTACTGATAGTACATACTTTCATTGGCAGGAATAAGCTGTTCGCCCACTTAGGTGCCACAGGCCATGCTGCTCTTAAATTCAAGTGAAAGATGCCTTTCGATAGGCCTTATAGCGGTTAAATGGACTGTACTATTACCTGGCTGAGTGTATAGTATTTTCACTTTACTCCAAGGGCTTGCAGATTAACAGTTTTGAGTTCTTCTGGCATGCAACAGAATTTTGAAGATATCTGCAATTCGTGATAATGAACATAGGATGAGTGCATATGTTTTCAGAAGACTGCAATTTTACAGGAGGAAGTTGCAGGAATCCCAGTGCAAAGGCTTTTAAAGGAAGGTATATATTGTGATTGTCATGTAACATGCCTGTTGATTTATTTTCGTGATTCCTTTCGGGGTGTTCACGAGAACTTGTTTCTTACCGCCTGTCTAGTGCAGTTTTTCTCCCTGAGTGGATGTCTATTGCAGTTTTTATCTCAAGGTATTCATCAATCACGGAAAATAAAAAGTGATTCCTTTTGGAGTCATCCAATTGTATGATTGTTCTCAACAATGTCACCAAGTTTGATTGATTATCAAATTTTAATAATTTTATTATCATGTCATTCTACGCCATGGGAGAAAATAATGTATTTTCTCTTTTTTTTCATATGAATTTTTAAAATAAAAAATTAAAAAAGTGTCAATATTTTCTTTCTTAAGTTCTCTCTCTCTCTCTTTGGTTTCAGAAAATTTTATTTTAAAATTTAAGTGGAGAAGAGAGAATTTTGATGTGAAAGATTTTTTCTTAAAAAATATATTTTTTAAAATTTTAACGTGGGTGTCATCGATTAACCTTTTATATTCACCATGTTGAGAAAACAAAAGGTGTAGTTGAATGACTAAAATTTACTTGCATAATGTGTAGCGAGTTGCAAAAGTCTTGACTACAATTACAAATGTCTTGCTGCTGTAGAATTTTTTCCCCATCTTTTCATTGGCTATCAATTTCTCTCAAGTTCGAATATAGTGACTGCTTCCACGTACTGATGAAAGGTTCACATATTTTAATTATCTTGACCTTTAACTCGTAGTAATTAAACAAAAGATTAATTCTATAGGAAAATAGGTTATTACTTTTGCCACTAGTTTGTTCAACTTAAAAAAAAGGTAGTAAGGCTGCTAATAAGATTTCGAATATTCAATATTTATTTTAGAGAAGATGTGCGAGGGAATTTGGTCGTATTTTAGAAGTTATTATTTTTTCCCTAATTTTTCCTGAGTTTTCTTTTCTTATTTTTTTATTAGAATCATTTTTTTAATCTTTTTGAGAACTTTCTAAAAAATAAAATGAATGAACGAACCCCTATTTGAGTAAGGCAAACTACATAAGCAAGCTATGTGCACATTAGTTCTTTACTCACACGTATAAATTACCAAAAGATACTTCGAACTCAGAGATCTCGTATTAGGATTCGACCCATTTATCAACTGCGCCAACTGTTGATAAATCAATTTAAACATTTAGAAAAGAAGGATCTCATGACATGTTTCGAGGAAAAAAGAATGAAAAAAAAAAGTCTAAACAGAGAGTCTGTGAAAAGAAAATTTACTAGTTAATAAGGTTGGAGTGCTAATAATCTACTAGTAATAGGGAGATTACACATGCGAGCATCGGTGTATCTTGTCAAGTCATATATTATCTTTCCAAGTTTTTCAATATTTCAATATCTTTTGAATGCTAACCAAGTCTCAAACTTGAATCATCACCGTTTAATTAGAGAATATCGTTCTATTTTTTCACTCTAATTTTAAATTAGTCATATACTAATAATCGGAGACCGTAGAGGTATTAAAAAATATCTTCTTAATGCTTTTTGAACTTCGAGTGGTTGTCGTGCGATTCATGCTTAAATCGATATTCTTGTATCACCTCGTGATGATGCACGCTTGAATTGATATTTGTATTATGCCTTTTTTTTCGGTCGCTTCCCACCGGCACTATTAGATTAATTCGATGTTTAGAACTTGAGTGACAAAGATAATACTTCTGACTAATGTGACGATTTCGAAGATCAACTTCGAATTATTAGTCCGTCGATCACTTAGGACGCAGTCTACGTTAGTTACTTTTTATTTATTTTTTTGTTGACGCCTTCGGATTTATCATGAAACGTCGCGGTTAGTATAGATCCATGTAGTTGTGACTTCACTAGTCTTTCTTTCCTATGACGTCATATGGTGTGCGATTTCGATGGGTTTTATATTACCACAATTCACGATGAACCCGAATTAAATTACGAATCGTGATTTTGTAACATTACAAGTCATAAATTGTACAAAATTACAACTTAGGACGATCTCGTGTCTTGTCATTGCAACAACGGCAATTGCGCCGAACACAATAATGACAAAATAATAAAGTTAGCAATTTTATTAGAGAATAGTTGTTGGATCAGAAAATAATAATTTGATTAGAGTATAACGAATAGTTATTAACGAATAGTGAATAATGATTTATTTATAAATTTAATAAAAAATATTTGATAAACATGATAAAAATAGACATAAGATATAATTTATGATAATTTTTATATATATCATATTCATAAAATTTAATTTAAAATAATTTATTCTAAATATTGATATCTTTTATAATATTATTTTAATATAAAAATATTGATTAATTCAAAATAAAAATCTTATTTGGATTGTAAGTAAAAATAAAGATGTGATATATAAAATAAAAATAATATATGATGTTTAATAATTAAATTATTTTTATTTTAAAAATAAAGTATAATAGAAAAAAATATGAAAACTTCTTTTAAAGAAAAAATATGAAAATTTTACTTTTATACTCTATAAGTTAGTAGAAGTAATTTATAGTGTTTTGTGTTCAAACCTCTAAACGTTACTAAAAAAATATTTACCAACTCTAACAAAATATTTTTCGCTATTAAATACTCTACTTTTTTACGTATCAAAGTCAAACGGTGTCAAAATGGGAGAGTATATTATACTAATGTCAATGTGCTCCCACTTTTAATAATAGTGCATGCATTAATATGTTTTATTTCCAATGATAAATGATGAACCATGTTATTAATTACTCGAGACAAGTTAATCATAAATGAAAAGGAGATAAAAATATATTTTTTAGGCATCACATATGACAACTATGGGATGTTTGGCTTATAAGTTACCTAAGAACCTATTAGTCATTTGACCAAATCTCACAATTATGAATATGATTCACAACTTATAAGTTGTTGGGATAACATAAAAACAAATTATATGGACACGTCCTTTTTTATTTCACCAAATAGATTAACCACTTCTTATCCTCGTTATTTTCAAATATTATCATCATATAAAAATTAAATATTTTTGTAAGTCATATTAATTAATAAAATACAACATGTATGTAAATTGAAATTTATAATCAATGTTAAGTGTATTGAAACTTTATATTAGATGTTTTATTTAAGAATTTTAATTTCTTATTTTACTTTAACTCTTCGAGTATAACAAGCATTTTAATACAAAAAAAAAATGTTATCACTTTGTTACATTGTACTATGACTCTTTGTCATCATCCATACTTTTTATCCAAAAATATAACCAAGCTTCAGTATATAACATCTTTTAGCATCTTTAGCGGCATTAATTCACACGCAGAAAAGAAGTGTAAAGGTGTATCAAATGACCTAAATCTTTGAATATATAATTTGATATCAACATGGATTCTTCTTGTGCATTGCATTACTATTTACTAATGATCACAAAGATGACTTCTGGATTCTTATGAATTGGATCAATGTCTGGAATGCGATTGTTGACATGAAGAACCTCAGCTAGATTCTAAGAAGTCTTCCTATGTCCAGATGAAGCCATGAGGACAGCAACAGCAACAATGAACATGAACAACATGCTAGTCAACAACACATACGTCTTCTTTGACGATCTCCGGTACTCCCCGAACAGGACTATGCCCCAAAATGTGCTCACAAGTGGCAGTGCCTGTTGGATAAGATGCCCACATTTTATAAGAGGTCACAACAGATTATCAAAATTTGGAAAAATTATGAGAACAATCCAATGCCATGATAACACTCAGATGTTAAGAACTCTTCTTTTAACACATCAAAAGTCTATGAAAATTTCTGACTTTTGTACACAAACAGTTCAGCAATGATTCAGTCAACAATATACATATTTGTTGATCTTTATTCCGATGTTCTCTATACAAAACCGTTCAGCAAACTTGCAGTCAACTTAAATAATTGCTTTTTGGTTGAAATCCTATATTCTGTACCAAGGTCAGGCAGCATCAATCACTTTAACAAAAAATGCATAGATGGGTTCAAAGTTAGACATTAGATATCCAATCCTTTTCAGATTAATGTTGGCAAGTTCCTTCTCATCAGGGACAATATTAGGCGTACGCGAAATTCCAGCTATATATTACAATTGACATTCAACAAGCACAGTCATCTTTTAGATAGATGATTTCTGGCCAGAATTTTATCACCATTTGATGCAAACTTACTTTATTTTCTAGAAAGTACATTGACTGACCTGAACAGAATCAGCTGCAGCATATCCAGCAGCTTGGCCACCCATGAATTGAAATCCATTGCCAAAACCACAAAGCAACCCAGCCAGAAGGGCCCATTGTCTTCCATCCCAGTCCTTTAAATAAGCTACAAAAGATGATCTCGGAAGGCCAAGGATGGGCTTGTAAAGAAACCAGATATTCAAGCCAATCCCAACAACAAAACAGGAGATGGAGAAGTAGAAGAATGCAGTGTACACTACCAAATGAGGAACCCCTTCTCTCAGTGTGTGCCACTGATCATTTGTGGCCAGGTTGAATGCTGGAGAGAAGAGTGAGAAGCAAACACCAGCAAAAAACACTATGCTGAGGCCAAGAAACATATTGGATCCGAAAACCTGAAGATGGCAATTGGTGTTATTCACTTGTATGACCGTGATTAGCACCAATTCTGGATCACATTAATTAGTTGGCAACTTGACATCTAAAAGAGTAGTTAAGAAATTCTTGTATCCTTATTGATACAATAGGTTGGAAATCATGCTATTATTATTATAAGGCTAAGTATGAAGACATGCTGACCTTAATAGATCTTTTCTTCTCAAGCTGTATGAGGTATGCAGCAGTTCCAGCCTTTGCTTTTTTACTGCCAGGGGAATAAGAAAATCCATTCTCCAAATCCTTGGTAACTTCTAAAAAGTTATACAACTCTGAAAATAAGAAAAAGACGCAGCACGAGGAATAGGAAACAAAGCTGATATGATAATTGCATCAAACCTTTGGTTGGACATTGCATGTCAATTTCTTTATCTTCAACAATACTGCAATAGAACATGAAAGACTTAGTTAACAACTAAACTTGAAAGGAAGAAACATAGTGAAACTGGCACATGACATTTATCTCAGGTAGGGAGGTGCCAGTGATGATGCAAGATGGTGGTAAGCATTGCTCTATAGTGGTCTATAGGAATATCATGGAAAAAGAAACATTGGATCTGGAAAAGCTAATTTAATTTGTGATGACAACTACAGCAAGGTCTGATTTGTGTTAGAGGTTATAAATAGAGATAGAATGTCCTAGGAGAATAAAAAATGGTCTACACTGGAGCACTTTTGAATTGATGTTCCAACGTTCCAACAATTGAAAGAAAAAAAGGCTGCTTATTCTGAAGACATGAGCGAGTTAGAGTTTTGAAATATTTTTTTTGTTCAAAAAGATTCAGTCATGATTATTGAAGTAGAGGTAGTAATAAAACTTTGAGCCATATTGGGAGCTTGATCTACGTAAGGGTGTGGGCGACACTATGAATTTGCTGTAAGAATCTGTTGATTCCTCAACATGCCAGAATAAAGCTGGATGAGGGCACTTGGCCTTCATCTTTGCTTTTTCAGGAAGAAAAACTTTAAGCCGTCAAGGAAGGATACCAAGTTTTGCTCTTAAAGTTACACGAGGAACTACTGAGTTTCTCTTCATTGTCAGCAGCATTGGAGGAGTGAACAGCAGAACCAAGAAAAACTGCAATCAGGAAGCAGGCAACTCCAGGAAAAAGAATCTCAGCATTATTAATGCGATCATCAAGAAAATAGTTCAATGTGGTCCCTGCAGTCCAAGACAGGTAGAAGAAATTTTAGTCAAGTTTATTTAATGCTAGACATGTGAGTCAGCACTGCAGCATGCAACAAAACATCTAGTCACGATTTGAAGGATGCCCAACTGTGTTTCAATTTTCAAGTGCTAAATCTGTATCAGTTTTCAAAACATACAAAATATTTGGCAAAGAATATTTGATGCAATGCCAGCAAAATATATTCCATGCAATGGAAGAGGATAAGACAAATGAACATGTTTTTTTTTGCTTCCAATAGTTTCTAGTCACATAATCACTCGTAAGAAAATCTGATGCTGAGACCCAAACATTATATTCAAGTGAGATATCATAGTTTACAAGATTTTTGTGACCCATGACAATTCACATTAGAGATAAAGATCTTTTTTTTTTTACCTGTCACAAGATAATACTGTTCACCCTCAAAAGAAATTGCCAAAACATAAAGAATTTTCATTTAGGAGCAAACTTGTGAATAGGGGAAAGAAAGCAAAAAAGAAGTTGTGTTTTCCCAAGAATATGAGTGTAACGACCTGTCAGGTCTAAGTACCTGATTGAATTGTTCCATATAAGCAAAATACGATGATGATCATGGACTTATATGTAGTTATTTCTTTTATCTATCAAGACATGTCTTAAATTCGTGCGGGTCAAAAACCCAAAATGAATAATATCTTGATTGGAACAACACATTCCTAATTCTTGTAAAAGGTAATGAATAACCAAGTTGATGCAAGAATATCATTGTCACTTTTGTTTTTCATTATGTATCTACTATGACAAATTGAGATCATATATCATGAGGCATTTTCAGAAATATATACCTATGACAACTGTTATACTTGCTGTAATAACCTCTGTTACAGAAAGTCCAACAAAAGCCCAAGCATATTGAGAAGCTAGATTCCCGACACTAAGAACAATTCCTCCTGCCATTGCAAATAAGACTGAAGGCCAGTTGTCCTGCACATTATTACTTACCTTTAGCTAACTGGCTATTAATGTTCTTCAGTACTGACAAAATGAAATCATAAACATACTCTTTCCTAAAGAACTGGCTATTAATGTTCGTCAGTACCGACAAAATGAAATCATTAAAATATCTTTTCCTAAAAAATAGTGCAGTTGAATGGAGTTGATGTTGCAAAATTCCGCATAGGGCTACTATGGTTTGATGAGAAGGTTCATGAATGAAGTGCCTGATGTGATTTGGCTTTTACATCATAAGCTTCCTCGAAGAAAGAGTTTGAACTGGTTGAGTTGTTTTGCATGAATCAGTTCAATTTTTATGATACGTAAGGCATGATCCATTAATTTCTCATAGCACGGTTCCCAATCCAAGTACTGAAATCAATTACAAAGAATTAAAGCTTATTTCTAATGCAAGTTGGAGAATACCAAGCTAACTAATTATACACAGGAATACAGGAACAGCTTCATGAAAATAATTACTGATTGACTCCTCTCATCCAGTAGTCACTGGAATCTAATAAAAGATGGTTGAGGGGGCTCACCTGACCAAGCTGGGTGATGAAGTTGGGCATATTAGGCTTGCTCTCTCCAATCTGACCAAATGTAAGAGCTATGAGGACAGCCGCAAGTAGATTTGTTATGGAGTAGTCCAGATAGGTGTGCTGAGGGAGACGACCTCTCCTTTCGAGCAGAGTCAGAACAGCTGGCCAAGTGCCCAAAAAGAGAAGGGCAGCCAGCATGAGTGCAATGGCACCCCCTTTGTCTTCAATAATATACATCCTCCACACTTGTTCTTGCTAAAAAAAAAGAAAACATTGCATGTCCAACATCCACATATCAGCGAGGGGTAATAAATTTGACAAGAGAGACAAATTGACACGTTTAATGATAAGGCAGCAATCAATGTTTCAAAAGAGAGCAACAATTGCAAAAGCATTTAGCAGTCCGAAAAAAAAGTGCTTATTAATGATCACAAAAGTGCTTCATAGTTCAGTCTTTTCTTTTTTTTCTACATTCAGACGATTTTAATTCTCTTCCGAGCAAGCAACAACAAGAAAGACCAGTAATTTGGGAAGAGGGATAATAGAATGATGAATTATGAGCAAACTCATAGTTCCTCCTCAGCATTTTATTTTACGTACACACAGAAATTAATTGTAGTTCCCTTTTCTTTGCCAAAACCGAAAAAAAAATGGACAAGGGAGCCGATTATCTTGATTCCTGACAAAGGAGAAAAAGGAAATAATATGGAAAATCAGAATGAAATACGAGGGCATAATGAGCTCTTCAGAACCCAAATTTCGTAAAAAAACTTGATCATGGAATGTCATAAAAAAAATTCATTGACCAGAGAAACAAAATGCCTAAGAAAGTACCAGCGACAGTCTAGAAAACACAGCCTCAATAACGACTTAGAAACCAGGAGAGGGCAGAGAAGGAGTAGAATGGAGTACCACAAATCTGCAGTCTTTTGCTTCTGATAGCTGAGCTGTGCACAGCAGGGAGCAAGGATCGCCTTAGTTCAAGCAAGAGCGTTCCTATATGATTGGGGATTCATGGAGGAGAACTCTGATCCAAGCTGTCAGAGAGAGAGAGAGAGAGAGAGAGAGAGAGAGAGAGAGAGAGAGAGAGAGAGAGAGAAATGAGGTCATCAGTTGACAATTGGAAAGATAAAGCCAAACCGAAACATCATTAAAAAAAAGACAAAACAAAAAGCTCCGGAAATATAAAAAAAAGTAGAAAAGAACCAGATAACAATCATACAAAAGCTGCAATTTTTCCGAACACTTCTTTAGATTTACATGAGAAGATCCCGGGACAAAGAGAAGAGATTTTTTATTTCTGTTATAGGAGAAAGATACAGTTAATAGGCTCAAAGTTGCAGGCAGTGCCCACCTTGGTGCAGATTTCTTAGATAATGGAATTCAATTCCTTTAGGAAAAAAAGAACCTTGGTGCAGAAAAATAAGCAACGAAGGCGAAGCGACATAAATGAACAAGTGAGGGACAAAATGTAAGGCCGAAGTCAAAGATTCCATATGGGACGTGAGCCGCCACAAATGGCAGAAGTTTCAACTTTCAACTATCCAACGTTCAACTATGAAAAGGACCACTTATTAACTGATGGCAAGATTTTGCTCACACTGCTCAACATGCTCATGAGAGCATCTGTTTTTTTTTTCTTAAGAAAATTTCCTATTACTGAGATATTATACTATGAATAGTTTAAGAATTTTACTACCCACTAATTTAGTAGTTCGTTCCATTATCACCCTTCGTAATAAAAAAAATAATTTAAAACCACATAAATTATTTCAGCTATATCTTACTATTTTATTTCTATAAAAATTAAAATCCTTTTGTTATGTTGGGTTGCCCGTCTCATTCATGAGTTACTATTTTTTCCGTTGTGGAGCTATTTATTTTCTGTGGTGTTCAAACAATCAAATAAATAAATAATTTCTCTGTCATTTGATAAATGACATAAGACTGTTGTTAATGTTATTAGATCATTTATTTTTAGGTTGATCAGTAATTAAAAAATCTGACGTCGTTACCTCGTCGGATATCATTTAAGATCTCTCATTTTTTTTATGTATCATTTTAAATAAACCAGTGAAAAAAATAATTTCCAACCGAGGAATCCTAACAGCTGTCGAAGACGAAGGATTCAGTAACAAAATCAGTTGGATTCTTGGGATCTCTGGCGTCATGTGCTCGCTCGAATTCAAAAGAAAATTAAAGAATTATGGAATCTGAATATAAAATATTGTTTACCTAATGGGGAACGAGGGAAAGGTGGTATTTTTTTTTTAATTTCTAGCACGAAAAGGACTTCCAGCTATTTTTCTCATTGAATATAAAAAATATTGTTTACTTCTAGCACGAAAAGGACTTCAGCTATTTTTTTCATTTGTGTTTTATTTTAATATCACAAATTTTGAAAAAGATGGTGAGAACAAAACAAAAGATTTTGAATGCTTGGGGTTAATTAAGTTATTTTTTTTAAAAAAATCTCTTAAGTCGATTTCTTTATTATTTTATCATTGTTCAGGTTGGAATAGCTTTCAATGTAAAAGAATTATCTTTATATAGTTTAATAGTTTTGTTCTCTTTGAAAAAAAAAATGTCTCGCTTTATTTGTAAATTATTTATCTGAAGACCCATATTTTTATTAATTTTATTATATTTATGATAATATTAAGTAATATATTTCTAGTGTGATATTTATATTTTATACAATTCTGTTCATAGGTAATTTCAAGATTTTATGTTAATTGAATTTTTAAATTGAAGATAAGTAACGTATTGGGCTCGATATGACAATCGTAAAAATAAAATACTAGAATTAGTTCTATTATGTATTTTAATTATGTGATTTTTCGACCAGTTTCTGAGTTCTTTTATGTCGGATCATATCAATTTTTTAAGCTTTCCATTTTTAACTTTTGCTCACGTCCTTACTTTTTTATTATTATTTTCCTACAAAATGAAGGTATATATATATATATATATATATATATATATATATATATATATATATATATCCGGCCATCCGATCCAGATCGCACGGTCTAGATGCGTGCAGCCCTTCAGATGAGATCGCACGGACCAGATTCAACTTGTGAGATTTTGCCATCACGCCTTTTGCTTCCCCCGCTCCTCTCTCTCTCTCTCTCTCTCTCCGGCTGCTCTCGCCCATTGCCCTCTTTCACTCGATTCTCATCGGCGAGAGGCTTTCCCTGATCTTCTTCGGGGATTTTAGGAGGGGCAGGTCAAGTCTCTTTTTCATCCATCCCATTTCATTTAACATTCGAAGCTGGAGATCTAGATCCACTCCGACCGGGATCCACTCCATGGCAAGCTTCTCCGATGAACGGCTTTCGTTGATCTTCTCCGATGGCTCTAGGAGACCATGCGAAGCGTGCGTAGGGCGAATCTCTTTTTCCTCTATCCCATTTCGCCCTCATTTTATCTTCGACATGTGTGAGTGGCTTTCGATCTCGCCCTCATTCTATCTCCCTCTCTGTCGTTCACTGTCACGCTCGCTCCACCTCTACAGGCAGCGACCGACGACGATTGGCGGCTACAGGGATCCAATCCTTCGCAAGCTTCTTCGGTGGGCATCACTACAGTAGGTGATCCTGACACCTCTTTCATGCTCACTTCTCTCTCTCCCTCAATCTCAGACAATCATTTCTAGGGTTGTCTAGGGTTGTCGGCAACCAACGAGCATAGGGGCGACATTTTATTCAAACTAGCATAACAATGAATTGCAGAAGGTTTTAGTTCTCATTGGATCTTCAAACTAGCATTTGCAGGTTTTGACCTCCATTTTCATTCTCGTTTTTGCCATTTCCACTATTTATGTCTGTTGTGCTTGTTTGTCATTTCTTTTGTCCTTTTCGATGGTAGGAGTTTTGTTGTTTGATTAAAATTGCTTCACTAAATCTGATCCTAGATATTTGCATGTCATTGGTTTTAACCGATCGTCTACACTTTTATGTTGTGATCTCATACTGCATGTCTTCTTCTTAATGTTATCCATCCATCTTCTGTAGCTTTAGATATCATTTTAGCTAATGGATCAAATCCGATTCCAAGAATTTGAAGAGCTCGGAGATCAACAAATAGGGTACGAAGATTAAGAAGAGGGCAACAATAATGATATCAAGCCATATATTGGAATGAAATTTGATGCTGAAGATCAAGCATATGAATATTACAATGCATATGCGAGATCAATAGGTTTTTCGATAAGGAGAGACTATTGTTACAAATCAAGAAGAACAAATGAACTCATCGGTAGAAAATTGGTTTGCTCTAAAGAAGAACATAAGGATCTTAATAAAAAGGGTAAAGACCAACTCAAAAAGGTGAAAAGAAGAAGGGATGTGAGGGAAGATTGTGGTACACAACTATTAGTAAAGCTTGTAGAAGATGGCAAATGGAATGTAAAAAAATTTCATGAAGAACATACACATCCCCTTGTTTCTTCAGTTGATGTGGCAATATTATGTTCGCATAATAAATTGTCAAGTCCTTCGAAGCAAGCAATGATCGATATGACAAAAGCTGGTATTGGTCATTCAAAGATAGTTAAATTTCTCAAGATGTCGGGGGAGAAATTTATAACATCTCAACACTGTATTGACCACATCAGAGCATCAAAGTAGGATCACGTCGGTAAAGAATGCATGACAGTGCTTTCTTATTTTGAGAAAAAAAGTTAGAAGACAATGAATCCTTCTTTTTTAGAATAATGACCAATGATAAATTGTGGCAAAAAGTTTTTTTGGGCAAATGGCAGATCACAATACAATTATATTACTTTTAGTGATGTCATAGTATTTGATACAACCTATCGGACCAATAAATTTAAAATGCCATTTGCACCTTTCACATGTGTTAATCACCGTAGACAATCTATATTACTTGGATGTGTTCTACTAGCTGATGAAACTGAAGACACGTTTGTTTGGTTATTTGAAACATATTTAGAATGCATGAACGGAAAGAAGCCTATATCTATCATAATTGATCAAGATGTGGCAATGGGTAATGTTATTCAGAGAGTGTTTCCTGATACACAACATATGTTCTGTATATGGCATATCACGAAGAATACTATAACACATCTCCAGGATTTATACATGCGCGACAACTTCAAAAAAGATTACAATAATTGGTTTTTTTGAGTCCATGAGCAAACAAGAATTCGAGGAAAAGTGGTTGTCTTTGAAACAAAAATATGATATTCCGGATGGGCATTGGTTAGAACAAATGTACAAGAAGTGCGAACACTGGGTCTTAGTTTATTTAAATGATATCATTTGTGCAGACATGCAATTCACACATAGGGCTGAGAATATTAATGCATTCTTTGATGGATTTGACAATTTTAATATTTCACTTGATGATTTTGTGTTTCAGTATGACTTAGCTCTTTTCACTCATCATGATACTGAAGAACGAGAAGATTTTAAAAATGTGTAATTCTCTTGCTGTTACAGCTTCAAAAAATTCCTTGGAGATGCATGTCGGAAAAGTTTATACTCAGAAGACTTCAAGAAGAATTCAAGAAAATCATGCATTTGTGATCACAACTTATCTCATAATATGAAGGAAAACTTGTTTACTTAGTGTACTTATCAGGTGGAGAAGATCAACAAAGAATTCTTGTAGAGTACAATGCACAACAAAAAATCCTTGTGAAATGTTTTTGTAAAATATTTGAACAAGAAGGAATTTTGTGTGGACATGCATTATTGATTCTTAATGAAAGAAGAGTTGCGTGTTTATCAGGGCATTATATTCTTCATCGTTGGACCATGAGTGCTCAGTATTCAACTGTACGCAAGGCATCGGATGATGGGTTCGCAGCTAGTGAATGTGATATCACTAGTTTACAAAATTTAACTTCAAAAGAAATTGGCACAAGGTAGCGGAAATGAGTTTAAGATCATCGGAACATTTGAACATTGGTTTTGCAATTATGAAGAAAGCTATTAAAAAATTATCTTGTCTAAAGACAAATGAATGAAGGTTCTTCTCAAGTTGAGATCAATTCAAGTCAAAGAAAAGGGCAAAGTTCTTCAATTGAAGGTTCTAATGTTGTGATACATGACCCATATGCCACAAAGCCAAAAGGAAGGCCAAGGAACTCACAACGAACGAACTCTAATGTTGCGGTTCCCATGTTGTAAAGTGGTCCTAAAAAATGAACATGCAGTTATTGTTTAACAAAAGGAAATTATGTGACTTCTTGTCCATTGAAAAAAGCACAGGTAATATTTTATACATTATATTCCGTGTACTTTTTTATATTATGTCATTTGTACTTACATACGTTTTGTTGCAGGAACAAGACAAACAGCTACAGAGCACTCAATAATCAAATGGAAGTCTACTAATCATGTGATCTGAATTCAGCGAATGTTTAAAAAAGATTCATAATGTTTCTAATCCTGAAGGGTGTTTCCTCAAGTTCCACTATATGATCTCATACTGAAGGGTGTTTCCTCTTCTTTCAGGAAAACTTTATGAGCTCGATGGGATGAAATCTCAGCCGATATGTCATGGTCCTACATCACCTGATAATTTACTGGAGGTAAAGTGTTTCTTTTATCACAGCTCATATCTCATACTAAAGGTGTTGGTAATTATACTCGACTATTTCATATGAGTTGTTTTTGCCTCTGAATAAATGTTGAATCTTGTTCCATTTTAATGTTTTCTGTTTGACAGGATGCTGCCAAAGTCATAAAAACCATGATTGAGAAGAATCCTGACTCGATGAACTTCAATGTTCTGGCTAATGAATGATGTACAACCATAGCAGAAACATCATATACCGCTGCCAATGTTGTTAGTAATGATAGGAGTGATCCTTTATCATCTCTTGCAGTAGCAAGTGAAACTGAGTTTTTTTTTTTCAAAGAAATTTCAGATCCTCAGACAAGTAATATTCAGCTTATATGATTTCTTGATGAGAGTAGTAATTTCATGTTCATTTGTTTATGTTCTATATGGACAACTTGATGTCTCGATGAAATCAAACTATTTCTTGATGCATAGCTAAATATAATATTTTATTTTTATAATTAAATAATTTTCAACGGTCACAACCGTCGGTAACTTTAAAAATAATTAATATTTACTTTTTCGACGGTCCAATAGCACCCTTCATTTCTTTCCCCCTCTCCTCTCTCTCTCCCTCTCCCTGTCGGCGAGCCTCTCCCGACCGGACTTGAAGCGTCGACCGCCGACGACCCTCTCCCCTTCTCTCTCTCTCTCTCTCCATCCCGGACCGCGCGGCCAGATCTAGCCGCGGGCAGCCGGCCAACCGTTGGCGGCTGGATCCGGCTGGCGGCCGGATCTTGGCAGCCTAGCAGCCGTTCTTCCCGCTGGCCTTTGGATTGGCCGCCTGGTGGCCAAATTTGGTCGTTGGCCGCCGGATCGGCCGCTAACGGCCGGCTAATTTCTTTTATATTATAAAAATTCTTTACGACAATTTTGATCGCCGAAAGTTTCGGCGATTGCTATTGTCGATATTTGCGGCGGTCGTTGCGACCATCGAAAGTTTCGACGGTCGCGACCGCCGATGCTTCGACGGTTTCGTGGACCGCCACGGCAGTCGTGACCGTCGAAACATTCAGACTTTCGTCAAAATTTTCGACATTTTTTCCCAATAGTCAAAAATTGATTTGCGTCGACCATTTTTCAGAAGAATCGATTCCGTAAAAAAAACTGTCATTTCCGACGGTTTTCGAGAAATTACAGACAATCGTCTGTAATTCCCATCTTTCTTGTAGTGTTATTCAGCCATCATGCATGTGGGTTGTTGTATTAAAACTTTGTTTCCAATAGCCTTATGTCCATTTAACTTAAGAACTAGTGGTGGTCGTTTACTGAAGATACAACATCATATTTTTTTTATCAGGGATAGAGCAAAGACATTTCGTCGAAAATTAAAAAGCAACATACTGAAGACATTTCGTCATTTACTAAAGACGTTTCCTATATATGGATTCATAATAAAAAGCAACATTCCATGAAAATTAACAGTCATACAACATTCCACGGAAATTAACATTCCACATAAAATAGTGCAACATACTCATACAACATTCCAGAACGACAACTAACATAACATTCCAAAACGACAAGTAATGTAACTATTTTATTGCCATTACTATGACTACCATAAGTAAACAAAAAGCTGAATATTTTCAGAACGACCAAGGAGGTCCATTTGAAGGATTTTTCATTGTACCAAGTTCCTGCTTCAAGTTTAGGATTTCAACTTCACTCTCCAACTTATTTATCTTGCATAATAATCCATTAACGACATTCTTATAGTGATCATCAAGAGGTTCATTCATCCAACAAAAAAATCGGCATGCTTCGAATATCTTCAAAAATAAAAGAAAAAATGATTTCATGTTAGGGTGGTGTAATCAACAAAAGATAAGATAGAGAAGCTTACTCTGTGATTCTTGCAACCATAGAACCTCCGACCAGGATCAAGCTCCGTCCAAGATGTTTTAACATCCACTTCTTCTTCACAATAGCATTGAAGCACCATTTTGCTTAGCGGTGAAGCCTTCAACATATTGGCGGCATGGTCATAAAGTTTTACAATCTAGTTGTAAAGTAATATGATTAACAAAATATAGGGAGTTATCAAATGTGTGGACTACATTGCAGTAAGAAAGAAATAAAAAATTTTAATATAGGTGAAAGGATTATCTTAGTTATCCTAAAAATTTGATACATTAATCATCAAGGAACTGATTACACAAGGAACTCATTACAGCAACAAGTACATAATAAATCAAATAGGAAAAAATTGAAATAGATGATTAGAACTACTTCAAGAACCCACCCAGACATCCTGAAATCTCCAAATCTCATCTTGATAATATATCAAGAATATATTGAAACGAAGGAGCAGCCTTCCTGTTGAAGTAAACATAAATCGAAATCATATCAAGAGGCAAAGGAACAATAGAAAAGCAATCTTTCTAACATATCAATCATAAAAAAACCACATTTTCCATCATATTACAGCATATGTGAGTTAACCATACAAACAAATATCACAAAATGTGATTCAACACGAAACGCCAAAAAAGAGGCCAGATAGATAGATAGAGAGCGAGCAAGAGGGGGTGGGGGTCAGGGAGAGAGTGATGTCGGGAGCGGTACCTGTGCAAGCGCTCGACGAAGAATTCGATCGCTGATGAAGAAGGTAGAGCTGGCACCCTAAACACACTGGAGATCAAGAGAGAGTGAGGGCGGCAGCGCGCGAGAGGGTGAAAGAAAGAGACTGAGAATTAGGTTGGGAGCATTACCTGTGCAGACGCTTCGGCGGAGAGCTCGGTCGCTGGTGAAGAAGATAGAGCCGGCACCCTAAACACACCGGAGATCAAAAGAGAGTGAGGGCGGCGGCTTGCGAGAGGGAGAAAGAAAGAGACAGTGAGAGTGAGGTCAGGAGCAGTACCTGGCAGACGCCTCGGCGGAGAACTCGGTCGCTGGCGAAGAAGATGGAGCCAGGACCTTAAACACATTGGAGATCGAGAGAGTGTTAGGGCGACGACGCGCAAGAGGGCAAAAGAAGGGGACTACGACAAAAGAAGGATACTACAACTGAGGATCGGGAGCAGTACCTGTAAAGCCGGAGAACTTGGTTGAAGGAAAAGTTAGGGCGGTGCGATGAATCTAACGGGCGAAGAGAATGTAGGGTTCCCAATCTTCGGCTTTGAACGATAATCGAAAAAGAGACCCGACCCGCCCCTCCTAGAATCACCGGAGAAGAACAGGGAGAGCCGCTCGCCGGCGAGGATCGAGTGAAAGAGGGAAGCCAGCGGCGAGGATCGAGTGAAAGAGGGCAGCAGACGAGAGTAGCTGGAGAGAGAGAGAGAAAAGAGGAGTGGGGGAAAGCAAAAGGCACGATGGCAAAATCTCGCGAGTTGCATTTGGTCCATGCGATCTCATCTGAAGGGCTGCACTCATTTGGACCGTGCGATCCGGATTGGATGGCAGACGGCTGATGCATGCTCAATTTTGTATATTATAGCACTTTAATAAGTTGAAAATTGAGTGATCATGCATCAATTGTCTTATTTTTCTCATACGAATATTATTTTCCTTTTTATTCTATGATTTTCATGATGTTTGTTGTGCATGACAAGAAAACGGCCCGTGGTATGATGACACAGGCCATTTTTCATCATGTCGCGTCACCATCAACACGGTTAGGAGAATTTCTATCGCATACTATTAAAAAGATCTGTTTTGCCTTGACACGGATCGCGTTAGATAATGATGAGAAGATTTTTCGATGATTCTAGAAGACAACACGGCCTGTGTCATTAATGACATGGCTCGTGTCATTAATGACACGGTCCATGTTATTCATATATGAGAATTTTCCGCGCCGAGCTGCGATTCGCGTAACATGACATTAATCATGCTTCCACACCAAAGGATCATCAGAGCTGAGAAGGAAATCATCCATTTTAAAGAGTTTTGTGGCTACTTTGTCTAGAGTCATATTTTAGAGTTTTACTTTCTTGATCATCTTTTGTACTCTAATTTTTGGCATTATAATGTTTAATTCTTTAGCAATGGAGTAGTCTATCTTCGTTGATTTTACGTTGTTGAACTCCACTGTTATTTTGATGAAAGATTATTTTTGTTATATGAATATGAATGTTATGTTTGAATCGAATTTATTTTTAACGTCTCATATCTCTCCCCTATCTACTCTGTGAGATTTAGAGGGGTGTGGACTTAAACTTATTCGGTTGACGAGTTTTTGAAATGAATCGAATCACTTATGTTTTAATCCTTAAATATTTGAAGAATGATTTGGTTAAACTTTCTTCAAATATTTAATTGATAAAATAGATAGGACATCTAGTTAGAGTCCTAATTTATATTATTTCCATCAAATGTGATTTTCTTACTCGATTAACAGTGGAGGAATGCTTAGTAAAACCAACATTTCTTCTAATTGGTATTTTCTTTTCTTGGATCTGTTTCTTGTTTCCTCTTATTATCTTCACAATTCATTTCTCTTATAAGTTTTTCATCTAATAAGAGTTAGAGATAAAAGTCCTCATGGGATCGATATCTTTTTACTACTTGTGCGATCGGTATACTTACCGAATTTTTCTATTCTATAGAAAAACAACATCAAGTTTTTGGCACGTTGTCGGGAACTTTTTCTATCTTTTTCTTACTATGCATTACCATTCTTTTTTTTGTCCTTTTTCTTCTGGGACGTATTCTGCGCAATCAAAATGGCCTGCTACTTAGGAAACGACATGTGTCGTCACTTCTGACACGATCTGCGTTGCCTGAAAATGGTCTGCATCTTCCTTTCTCCCGTTTTAACCACGTAAGCCGAGTTAAACACAGTCCGTATTCACAATACACGACCCGTATTATAGCCACGCTTACGAACACGGCCCATGTTTCTCTGTACACGGCCAGCAGTTCCGTTTGTCTGAATTTTTTTGGGCCATTTGATTTTCTTAATAATTATTTCAAATTGTTGTTGATTTAATCGCACTCTAAAATCTTCGAGTAAAACAATAAAGAGACATAACACCAGAAGCTCAAAGGAACCACTTTTCTTTAATCCTGAAATAGAAAAATTTGTTAGACAGCAAAGAAAATTTATAAGGATCAAAGAGATGACGAAAAATAAACAACAACAATAACAACAACTAGAAAATTAAAATCCAAATCCGAATTATCGAACGATGAGGGATTACACAATTGGTCAGATGAATCATGACCCACGGAGCATAACTCTTCCAAACATCAACACCAATTTTCATATACAACATGGCACCCTTCAAATGGTGCAAAATGACCAATTTAGTGGCAATCAAGATGAAGATCATTTTGGGCATGTTAGGAAATTTCTTTAATTATGTTCTACTTTTAAATTTCATAATGTTTCTGATGATGCAGTTAGGTTGAGACTCTTCCCCTTCTCCTTGAAAGGGAAAGCAGCCACTTGGCTACATACTCTGCCGGAAGGAAGCATCACAGATTGGAGAGAGATGCGACAAAAATTCATCAACAAATATTATCCGCTCCAGAAAGCAGCTCGATTAATTTCTGATGTCAAAGCATTTTATCGACAAGATTCAGAAACCATGCATGAAGCATGGGAAAGGTTTAAGGAACTCATATCTCGTGTCCCTTATAATGTACCCCTCCATGAACAAATTCAATTCTTTTATAATGGTGCTACTTTCATAGTACATGATAAGATTGACACATCCGCAGATAAGTCTCCCGAAGAGATTTATAATATTATTGAAAATCTTGCTATGAATCATTGGCAAAATAACAAGAATAGAGAGCCACCACGAAAGACAAGTGTCTATCGGGTAGATGACAACATTCAACTTCGCAAATAGAAGCCATGAATAAAAAAATGGAGACAGTCGCATCAAAGAAAAGGCCCCTGTGAAGGCCGTACAACAAACTTATGAATTTTGTAGTGAAGGGCACTCTACTTATGAATGTCCAATGGTCTCAAACTCTAACCCTTCCTCTTCCACTTCTTTTGAAAATACTAATTATGCATCGAATAATAATTTCAGGAACAACCAAGGGGGCAATTATGGCACCTATGGGTTTGGATTGAAAAATCAACCCAACTACTCTTGGGTACACCATCGAGGTGCTCCACCATCAAGTTTTCAACCGCGCAATGACGAGAAACCTTAGGCCGAACCAAAATCCAACCTGGAAGATGTATTGGCCAAGTTTATCAAAATGGTAGATACAAAATTTGCAAATTAAGAAGCATCAATTTGAAACATGTAGACAACCAAGTTCCCTTCCTAGCAATACAGAGAAGAACCCAAGGAAGAAACGAAGGCAGTCAAATTGAAAAGTGGTAAGGAACTACTAGAAGCAGTACCAACTCAGACCCCAGATCAACTTCCTACTTCATCAGCCAAAAAGGAGGTTACAAAACACCATATTCCTGCAAAATCTTAAACCTGCCATATCCTCAAAAATATCGGCAGGAACAATTAGATAAACAATTATCTCATTTTTTGAAATTTTTTAAACAAATTCATATTAACATCCCATTTCATGAAGCGCTTAAATAGATGCTTGTATATGTCAAATTCATAAAGGATGTGCTCTCAAATAAACGACGAATTGAGGAGACGGCTTAATCAAATTGACCATTCAATGTTGTTCAGATTGCAAGAGAGATCTACCGACAAAAGAAAAGGATACAATGAGTTTTACTATCCCTGCAATATTGAAAACCTTTTTTTATTCTAAAGCACTTTGTGATTTAGGTGCTAGTATTAATCTGATGCCCTATTCCATTTTTCTAAAATTAGGTTATGGCGAACTAAAGGATATATCAGTGATGCTCCAATTCACGGACTAATCCATTAAGAAGCCTAAGAGCCTCTTAGAAGATATCATAGTAAAAGTTGATAAATTTGTATTCTCCGCAGATTTCATCATCATGGATATGGAATCAGAAGCCGAAGTACCCATCATTCTAGGCAGACCATTTCTCACTATTGGCAACACGTTGATAGATGTCAAAAAGGGACATCTCACTCTGAAAGTGGAGAATGAAGAACTGTGTTTTAATATTTTTGACTCTCTCAAACAACCTTTAGATTTATCATCTTGTTACTCTATTGATACCTTTGAAGATGATGTTTTTGACGAATTTGAACAGGTAGTACCAGAGGTGATAATGGATCATTAGACAATTATTAAAGAGTCAATGGATAACACAAAAGAAGGAATTGACTTAGACCAAAGGGAGTCAATCACTCTCAGGGAATCCATCTTGGAGAAGACAGACATATCTGCACCACCACCAAACTCAGAACTCAAGAGCTTGCCTACTCATCTCAAATATGCTTTTTCTCGAAAAAGAGTCATTTCTTATTATCATTTCCTCTGAATTAACGGACATAATGAAAAGCAAACTTTTACAAGTTCTCAGGAAACTCAAAAAAGCTATTGCATGGTCCATCAATGATATCAAGGGACATCAAGGGAATATCACCATCAATATGTATGCACAAGATTTTCATGGAAGAGAAAAGCAAACCAAGCGCTCAATTTCAGCGTAGGTTAAATCCAACTCTGAAAGAGGTAGTTAAGAAAGAAGTTATCAAACTTCTCGATGTAGGTATCATATATCCTATCTCTGATAGTCCGTGGATTAGTCCCGTACAAGTAGTACAAAAAAAGGGGGCATCACTATGATTACTAACAAGAAAAATGAGTTGGTACCTAGCAGGACCGTTACAGGTTGGCGTGTGTGTATCGACTATCGCAAACTCAACGAAGCAACGCGCAAGGACCACTTCCCTCTACCGTTCATGAACCAAATGTTGAAACGAGTAACAGGACATAGTTTTTACTATTTTTTGGATGGTTATTCAGGATACAATCATATTACCGTGGCACCTGAAGATCAGGAGAAAATAACTTTTACTTATCCGTACGGAACTTTCGCCTATTGAAGGATGCCCTTTGGACTTTGCAATGCACTGACAACGTTTCAAAGATGCATGATGTCAATATTTGCCGATATTAATGAAAAATTCTTGAAATTTTTATTGACAATTTTACTTTATTTGGCAACTCATTTGATAATTGTCTTGAAAATTTAATCTTGATTTTGCAGCGTTGTGAAGAAACAAATCTAGTACTAAACTAGGAGAAATGCCACTTCATGATAAAAGAAGGCATTATCTTGGAGCATAAGATCTTCGACAAGGCCAAGGTTGATGTAATCGCAAATCTACCCCCTCCCACATCCGTAAAAGCTGTCCAGAGCTTTTTGGGCCATGCTGAATTCTATAGATGGTTTATTAAGGTTTTTTTCAAGATAGTCAAATCACTCATCAGCCTTCTCGTCAAGGATAGTAAGTTTCTTTTTAATTCTGATTGTATATTTGCTTTTACTACATTAAAAGAGAAACTTACATCTGCTCCCATTGTTGTAGCCCCAGATTGGAGTCTTCCGTTCGAACTCATATGCGATGTCAGTGATGGGACCATCAGTGCTGTATTAGGACAGAGGAGGGACAAAATTTTTCGAGTCATCTATTATGTCAGCCGAACTCTAACTCTAACACAGATGAATTATGCCACAACGAAAAAAGAATTTTTAGCTGTCGTTTTTGCTTTTGAAAAATTTAGATCTTATTTATCCTGCTCACAAGTTGTGGTTTACATTGATCATGCAACTATAAGACATCTCATGTCAAAAAAGGAAGCCGAACTTTGACTACTTAGGTGGATCCTTCTTTTACAAGAATTTGACGTGGAGGTTATAGATAAGAGGGGGACCTAGAATGTCATCGCTGATCATTTGTCTCGTTTGGAAGTTTCTCCAATCGAGAAAACCGATATACTTGAAGAATTTCCGGATGAGAAAATCTTTTCCAACAACTCTTGTAATAAGGTAAAATTGATTGAGAGTTCACCTTGGTTTATCGATTTTGCAAATTTTCTTGCAGAAAATTAGCACAGGATGGACATCACAACAAAAGAAGAAATTCCTTTCAAATTTGAAAGATTACTTGTGAAAAGATCCATATCTTTTTAATGTTTGTGCAGATCAAGTAATCAGACGCTGTGTCCCTGAGTCTGAATTCAAAAGCATCCTTACACATTGTCACACAAGGGAAGCTGGAGGCCACTTCGGCCCCAATCAGACAGCTGCAAAAATCTTGGAAAGTAGATTTTATTGCCCACAATCGGATAGCTGCAAGTTTTTTGTAAGTCATGTGACCAATGTGAGAGGACTGCTAACATTTCCAAACTTCATGAAATGCCCCAAAATAGTATGCTATATTGTGATATCTTTTATGTTTGGGGAATTAATTTTATGGGACACTTCCCTAAGTCATTTCATAATGAGTACATTTTGGTTGCTGTAGATTATGTATCTAAGTGGGTAGAGGCCATTTCCTCTCTTACTAATGATGCAAAGGTGGTAGTCAAGTTTTTAAAAAAGAATATTTTTACTAGATTTGGCACACCTAGAACTATAATTAGTGATAATGGCACCCATTTTTGTAACAAATTATTTGTTGGGCTTTTGACAAAATTTGGAGTTACACATAAACTCAGCAATTCATATCATGCACAAACATGTGGTCAAGTGGAGATATCTAATAGAGAAATAAAATGCATTTTGGAAAAACTGTGAATTCCTCTAGAAAGGATTGGTCTTTAAAATTAGATGATGCATTGTGGGCCTATCATACTGGTTTTAAAACTCTTATTGGAATGTCTCCATATAGACTGGTATTTGATAAGGCATGTCATTTACCTGTTGAGCTAGAGCATAAAGCTTATTGAGCTACTAAATTTCTGAATTTTGAGCCTATAAAAACATGGAAGGAAATGTTACTCAAGCTAAACGAACTGGAATAATTCTGAAGTAATGCTTATGAAAATAAAAAAATATATAAGGAGCGCACAAAATATTGGCATGATCAACGCATACAAACTAGGAATTTTCAACATGGTGAACAAGTTCTTCTATATGATAGTAGACTTAGACCTTTTTCAGATAAACTTAACTCCAGATGGACGGGCCCTTTCCTCATAATCTCCTCATCACCTTTTGGAGTCGTTGAAATTTGCACCATGGAGAAAAAGCATCAATTCAAAGTCAATGGACAACGTCTTAAATACTATTTAGGTGGTGTTCATCACGAGGAAGTCGATTTTATTATCCGTATTGATACATGAGTATGACTAAGTCAAGCTGAAGACTATAAATCAGAACTACTCTGCATAAACTTTATTCTCAATTTTTATTTTACTTTCCTTTAAAAAATATTCCACACGACCCGTGAGCCATGTCTTCATTACTAACCAACTTGCTCATTGTGCAGAATTTCAAATTTCCAGAAAAAAAGGATCGTGTTTACACAAAACGGGCCGTGTAATTCAAATACGTGAGTGCGGAACAGCTGCCAAGCACTTAACAACACGGCCCACGCGCTCCGCAAAACCGTACCAAAGAAGAAGTCAAACACGGACCGTGTAATGGTAGCACGGCCCGTGTTGCTCTGGAATTCGCACAACCGCCACCCACCTGCATTTACAACACGATCCGAGTTGCTATAAGACGCCCTGCGCCGGATCGTCCCCACACCCGCACTCCGGCCATCTTCCACTTCTCCGACGTCGTTTGAACCATCGTCTTCGATCCCAATCATCATCGGTCGTCACAGACACTATCGCGGACTCTTTTGGGTTTTTTTCTTCTTTTCAGGCGGTCGTCTCCGCCTCTGTGGCTGCCGCTTCAACTGTCGTCGCCGTCTGCACCGACCGCCGGCTTCTTCTTCTCCGTCGCCATCTATGTCATGACCCCCCCAATTAAACCTTAGTTTAATTCAGAGCCCGCGATTCATTACGGACGATCACATAAAATTGGAAAAGATTGCGAAAACGTGATGTAAAATTTTCTTTTATAACATACATAAAACTAAAGATATCATAAAATAAACTACACAATTTATGATGATCTTTCAGAGCAAAACAATAACCCTAAAATTTTACATTTCTTAAAATGATTTTGCTTCTTACAACATATAAAATATTACATATGCATTACGCATAATCACACCTCTCGACATCCTAATAGAAGGATACGAGAGACTCAAATCTTCCCATCTTACCACGAACCTTTCAAATACTATCACCTCGCATGATTCTCAAGAATTATCCGAAAAATGTTAGAAATAACAGAGTGAGCTAAAATAGCTCAATAAGTTGATAACTCATAGCATATGTGTTACCAACTAATCAATTCAGAGTGACATGGAAAAGCATGTAATAATCATGATAGCAAAATAGATATTTTCATATATTTGATAATTACATATATATATCCTACTAATCAAAAGCATCACACTCAACTTTCAATCAATATCATATAAATCATATCAAACATATGTATGAAAATGCAACACTCTCGTATGAATGCACGGATCACCAACTGACCAGTGGTCGGTAGGTGAATTCTAAAGGTGGCTCCCATCGTGATCAACGATGTAGCACTTAGCTCCATTCTACCTCATCCCTTTTGGGAGAACAAATCATACAACATAGGTGAATTTTAGACGTGGCCCCTACGGATTCTAGAGGTGGCCCCCATCGCGACTACTCACGATGTGACACTTAGCTCCGCATGGCACTTAGCTCTAGCCTATCTCATTCCATTTCTGGAGAACAAAATGATGCATTGGATTCTAGAAGTGACTCCCATCGTGATCAGCGATGTAGCACTTAGCTCCAACCATCATATATGCAAGTGCAAATGGATGTCGATGCATGATACATCATATAATAAACATCTCCTGAATACCATCAGAAGATGAATCATATTCAATACCATTTCAAAATGAACAAGATTGCACTCATTGCAATCCATTCAGATCATATCACATATACTTTCCATAACTGCATTTTTCAAAATCAATTCATAGAATTTCAAAATATATTCAATACATATAATAATTGATGTCACACCGAATTCAAAAAAGGTGAAAACATAGAGTAGGAGAAATCAACTTACCTCACATAAACGTCACACAAGGTGTTTCCTCATTTCTCTTTCTAACATTAATCTTCTTTCCTATAGCAATAATATATGTTCATATTATTATATTATAAAATGAACACCAACTTATGATGCTTAGAATATAACACACATATATATCATTTATGTATTCAATCTTCTTGCTTTACCCATCAAAAGTGTGTTATGATAGTTTGCACACTTGGTTAAAGAAAATTCATAACTCTTAATATCAATAACAAAATAAGATGATTCTAATTTTATTTAACCTTAAACTTCTTGAGGTGTAACTCCTCAAATTTCTAGAATTTATAACTTGCTGAACTGAGTACAATAAATTTTATGATTACGAACACAATCTGCCCATACTTTCCTTCTGATAGATGTTTGGTTAAACATTTATAACGTTCACTAAAAATATCATTTTTGAGTGACTCTAGTTTTAAATGAAACATAACATCAGTATCTTTAGTACTCTAATTTATAAAATAATTTCATGACATATAGAATTTAATACATAATTTACAAAAGCAAGTGATAGTTACCTACAACTGGATGGTAGCATCTTAAATATGAATGGATAGCTTTCTCTATGGATATCCAATAAATCTGATTCCAAATCTCAATAAAACTATACTTGAAATTGTACAACATATATTTATTTCATATTTTTACTCTTCACAATTTATCCATAGAAAATTTCGTAAACACAGATGTTATTATCTTGTTCATACTTTAAAAAAAACTGATATACTATTTATTCTACTCATAACTTTCCGTACATAGATTATTTTTTAATGATTAAAATTATTTTAGAACCTCAGTTCAGGTAAGTGTGGGATATAGAGAAAAAATCATAATTTATCTTAAAATATAAAATTTACCACCTATTTTATAATTAGGCCTACTTGTTTTGCTCCGACAACAAGACATTTCAAACTAATTAAAACATAACTTTATAACCAGGGGTGATTCTAAAATAATTATTTCTTATCCGTAAATCACACCTCCAAAGGATCATTTGATCCAATTTTTTAGAAGTTTTAAATTACAATAAAATATTTTATTATCAAATGCAACCTTTTGCTTCTAAAATTTAAAACTGGAACATATGATGTTTCTAACCAACTCTTCTAATTTCTCGTCAATTCAATTAATATAATGATTCTACTTATATCTAAAATTGCTGAGAAAATTTAAAGAGATTAAATAAATTCATCTTATGCATACCTTTAATCTTTTTTTCCCTTCTCCTTCTCTTTTGGTTCGGCCGGCATGGAGCTCATTTCTTCATTTTTTTTTTCTTTTTTCATCGTAACTATCCTCATTCGGCTAATATAGAGATAAATATATGTGTGTATATATATATATATATATATATTATTTGAGGAGGTGGCTTGAGGCGGTGAGGGAAATTATTTGGATAACTACGTAGTAGATATCAAGAGGTCATAGCTTGAGGCGGTGCATACTTGAATAAAAATAATAATAATAATATATATCATACAATCATACATAAATATTATATAATATATATAAGTAGTTGATTGAATATAGTACGTGGCCACTCAATGTAAACACCACACTGGAGGGAGGTGCTAGTGTAAAGTTCTAATAAAATAATAACTAATTATTATTTAGTTGGACATAAAATAAGCAAATGATCATAACAAAATTATTATCATAAAGATATTATAAGTTTAAACATTGTCGGTTCACAATTGAATAGGAAAAGTATCAACATATTAAAATTTTCACCTCCCTTAGCTTGGCGATACATAAATGTCGCATAATTAACAAATAATTAAGACGTCCACTTCAAGTTAATTAATAAAATTTAGATAGACACTCATGATTAAAACTAATTATTATTATTATTACTATTAGAATTCGATTGTACATATAAGAATCGACTACTTAAGTTAGCTAATTCCTCTATTAGAAAATTAAGCCTATATCAAAGAGTGAAACTAACTAAATTAGTCATCTAATCGATTAGAAATAATAATCATGGAAATTACAATTATAATCCTTAACTAAGATGAACTTAATTATTTTTTTATGTTAAATAATTGAGAAGAAAATTTTAGGATGTTACATTCCATTAAACCTATATCAAAACAATAATTAACTTAATTAATTCATATTTAATCTAATTAACTCATTTATGATTATTCAAATATTACAGTCTGCGCCCGCCACCTTCTTCTTCCAACCCTTTGTCGGTCCCAGTTGCCCACCATCAATGCCGACCATCGACATCGACCTTCTCCGAAGCTTTGGCGGCGAAACTTGTAGAAAAATGGATCGTGTTTCCTCAACACAAACCATTTTCTGCAGAATAACACGGATCGTTTCACAAGAAAAATGGTCTGTGTTTTACCATAGACACCAAAACGCGCCGTTTTCCTCCTACGCAGCCCATTTTCACGCCATGGCAACGCCCCGCACAGTAAGCATGGATTTTGAGGATGTTGGATTAGAGGCTCCCGAGACTACCATGGTACCGAGGCCTCCATATGTTGATTACAGTGGGGATCATGCCCGCGCCTTGATGAGGCTTCGTCGAATGGAATCAGCGGCCACCAAATTTGCTTGCCCTTGTTTTATGCATGACACTAATATTACTGATGATATTTTGATTCTTTTTTAATGCATAGGGATGACAGAGTTTATACTGAAAAACTGGCCAACATATGATCGAGTGGCTTTGGAATTTCTGAGTTCATTTCAGATAACGCACACAAGCTTTGCAAGAGAAGCACTAGAGCAAATATTTTTGAGGATTTACAACGATGACTACACCATTGGTGTGTCTGAGTTATGTAAATTTTACAGTTCTAGTGATTGAGTACACCCCTAATACCTCAGCTTTTGATGCTACATCTTTCTAGTTTGCTATCACTAGTGAGAATAATCTTAACTTAGCTCGTACTAAAGCCAGTCATATTCAGAATCCAGTATTTCGTTATGTGCATCGAATTTTGTCTAACACTATTTGTGAAAGAGGAGACAGCGAAGGAGCTGTTAACAAAACAGAACTTCTCTTTTTATGGGCAATGATTGAAAATGTGCAGATCAATGTTGGAGCATATTTGGCTCACAACTTTGAAAAATATTCCAGGAATAAGAAAGGGTGCATTGTCATCGGAGGTTTGGTCACACCCATTGCACGCCACTTTAATTTATACTTAGAATGAAATGTGGTTAAAAATGCTTCATTCCTTGATCAAAGCAAGGCAATTCATATGAGACTGATCACAGTGAGGAATAACATATTCTTCTTTACTTTTAGAGGCAGAACTAATAAGATCCCATGTGCAAATCGGGCTAGAATTACACCTTTTGACAAGGCTAATTGGTCATACTTCTCACCTTTGGCCATTCCACTTGACGTCAAGGAGCCACTTGAGGACGAGCCAGTACCCCAGCCATCACAGGACAGTGCAGGACCTTCATAGCCTCCACAGATGACTCAGACAGTTTACACACCGCCTCCTACATCAGCTCTTCCTTCTGCTACTTTTGACTTTTCTCCATGCCAGACACGGATAGATGCTATATGAACTGATCAGACACGGTATCGTTTATTAGTGATAGATCAATTGAATCGCATGCAAGTTGTAGCCCAGGAGGATCGAGCACTACTTCATCGCCTTGTAGAGGATGTCATCAGGATAGACCGAGATGTTCGTCAGATAGTCCGACACCACCAGATTCCTACAGATCTAGTTGATAGCACCTTTGGACCTCCACCTCCACCAGAGTTTGATTAGCAGGGTTGTGTCTTTCACTCTTGATCTTTTGTTATGCCCTTTTGGTATTTTGATGTATGCAAACTTTGTCCGACTGGTTGAACACTGAGACAATGTTTCTTTCAAGTTCGGGGATTGCGCATGCATTTCATGTTTCTTGCATCAAGATAATTATCTATTTTCCAAACTATAAAGAGAAAGATATTTCGCTCATCACTATTCAGAGTTTTCTATATTTTCTTATTCTTAATCGAAGGTTTCAAGAACATCTCTTTGCTTATGAAACTCTTTATTAAAAGTTTTTTTTTCATTTATCGCCTTAGTATAGGGTTTTTGGAAAAGAAGTTGGAGCTGATTCGAATTATTTTGCTTTGACGATCTTTATCTGTTAATCTCTTCTAAATTTTTCAAAAGTAGTCTTTTTATTGAATAAATATATATTGAGTGAAAAAACATCTTAAAAAATAGGTTAAATAAAATAAAATATTTATCTCTGGCACCTTAGTGTGTTCGGACTATTAGATCTGTTGGAGATTCTTGCCTGACGACCTAAGACTAACTAGTCTGAATCCGTCGATCGAAAACCTATTACGTGAACCACTTTGAACAAGATGGAGGAAATGAAAAAAAAAGAGCTCATTTAATATTTATAAATTTAAAATTAACATTTCTTTTATCTATATAGTTGAGACTAACTATTTATTGATTTAAAAATGTCTTAGCATCATATATTCTTTGAAATAGGAATCATTTGGAAAGAGAAGAGGTACTTTGGCAATAAATAAAAAATAAACAATGAGAAGAGAAAAGTATTAGTATTTTGATGAAGATCATATCTTATCTTAAATCTTACTTGAGGACAAGTAAATATTCAAACTTGGGGATAGTGATGCATGCTCAATTTTGTATATTATAGCACTTTAATAAGTTGAAAATTAAATGATCATGCATCAATTGTCTTATTTTTCTCATAGAAATATTATTTTTCTTTTTATTATGTGATTTTCATGATGTCTGTTATGCAGGAGAGGAAAACAGCCCGTGTTATGATTAGACGTGCCATTTTTCATCATGTCGTATTACCATCAACACGGCTGGGGTTGTCACGTGCTGATCAAAACGGTTTTGCCTTGACACGGACCGCGTTAAATAATGACGAGTAGATTTCCTGGTGATTCTAAAAGACAACATGACCCATGTCATTAATGACATGGTCCGTGTTATTCATATCTGAGGATTTTTCGCGCCGAGCTGCGACTCACGTAATCATAACATTAATCAACACGGCCTGTGTCATTAATGGCACGGTCCATGTTGACACCTAGATTTTTTGTCACGGGCGATTATAAAAAGATCTCTGCTTTCACACCAAAGGATCATCAGAGCGGAGAAGGAAATAATCCATTTTAGAGAGTCTTGTTGCTACTTTGTCTAGAGTCATATTTTAGAGTTTTACTTTCTTGCTCATCTTTTGTACTTTAATTTTTGGCATTATAATGTTTAATTCTTCAGTAATGGAGTAGTCTTTCTTTGTTGGTTTTACGTTGTTGAACTCCACTGTTATTTTGATGAAATATTATTTTTGTTATCTGAATATGAATTTTCTATTTGAATCAAATTTATTTTTAACATATCATATCTCTCCCCTATATACTCTGTGAAATTTAGAGGGGTATGGACTTAGACTTACTTGGTTGAGGAGTCTTTTGAATGAATCGAATCACTTATGTTTTAATCCTTAAATATTTGAAGAATGATTTGGTTAAACTTTCTTCAAATATTTAATTGATAAAACAGATAGGACATCTGGTTAGAGTCATAATTTATATTTTTTTCCGTCAAATGTGATTTTCTTACTCGATTAACATTGGAGGAATGCTTAGTAAAACTAACATTTCTTCTAATTGATATTTTCTTTTCTTGGATCTGTTTCTTGTTTCCTCTTATTATCTTCACAATTCATTTCTTTTATAAAATTTTAATCTAGCAAGAGTTAGAGATAAATGTCTTCGTGAGATCGATATCTTTTTACTACTTGTGCGATCGATATACTTGTCGGATTTTTTTACTCTATAGAAAAATAGCATCAACGGCGCGCTTCGCAGGGTGCTGAGCACAAACTAATCAGCACCCTCATTTTTCCCATATATATAGGATTTAAGTAATATGCAACCAAAAGTTGTACAACCAATATGCATCCAATGAATCTGAACCGTTGGATGATAATTACATGATTGAAATTAAATTTAATAACTTAACATTAAATTCAATAGAAATTGAATCTCAACCATACAATCATGATCCAACGATCCTGATTTGATGATTGCATATTGGTTGTATAAAAATTAATTGCATGCTACATATATATATATATATAATTAGTGTATATTCTGAGCACCTCATATACAAATCATCATTTATGCTTCCAAATCATCATCATTTTGCTTCCCCCTCATATACAAGGTCTCTCTCTTTTCTTCTTTGCTATAGTTGTCAGATTCGACCACATGAGAAAAAGAGCACTCACTCACTGTCTCTTTCTCTCTACCTCCTTTCTTCTTTGCTGTACACAACACACAAAGAGAGAGAATGTGAATGCAAGTTTGTTGTCAAATTCTACGACGTCTCTCTCTCCTTTCTTCTTTGCTGTATACCACAAAGAGAGAATGTGATTGCTGCCAAATTCGATGACATCTCCATCAGAAAAGAGAAAAGAGAAGATTGTACATCGAACATTGATCTTGACATCAACCGTCCATAGTTGTTCCGCATGTATGCAAAAATTTGAGTGCTCAGAGAGAAAAAATATATATATATATCGCGTGATATGCTTTAGGTGGAAATCGGTAGGCATCCTTGTTTGGTAATGTTTACGTTGCTCGTATTCTTCGAATTTGAGTGGGGGCATGATAAACAAGTACACGTTGGCAATCACAAAATTTCTACAAAATAGTTTGTGAATTCGTTTCTTTAACATTATTTTTTTATTTTTCTTTCTTTTACATGTAGAACCTTTAAGGAGAGTTTAAATGTTGAAAGTTTATTTTTAGGAAAAAGCAACTTAAAATATTTTTATTAACAATGCAATTTTTTATATTTTAACATTTAATTATTTTTTTAGATTATCTCAACATTATTTGAATTATATTCTAACATTTAAATTCCTAATATTAAATCAAGAATAAAAGAAATATTCTTCTCACAAATGAACAACTTATCAATCACTTTTATGCTTAATTTTGGAATTATTGTCTTAAAATTTTCAGATTTTTCGCATCTAATCCTTAATTATTATGAGCTTAACTTTTATGTTTTTTTCTTTTTTTCCTATTTATGAAAGGATTAAAATCCCCTTCCTTGAACTATCCTCTTTTTAAATGTTTAAATAAAATAAAATAAGATAAAATATTGACAAATTGATCATGTCAAATCTTCTTTTCTATTTTTTTATTTTTTTAGTTTTAATATTAATATTATTTTATTATATTCTTATGACAAATGAGAGTTTGTGGATGGACATTTTAGTCATTTTATAAATAAAATTTTGAAAAAAAAATTAATAGAATCATACACAAAAGGGATTAAATGAAAATTATGATAAAATTTAAGAACTTATTATAGTTTAGAGTTAGACGTGAAAAATATTTCAAGGAAACCCCTTAATTTTGCTACATATTCATTGTCCTGAAAAGTTAACCTTTTTATAAATAGTATTACAAACTTGATCAACAGTTAATTGACATGAGCTTGCATAGCCCATCTTCGTGTCTTCATTTCGTGCTCATCAATCCAAAGAATCAATAATTTGAAGTTTAATTACTTGGGTCGTCACAATTTTTTATTTATTTTATTTTAGTTTATAAATAATTTGAATTACCTAACAATGTTGATTGCTTATGCAGCGACAATCTATATTGTCTAGAGGAGGTGTCCACTTTTATTGCCAATCAAATGGCAGTATGATTTTATCCCTTTCCAATCTTATACAAATAAAAATGTAATAATATAAGAAAATCATATAACAACGACAAAAAAACTATTACCATAATTATTAATAATAATTTATTTAAACTATTATTTTATCATTATTATTCTCATGAATTGTATATTATTATTAATCATTATTTTGAATATTACATATATTTATTTCTAATATTTTCATTTAAAAATATTTATTAATTTATTATCATTATTATATTTATTTAATTTATTGTTTTTTAAGTTTTTAGTTGGATAAATAAACTATAACTTGACATTAGTGATGAAGGATATTTTATTAAAAAAATGTGCAATACGTAGTAATCTTTATTAAGTAATAAGTGTGCGTTCATTGCATTATCATTCAACATTATCTAGCAATCTACATTATCTCTTAAAAAGATTGTCACTTGTTAAACTGTCTATCAGCAATGTATATTACCTTATTTAGTATGTATAAGTAATATATCTAACAATTCATATTAGTTGTTTAAGAAAATAAAGATTTATGAGTTAATATTCAACTTTTACCAATATACCCTAATCAAAATAATTATTATGTTTAGATATATAAATTATTTTTAACTCCGTAAATTTAAATCACAAATATATATTCTCACCTATAAGATTAAATTTATAAAATAATTAATATATTTTTAAATATGATAATAATATATTCATAATAATTAAGTAATATTTATTTAATTAATTTTATAATTAATTTAATTATTATTATAATTTATTCAATGTGTATTATAATTTATTTAAATAAATTTGTAAAGGACAAATGTGAAAAGTGAAATTAAAAAGATTACAACTCAAGTGGTAATGTGAATTATCTTTTCTCCCATAGGCACTTTGCATTGTCACTTCATAGACAATGTGAATTGTCTGACACAAGTTAACAAAGTAATATTGTGGATCCAAATAATTTAATACAATATTACTTGATAATTTATAAAAATTATCTCTAAGAAAACGTTCCTTAAGTGACATTTGAATTGCTAGATAAATTATTTGTACATAGTAAAAGTAATATATATTAAGAACAATTTAATAAGCGGTCATCTTTCAAATTACATGCATAAGCTACAGTTGCAAACACCACAGATCAGTTCTTGATCGCTGATGCCTCACCTTCTCTCCATACCTGGATCAAAGAACCATCGAAAAATCTTCTTACTCCTCCGATCAAGGCGCAAAAACGAAATTGAATGATGGCTTAAAGATCAAAGATGAAAAGTAAATTGGGAGTGGCTCGCCCTTCCTCATTTGCTTACACCTCGCGACAGAATTCCGTGTCTTTGCTGGCCCTATAAATTTCACAACCGGAAAAAGGTAGTAAGAAAAATTAAGAAATGAAGAACCAAAGCAAGAGAATAGGGACAGAGATGGAATTCGAATTCCGTTGAGGACCTGGTGGCAGGTGATGCCGCTCTCAAAATCGTAGATGTTACGCTTATGGAACCTGCTCCTTTTGAGGCATCTCGCCGGCCACCTCCTCTTCCTTCTTGGTCATGTCACGAACACGAAATCACTTGACCTCGAAGCCATCGCCGCGAAATCACTTGACCTCGAAGCCATTGCCGCCACACGATTCAGGTCGCTGAATGCGAGTTCGACGGTCATAAGATGCAAGGGCACACGAGATTGGCAGCTGTTGGGCTTCACATCGCCGAACCACAATCCAAATCGTCAATTATTTTCTATCATTGTCTGATCCGCGCACTTTTCTATTAATCATCGATCACGAATCGGACGATCGCAAATTTAGGTAGGATGATCCTAACCATTTGAATTGGTGTATATATATACACACACAAACGCACACTAACACACTTTTCGAATAACACTTTTTCAACATAAAAATCTTAATAAAATTAAGGATACCATATTCTTGTTCCTAAAGTTATCATGATTTTACAATCAAAATCATGTATTAAAGTCCACCCAGAGAATACTAATGTATTGGAGCTTCAGATAGCGAGAACAAGCATTAATGAAGAACTTGTTATTATTCACAACGATTGCCTCTGGAATTCTATTCAGAGTAAGAAATTCTCCTAAATTGTCCAAACTCCGATTGCTCTTAACTTTGTGTTTACTGTTTAATGATAACAGATTCAAATGATCAATCACTTTAGTCACCTTGTAACAGATCAGATTGCTTCGGACCTTTGAATCTGCTTGCATTAACCATCTACACATTATCCTTCTTTGATAAACCATTGAGGAAATTACCTAACAACCTCTGATCCATTATCATATTTGGTACCTGCATTGACACTTTGCACATGATTAAAATTGTTTCATCATACCAGAGAAGATGAGCAGCAAAAAGGACATTTCACATTTTGAGGCAAAACATCACCTTATCACCAAAGAAAATTTTTGAATTATTTGCAATGGCTTCAATAAACCTCAGTTCAAGAAATTCAGGTGTGAGCTTTAGTCTATTAGCTTCAGCTTCTTTCATCACTCTGAAAATAACATGAACATTTAAGTCAGTCCTCCACGCAAATTCCCTAGAGCATCTCGCTTAGAGGGAATTATGAACTTACCTGTAATAGCTCGCATCAGCTAAGCTCTTTTCCCGTGCCATGTACATTTCATTCTCAATTTCTTGCTGCCTTTTCGCACTATCCTTTTCCATTAATTTTTGTTCCATCAGTATACGGCTCACTTGAGAATTCTTCTCCGCTTCAGATAAAGCAATCTTCTTTTGGGTTTCAGCCTCCTTCTCCGCCACCTTCTGCTTCTCAATGGCTATCAATGCCTAAGAAAAGCAATTGGTTATGACTGATATAATCAAGGATCCCTGCGCTTCTGATGTTTTCATAAAAGAAGCAGCACATTATTTTTTCTGTTCGCATCTTGCAACAACAACATGAAATTATGGTGCGTGTGTGTGTGGCAAAAGGAATATATAGCACACATGCTAGGTGTAAGCATACATGGTGTACACCTAGTGTTAAAAGCACAAAGGTAGAGTACGTAGACACCTCGTCGACCAGCGCTGCACAATCCTTGTCCCCACACACACATATAGATAGATGGATGAATGCTCATAACTTTATTTTTTTTCTTTTTTTGAGGGGATGAATGTTCTTGATGCCACTCCTTATAGACTATTATACCCTTGATTGTTTCATACCATGCAAAAGACAAATAAGAGAAGATGAATGGTCATTTTTCTTCACAAAGACAGCTGTCCAAGACACTTCTTTATGCCATTTTTTCAACTTTTGATTCTATGGTGTTGATAACAGCATACATTTTACTTGGTTAAAAAAACAATGTTATATGTTTTTCTCAAATTTATTTGCATAAGAAAATACCTACTGAGTGCTCTCTTATTTTTTAAAAAACATCAATCAAAATATAATCTTATGCTTGACATATTTTCTATTTATTTATAGTTATATCTTCAAATTTTACAGCATTCAATAACTCTTTTATGTTTTTTTAGGGTAATAATCCTTTTATGTTGTTATATAACCAAAAGTGATTTCAATTTAATGATAACTTGTGGTGGTTGTATTTGAGAATTAATCAAAATATGGTTACTAACAATTTCTTTAAAATTATCATTCCATAAGTTTGTAGTGATTGGCGATTTTAGAACTGTTTTTAAAAAAATGGTCATATAAATAAGGGTTATTTCTTCTCAAAAAAATAAATAAGGGTTATTTCCATAAACCTCTCCTAAACTATTGCGATTTTCCGTTTCTAACCCCAAACTATGAACTTATTTTTTTGTATTCCTAAACTATCACGATTTTTCCACTTTAGTCCTTCCATCACTTTTTCCGTTACTTTTGATTTTTTTTCCATTTGTGAAAGACTAAATTACCCCTCCCTCCACAACACATCAAATAATAAATATAAAAAATATAAAAATATAAAAAAATCAGAGAGGAGGGTAATTTAGTCTTTTTATAAATGACAAATTTTTTTGTTTACCACTTTCCTTTCAGTGATTTTTTTTTATTTTTTATATTTGTTATTTCATATTTTTCTGAGGGAAGGGGTAATTTAGTCTTTTTACAAATGAAAAAATCAAAAGTAATGGATACCATAACAAAATAGACGAAAGGACTAAAGTGAAAAAATCGTGATAGTTTAGGGATATAAAAAAATAAGTTCGTAGTTTAGGGTTAGATGCGAAAAATCGCAATAGTTTAGGGGAAGTTTATGGAAATCACTAGAAAATTTTTTTGAGGAGATAAAATTATTAGAAATTGTGAAAAAGACATTTTAAGATATAATAATAAAATATAAAATTACAAATGCGACAAATAGTAAATTACAATTCCAAATGATGATTAGTTTGAAGCTTAAGGAAGCAAACAACAACAACAACAAAGCCTTATCCCACTAGGTGGGGCCGGCTACATGGATCATACGACGTCATTCCGCTCTATTAGTAACCAAATCTTTCGGTATATTATTCACCAATAGATCTTGTTCTATTAGTTCGCCAAGTGTCCGCCATGGCCTCCCTCTTCCTCTTTTAATCGGACTCCAGATTATTTGATCTACTCTTCTTACTGGCGCATCTAATGGTCTTCTCTGAACATGACCAAACCATCTCAAACGATTCTCTACCATTTTCTCACTAATAGGAGCTATTCCGACTCGTTCACGTATATGGTCATTCCTAATCTTATCTAATCTTGTATGACCACACATCCATCTCAACATCCTCATTTCGGCTACCCCCACTTTACGTTCCTGTTATCCCTTCATAGCCCAACATTCACTACCATATAACACTGCCGGTCTTATAGCAGTACGATAGAATTTTTCTTTAACTTTATTGGGTACTTTTCTATCACAAAGAACTCCAGTAGCTTTCCTCCACTTACACCAACCAGCTTGAATTCTATGATTAACATCGTCATCAATCTCACCATCTTGTCTTACAATTGATCCTAAATATTTAAACTTTGTCACTTGAGAAATTATATCCTCCCCGAGCCTAACTTCCAAATCGCCTTTAAGTTGTTTATTTGTGAAATTGCTATGCATATATTCTGTTTTATTCCTACTTAAACGAAAACCCTTTAACTCCAACGTATTTCTCCATATTTTCAATTTTGTATTAATCTCTTCTCTTGAACCCGCTAAAAGTACTATATCATCCGCAAATAGCATGCACTTAGGTACCTCCTCTGTGATACTCTCGGTTATAGCATCGATAACTAAGTTAAATAGATACGGGCTTAAAGCTGATCCTTGATGTAGGCCAATTCCTATAGGAAATTCATTTGTCTCACCTTCGAGTGTCCTAACCCTAGTCAATGCCCCATCGTACATATCTTGTATTACCTTAATGTAGACAACACTCACCCTCTTCTTTTGCAAGGCTTTCCAAAGTACATCCCTTGGTACCCGATCATACGCCTTCTCTAAATCAATGAAAGCCATATGTAAGTCTCTTCTCCTACTTCGATACTTCTCCATCATCCCCCTTAGTAAATAAATCGCCTCTGTAGTGGATCTTCCTGGCATGAACCCAAATTGTCTCTCAAAAATACTAGTCTCCATTCTCAATCTATGCTCAATCACTTTTTCCCATAATTTCATTGTGTGACTCATAAGTTTAATCCCTCTATAATTTGCACAATTCTGAATATCCCATTTATTTTTGTAAATAGGAACTAATGTATTTAATCTCCAATCATCATTGAAGGTGCTGTAGATATTGACTTCATGGGAAACAACGAAGTTGGGGTTCCACCAAAGTCTGAGAAAACATCTTTCCCTGTTCAGGTGGTTATTTATCTTACATCCAGGAACTTAGTTTCAACCATTGCCAAAGTTGTTTGAAGATAACATCTTCTTGCAATACACAACATATTAGTTGATTATCAATTTTGAAATACATTCAGCTGATTTATTATAGTTCTCTTGATGTATTCCAAGTTGTATTAATAGATCATTTGTGTCAATGCATTGATTAAATTATGTCTGCATAGACATCTTAATACAGTGAGCTGTACGATATAAAGGTAAGGGTACACATATTTTGGGTGTGGCCAGATTGGATTTTCTTGTTTTTCCTTGGTAAGGGGGTGTTAACATCAGGAGCCAAATGCTGAATCCTATACTTTTGTTATTTTTCCGACCTTGAATTGCTTGCACTTCACTCTACCTTCAATATATTGTAACACCTTAACCATTGGTTGTATCCTATTGTCAAATAATGCTCCAGAAAATAAGTAGTCTTAATGAATTTGGATCCATTAATTTACCAAGATATCTTAATCATGTAGTTCAAATTTCTTTTCTATTTTTCTTTGTCCTTTAAACTCCGCCTATGTTTTATAGCCGGTCCCAAGCCCAGATAAAGGAGGGTTGTGTTAGGCCCCGACAGCCAGCGTAAAATCCTGTCGAATCTCATGAACATGGATCAACGATGGCGTCGTATGATCCATGTAGCCGACCCCACCTAGTGGGATAAGGCTTTGTTGTTTGTGTACTTAATCTCCAATCATCAGGCATCTTTTTCGATCGTAAAATCTCATTAAATAGTTTACATAACCACAACACACCTTTTTTCTCCTAAACATTTCCAAACTTCAATCGGTATACCATCCGGTCCAACGGCTTTACCATTCTCCATTTTCTTAAGAGCTTCGCTAACCTCCGAGACTCTAATTTTACGATAAAATGACCTATTAAGCTCACATTCGCTAACTGTCAAGTCCTCCAAATCACAACGGGAACCTTCACATCCATCATTAAATAGCTTATAGAAATACTCTTCCCATCTGTTCTTAATATCTCCTTCAGTAACTAAAACCTTGTCAACTTCATTTTTTATGCATCTTACTTGATCCAAATCTCTCGACTCCTTCTCTTTATCCCTTGCAATCTTGTAAATCCTTTGTTCACCAGCCTTTGTCCCTAACTCCTTATAAAACCCCTCATATGCTTTAGCACGAGCATCACTAACTGTCTTCTTAGCCTCCCTTTTCGCCAAACGATACTTTTTCCAATTGTCAGAACTATTGTCCAAGTGTATCGCCTTGAAACAATTCTTCTTATTACGCACCTTTTCTTGGACCTCCTCATTCCACCACCAAGTCTCCTTATCTCGTGGTCCAAAACCTTTTGATTCTCCTAAAATGGCTTTAGCAACCATTTCAACCTTTTTTGCCACATTCTCCCACATGATACTAGCATCTCCTTCTAACTCCCACACACTTTCCTCTAATAACTTACTTCTAAAAGTCTCTCGCTTCTCCTCCTTTAATTGTCACCACTTGATCTTTCGATCAAAAACTATTCGAGATTTTGGTTTTATACATTTCATTTGCATATCAAGAACTAACAATCTATGTTGTGTAGTCACCCCATGCCCAGGAATTACTTTGCAATTAGTACAGCGTCTTTTATCAGTATTTCTTGTCAAAAAAAATCGATTTGAGACCTATGAGTTCCACTTTTGTATGTGATTAAATGTTCATCTCTCTTCCTAAAACAAGTGTTGATAATCTTAAGGTTGTATGCTAAAGAAAAATCAATAATAGTTTGACCTTCCTCATTCAACTCCCTAAAACCAAAACCACTATAAACCCTTGCATGTGGTCCTGCCACTTTACCAACATGTTCATTAAGGTCTCCCCCAATATAAACTTTCTCGGTTGTTGGTATACTTTGAATCAAACCCTCCATATCTGCCCAAAACTTCTCCTTGAGATGTGATTCTGCTCCTACTTGGGGTGCATATGCACTAATAATGTTCATAGACTCCTTTCCAACAATTACTTTCATGGATATGATTCGATCCTCGATCCTTTTAACTTCCACAACATTCTTCCTCCATTCTGCATCCGCGATAATACCAACACCATTCCTTCCCTTTACCTTACCCGTGTACCAAAGTTTGGAACAACAACAACAACAACAACAAAGCCTTATCCCACTAGGTGGGGTCAGCTACATGGATCATACGACGCCTGATCCATGTTCATGAGATTCGACAGGCATAAGATACTTTGGAACCTTTTAACCTAATATCTTTACTTCCCTCTCCTACCCATCTAGTTTCTTGCAAGCATAAGATACTAATCTTACGCTGGTCCATTACTTGTGCCACCTCGAGGCGCTTCCCATTCAACGTCCCAATGTTCCAAGAACCTAATCTGACCTTAAGCACTTAAATTATATTTTCCTATGCAAATGAAATTAAAAAGAAATAGTAACTTTAAATTAAACAAATTATATAATGAGGTCAACGCCACAAGAATTTAAAGCTGACAAACGAAAAAAAAGGAAATCAACTTTGGCTGGAAGGCTTTAGAAGACAAGGACCTTTCATCTTCTTTTCTTTGTCCTTCACATGATATAAAATAATGAGTATAATAGTTCTATACGAAAAATATATCTATGTGCCTGTGTATTGATGCCAGATAATTTATAAAGCAATTCATCAAGATAATGACAGTTAAAGAAACCATTCAAAAGTGAATTTAAGTCCAATAGGATTTCATTCAACAAAAATAACAATGCATACTTGTCCATTATTTAAATTCCAGATTCGTGGCACTTTGACATCAGAAATATGATAATTGATATCAAACATGTTCTACAACAGGGTAAACAAGCACATGTAACTTGGACTGCTGAAGTTGGAAGGTAGTCAATGTTCTTTAAGGATATAAAGTAATAAATAACATCAACATCCATTACAAAGTCCAGAAGGTAATTAAGCAAGTATTTACCACACGTAATTGATATGTATGATGTAACAAGAGATGGAAAGGTGAATACCTTAGTTCGTTCCTCCTCCATAAGTTCGAAATTCCTCTTAATATTCAAAGGAATATTTGGTTTTGTAACACGGACACCAATAATCTCAATTCCAGGAGCATATTTAGTACAGTCAGCTTGGATGGCTTCTCTCATTTTATCATCAATCTAGGAAAGCGAGATGGTTGTTAGTGGTGCTCCATGCTCTGAGACTGCCCTTTCATGAATGCATACAAGAACATTTACCTGGTCAAACATGTCAATATAAACCTGCTGCAATGAATGAGCACTGCAGAATTGATTGATCTCATGATGGATCTTATCATATATCCATGTCTTGTCATAGTGTATGCCATAATTGAGTAAAGTCTCATAGACGTAATCCTTGCGAAGGCGATTGACGACCTATGACACAAGTACGTTAGTTTAACAACAGAAGAACAAAGGAGAAAATGAAAGCATCTATTCTTCTTATCTAACATGAAAACAAAGGGATGAAGAAAAGAGAATGCTAAAGTACCTCTATTTTGTCAAAGCTGATCATTACACCACCTTTAGTACCACATGGAATATCTCTTACCTAATTGTCAAAAGAATAGAAAACATTCTTTCAAAAAAAGAATAGAAAACAACATGCTATGGGTTCCATGACAAGGCCAAAATGTTCAGCATAACTTCATCACCATAAAAGTACACAATTTGCATACATCAAATAAATCTAATAAAATCCAACAGAAATTCCCAGTAGAGGTGAACTGAAATAACGAAAAGCAATTGGGTGTTCTGAGTTTTCTTTTTTCTGTTTTCTTTTCTTTTCTTTTTTTTTTTTTAGAAGGGAGAGTATATCAGTTGCCCTTACTCTCAACCATTTTCCTCAACTTATGAGAAAAAAATAAATATAAGATTATCATTTATAAGACTGCACCTGTAGGAAAGAGTTTTTTTTGGGGGGGAAAGAAGAAAAGAAAGAATATATGCAACTATCATTTCGCCGACT